>LR738715.1:153825813-153858859 GCA_902687465.1 Secale cereale | reverse complement strand
GTTGGGGGTTTGAGGGTTTTCGTGGGCGGGGTCCGGATTTTGCAGTGGCGCGTTCGGGGAAATTTTCCCGTTCCCTTCCCGTGAAACTCACCGGTGGCCCCGGGCACAGCTTTTTGTGCCGAGCTCGGTCGGGGTCCGTTTTCTGTTTGTTTGTGCCATTCGAACTGAGTCCAGTTTAAGTTTTGGACCCTCGGTTTGACGAACGGAACTAAAAAATAACGTTCACACTTGTGGCTTTTTGCATATTGTCCACACGTCATCGATATCACTTATTTTATCACGTGTGAATAGATGACATCAGCAAAAAAAAATGATTTTCGGCTTATATTTTATCTTCTAATTTAAAATCCATTTTTACCATTAAATCTGTCTCGACGAGATCTTCAAAACTAGACATCATGTTGATATGTTTCGATTAATTTTTTTTCCCAAACGTTGTCATGATGTTTATACTGTAGTTGTCATAGTGTTTAAACTAAAGTTGCCATGTGGCGATTTTAGTTTGTAGAGCATGGCAATTTTAGTATTTTGATGATGGCAATTCGAGTACTTTGACCATGAAAATTATTTTTTGTATGAACTATAACGATTTTAAGTGCATGTATCATGGCAATTTTAGTTTATGGTTCATGGCAAGTCGAGTTTCTTAATTTCCCGTTTTATAACATGTTAAAAAATATTTTTAAATGTAGACAAAAATAGCTGAAATATATCATGGCAACTTCAGTGTAAACACCATGGCAATCCATGTGCAATAGACATGGCAACTTTAACCCAAAAAATATTTTATCGAAATATATTGATATGAGATCTAGTTTCGAAGATCTCATCGCGAGGAATTTAATGATGAAACGGATCTTCAATCGGTTTTTCCATTTAAGATATAAAACATTTTAAAAACTGAAAATTCAAAAATATTCCCACGTGCATGCATGCGGTGACGTGGCGCTGTGACGTGGCGCTGTCTGTATGTTATAGGCCGTGTGGGCTAGTTTCGCTCCCACCACACCTGTGGGCCTCGATTCCAGCTTAGAAATAAGCCACTCTTAAATTTTGGACCCTATCAGTGCCACACGTGTGGCATAAGTACATGGTAACTCCTAATATTTTTTATAGCAAATTTAGTGGCGCGAGAATGACAACTTTACTTGTCAAGCATGGCACCTTTCTTTTCATATGGCTAGTTTTTGTTTAATATTTTATGTTTGGTTTTTTCAGATGGCAACTTTACATGCAAAAAACGTCACGACCGGAGTACTCCGTGTCTAGTTTATCGAAGCTTCAATGAATAACAGAGGTTGCTTAACGAAAAAAGTTGAGGAGGCTACAACTTATTTTAAAATTGCAAAAAGAACTGGCCCTGAATCATGGGCAACCGTGCTGATTTGCCCGCACCGATAAGCGACCAATAGAAAAAAAAATGTTGATTCTTACGTACAGTGATTCTCCTTGCCTACTACAAATAATTCATGTAGAATGTTACAAATGTGTTCTTTAGGTACCAGTAATGCGATGGTCTTTGACGGTGCGTCTCCGGCCGATTACGCAGGTGATGTCTACCATGCAACTTTATTCATGTAGACTACTGAGCCTCCAAACACATAGTTTTGTACAACGGCGGCAAATTTTCTCAAGTGGATGACCTAAGATTTATCAATGTGTGGAATGTATAGGATGAAAATTGTCTCTCTCAAACAACTATGTAATCAAATACTAAGAGACTCTTATGTCCCTAACACACCCAATATAATTGTTAGTTGATAGGTGCACTAATTCGGCGAAGAGATAATGATAAATGTGTAATATGGACGGTAGAAATAACTTTTTATAATTTAAAAAAAATAAAAACAGTAAGGTAGCAAATGACAAAAACGAGCAAAAACGATATCTCAATGCTTAAAAACCAAGCCTGGGATTCATACTTTTACTAGTAAAATCTCTCAGCGTGACAAACATAATTAAATCATGTGATAATCTCAAAATGCGGTAAAGAATCACTCCAAGATTTATATTCCTATCGGAGAAATTAGGCTGAAATTGCGTAGGTAGTAAACCACCTCAAAGTTGTATCTTCCAATCAATCTATTGAACGACCCTCGAATTGTCACGAATGGTTCTAGAGATCTAATACGTCCCCAGCGTATTTATAATTTTAATTATTTCATGTTATTCTGTTATCAATCTTAGATGGTATCGTTTTTTTTTTTTTGACTAACGTATTAACCCAGTGGCCATTGTCAGTTCCTGTATTAGCTTTTCAGAAAAAATCAATACCAAACAAAGTCCAAACACGATAAAACTTTACGGTAATTTTTTCTGGACCATAAGGGACCCTAGAAGGTTCGGACGGAGGCCAGAAGAGCTACGAATCAAATGTCCATTTATGAACTTGGTATGTTTTCTAGATGCTTTTGCGGATGGAACACTATTCTTGATAGTGGTTCTGTAGCTCAATCTAAGGAATCAAATGTTCTACCAGTGATTCAATATATACAAAGCATGTTTCACATAAATTATGAATTATTGTGGAAGCATGATAGATGCATGGAAATGCAAATAATACACACAGATCCAAAGTTGTCAAGAGCTGATAAGATGAAGGCTATACCACAAGCAAAGCATAAACAAACAACAAATTACCATTGGTGTAAAAAATGCTAACTAGGTTATTGACTCTAGTGCAAGTGGGAGACTATTAGAAATACGCCCTGGAGGCAATAATATTGTATTATTATATTTTCATATTCATAATAATTAAGAGTTTATATTTCATTTTATGACTGCTATGATCCTCGAATATGTGATTCAGTGAAATACTCATATACATGTGTGAAATGATAAACATATAAAATAAAGGTTGTAAGTGCATCTAGTGCTACCCCTAGTTGGTTTTGGAGCACTAACGACAAACTTGGTTGACGGATTAATGTGTTTATGAGATTCACATGATAACACCCGTAGAAGTCCCTATTAATTCGGTTTACCCATCGAAGATGGCCCCTAAAATATATGAAAACATTGAAGACAATGGTGGTTCGCGAAGACATTTGTGTCGAAGATAATGACATGTGAATACATTCGCTTGAAGACAATGGAACGTGACATCGTCTTTTGGTAGTTTCATTTCCTTTTTTCCTGAGTCGTGGGAACCACTGAACTGTTAAGTGGGGCCGAGGTAAACAAAGTCAGAAAACTGACGTGATGCGCAACTAAAATCCTATGTCCTCAAGAAAAGACAATGAGAGAAAATCTCTTCCAGAGTTGGTTAAGTTAGCTTTACTTGGAGCTCAACTCAAGCTGTCGCGTGTGTTTGAAATCCAACCATTGGACATGTGTCAGTTGTCCATTAACCCAGGGTCATTTTGGACATATCATGGCGGGTTGCCTTCTGACTATAAATAACCCATCCCTCCACCATAAATTGGGGCTGCTCCAAGTTTGTGCGCAACTTTTGTCGTTTGAGAGCAACCTCCTCCAAGGACTTTGGGAGATAATCCTTGGGAGGATAAAACCAAAACACCTAGAGCCCAAAAGTTTTTTGAGCATCATTTAAGCCTTTTTGTTTCGAGTGAACTGAACACTTGTTACACTTGAAGATTGTGATCTTCTAGTCGGTTAGGCGGCACGTTCTTAGCATGCAATAGTCATTGTGGATTGCCCGTGGACGAAGTCTGTGAAGGTTTGGAAGTCTGCCTTGCAGACTTACCTGAGTGATTGGGAGAGATATGCGGGTCTTAGCTCAAGGGGAATAAGCTGAAGACGTGGTCTTTTGAGTTCAATCTCAGCCTTCCTACCCAGACGTACATTTGTCACAACAACTGGAACTGGACCAACAAATCGATTGTTTTCAACGAGCTACTGGTTCTATCACTTCACTCATTTACCTGGTGTTTAGTTTCATGAAGACTTTGCCCACCCAACCTATCCAAAGACATTGTGTGAAGACATTCACTCTGATTGCATCTTTGTCTTCACACTATCTTATTGGTCTGTTTTGTTCTACCTAGTTTGATGTCTGCATTTGCTTCTCACTTCACTTGTGTTGATATGCTAGCATGTATATTGTAGTTTATCTTCTGTTGTATCATGTTTAGTTAGTATTTCGCTTCTGCATCTTCGAAGACATTGACTGTTTCGAAGACTTTCATAAAATTCGCCTATTCACCCCCTCTAGTCGATAACTAGCACTTTGAGCTGACATCAGAGCAAGGTGCTCCCTTGTTCTATGTGTTTTGATTTAATCACCTGGAGTTTTAGCTATGTCGACTACATGCATAATTAAGGTCTGTGTTCTGTGCCCCGTCTTCGATGGCACCGGTTACCCCTATTGGAATAATAAGACGTGCATGCATCTCGAAGCCATTGACATTGACCTATGGTATGTTGTCAGGGCTGGCGTTCCCAAAGTCAGTGAAGGCGTCACCGCTGCTTATGTGAAGAGGTTCTCTCAGTTGGACTCGACCGCCAAGAACATCATTTGTGGTCATCTGACCAAAGGATAATATGGTCGTGTGAGTGCTCTAGAGTCTGCGAAGCTAGTCTGGGATTGGTTGACCAAGGTTAACGAAGGCGTCTCATCACAGGGAGACTCAAGAATCAATATTCTTCGCAATCTCTTCGACTGCTTCAAGAGACTTGGCAATGAAAATGTCCAGCTCACCTTCGATCGTCTTACTGATATCACCAATGAGCTTCATGCACTCGGCGCCACAGACATCACCAAGCATGAAGTTGTGAATAAGTTATTAAAATCACTTGATAGTTCCTTTGACACTCTATCATTGTTGATTCAAGAACGTACAAATTTCAAGCAACTAGATCCTGCTGATATACTTGAGAGGCTCAATACTCACGAATTCTAGTTATCTGAGAAGGGAGATATCTATGGCCCAAACTATGGGAGATCCCATACGTTGAAGGCAAAGGTTGTATCTCCATCTAAAGAATCTGGCTGCAGTTCCAGTGGTCCTAAAGACTTTGGCAAAGAACTTGCAATGATCGTGGGGAAGTTCCAAAAATTCTTCAAGAAAAATCGATTCGGAAAGTCTTCAAAACACAACTCGAAGAATGCTGAGGCTTTCGCCTGTGACTACAAAAAGAGTACCTGCCACAAATGCAAGAAGCCAGGACACTACATATATGAGTGTCTTCAATGGGAAAAGGAAGCCAAGAAAAAGAAGAAGATCAAAGAATACGACTCTAAGGAAAAGAATATGAAGGAATTCTCAAAGTCTTCATCTGACAAGAAGAGTTCATCTAGCAAGGCTCGTGCATTCATCATCAAGGAAATGGATTCAGAGGAGGAGTCTGACTCTGAGGAGGTTGTGGAGGAGTTTGATTCAGGTGTTGCAAGCCTGGGTCTAGCTTTATCATTCGTTGCCAAGTTCATCTTCAACACTGAAGACAATGCCAATGTCACCGACATTGAAGTCAATGATGACGACGACTCCGCTCCTACCTACTGCTTCGTGGCAAAAGGCACAAAGGGAAACAATGATCGTGCTTATGAAGAGAATGCGTTGATTTCTGAAGAGAATGTCGGAGACCTGGAAAATCTTGTTGGGCAAAAGATAAAATGTCAAAATTGTCCTACCATTTATTTCATCCATGTGTTTCTTGATGATCACTTTATCATATCCTCCACGAAACTTACCTATATTGAATGCCTTTATCGATACATGTTTGTTCTTCATAACAGATTTTGTGAAGATTATCATACTAACTGCTCTGTATGGTTAGGGATGTAAATGGTACGGATAATTTCAATTCCGAATCTGCATCCGTTTTTAAGGATATGGTGTGCACTTACACAAATCCGGCGGATATGGATGCTGATACGAATTTTGGTCAACCGGATATCCGGCGGATATGGTAGAGGATATGGTATTGCTAATATTTTGCAGATAAGGATTATCCGATATTTTTTGCGAATTATCCGATACATTTAGCCCAATTGAGAAGCCCAAATGCCCACGTGGACCACTAATAAAAATTATCACATATGAATAGAATTTAACCTAACCCTAGGACGAGATCACAATCACAATTGACACACAACCATCGACGACCATGGTCTTCTTAGCATCGTCTTGCCCTTGCGCCGCCAACGGCGTCCACCTCTCTCCGGCAAGTCGGCTGTTCGGCACAATGGGCAAAGATGTTGATGCCGGTCCAAGCAACGACGGTGAGCACTCTGACCTTTCATGCTTTTCTAGATGCAATGCAATGAATCATGGAAGTTTAGGCGTCGAAGGACGGAGGTAGGTATGTTCTATGCATGAATGCATCCATGACATGCAAGTGCAACTTGCCTTCTCTGCATGCACATGTGCACAATGGATCGTGGACTCGTGGTGGTAGTCTGGTAGATCATCGTGAGCGAAATTGGTGTTGGTCACGGCCATGATCTACACTACACCCATACATGACGCCGTCGGTGTCGAGACAATGCTCTGCGTACATATAGGCCGGCGGCATCGAGACGATGCTCTGTGGACATATACGTCGGCCGCGCATCAGACGAAGGTCTGCGACTGTGTACATTTTTTTCTTTTTTTCGAAAAGGAGCTTGGGAATAGGACCGCCACAGCCGGCAGGCAAAATATAGATAAGCTACTAAACAGCTATCCTATTACATGACCGCCATCCAAACCGGTTGTAGGTATCCCGTGCTACCGTCTCCCAGCGGATAAACGCAGTAACCAAATGCTTCCTGGCCTCCGTCTGAGTGAGTAGCGACCATATACGGATAAGAGTAGTGGCCCTGGAAATAACCTGCAAAAAGTGAATGTTTGTTGTTCTGTTAAAAACCAAATCATTTCTGCAAAATATTCAAAAAAAATCATTTCTGCAATTCCAAATCGCCCATAATAAAGCACATACTCCCACTCGGATATGTCTCGCTGTTACTACATCAATCCCATGTAACCATGTCCCAAAAAGCATGTGAATAGAAGCCGGGAGATTGATATTAAAGGCTATTTGTACCGACCTCCATAAGATCTTGGCCATAGGGCAATCAAGAAAGATGTGTCTAATCGATTCATCGTGATCACAGAAACTACATCTTTTAAACCCTGTCCAATTCCTTTTTGCCAAATTATCTTTAGTTAAAATGACTCGTTTATGTACAAACCACATAAACACTTTGATTTTGAGAGGTACCTTCACTTTCCACACGTGTTTCGAGATAGGAATCACACTAGTGTTAATAACATCCAGACACATGAATTTCACTGAGAACACCCCATTCTTAGCTAGTCTCCAGCTCAGCTGGTCTGGATGTTGGGAAAGTTGGACATTCATCAGTCGTCTCACAAGATGTAGCCAAGCTTCCCACCGATTTCCCACTAACGTCCTTCTAAACTAGATATTAAGCGGGGTTGAATGTAATACCGTTGCAACATAAGCGTCTCTTCGTTGAACAATATTATAAAGTGATGGATATTGAATTGCCAGAGGTGTCTCCCCTAGCATGTATCCTCCCATAATCTAGTAGAATTACCATCACCAACTATGAATTTGACCCTATTGAAAAAGGTTGATTTCACTATCATAAGTCCCTTCCAAAAGGGCGAATCAGTCGGTCTCACCGTCACCTGGGACAAAGTTTTGGTGTGAAGGTACTTGTTACGAAGAATCTGTGTCCAGGTTGCATTCGATTCACAAGATAGCTTGAATAACCATTTACTGAGTAAGCATCAATTCTTCACCTCTAAGTTTTCAATACCTAGACCTCCTTGGTCTTTCGGTCTGCAAATGATGTCCCACTTGGCGAGTCTATATTTTCTTTTAGATTCATCGCTCTGCTAAAAGAACCGTGATCCATAAAAGTCAAGCCTTTTCCGTACTCCAACCGGTACTTCGAAAAAAGACAGTAAAAACATAGGCATACTGGTTAGGACCGAATTAATCAGAATTAATCGCCCTCCGTATGACATAAGCTTGCCCTTCCAGCAGCTAAGTTTTTTCTCAAATCGATCTTCAATGCTTTTCCACTCTTTGTTTGTGAGCTTGCGATGGTGAATCGGAATGCCTAGATACGTGAATGGCAGAGACCCCAAATCACAGTCAAACAGTTCTTTGTAAGCTTGTTGTTCTTCTTTGGCTCTTCCAAAGAAGAACAATTCACTTTTGTGAAAGTTAATCTTTAGCCCCGACAATTGCTCAAACAAACATAACACTAGTTTCATGGTCCTAGCTTTAGCCAAATCATGCTCCATAAATATAAAGGCATCGTCAGCATACTGCAAGATGGAGACACCCCCGTCAACTAAATGCGGGACCAGGCCCCCTACCTGCCCAGCCTCCTTCGCCCTCCCTATGAGGACTGTCAACATATCTATGACAATATTGAAAAGGATTGGCGACATCGGATCTCCTTGTCGCAAACCTTTATGTGTTTGAAAGTAATGCCCTATATCGTCATTAACCCTTATTCCAACACTCCCCTTTTGCGTTAACGAATCAATCTGGTCTCTCCAGGCTTGATCGAAACCTTTCATACGCAATGCCTGCTGCAGGAAAGGCCATTTCACTTTGTCATACGCTTTCTCAAAATCCACCTTAAAAACCACACCGTCAAGTTTCTACTACATATATACGCAGGAGTGAACACTAGTAGTAGCTCTTTCCTCCTTGCATGCAGTCACGTACAAGTATGAGCACCAAGTTAATTTGCAGTAGTCGAGTAGTGTAGGCTTTCTTGAGTAGGACCTTCGTCTTACTTTATGTGTAACTAGATCATTGATGACGCACGTTGCTGCGCCCATCTATTATGGCTCTTAGTTATTAGGCATATAAAATAATATATATAAATTTGTATGCAGTTTCATCAAGTATTGTGCTTTTTGTAACTTATGCCTGTCTTCATTTAAAAAATTTGCTATATAATTAGAGTGGAATTTGAGTGGTATGCAAGAATGTAGTATCGCACGTTGCTACGCTCATCTATTGTCTGTAGGACTAATTTTTTTAATTAAAATAATTTAAATTTAGTTGCCTTTTTCTGACGAATAATAATATCATCCACTAACACTTTTTTGAAAAATTAAACATAGTTTCCATATGGTATGTGTATATTTCACATAAATCCACAAATAATTGGCAGACTGATGTAATAGCACAAAGGTAATCGTGCTTGTTTTAAATTTCACAATGTTAGCAGGATATATATACTGAGATAGTTTATATAAAGTTGGTCTAGAATATACCACCACTGTATGTAATTTCATAAATTGAGTGAAAGAAAATTAACTCTCCGTCCAATCGCCGAGAACCATACTCGGCTTAGATTGTCTTCACCGAGCGGTCAAGACAGATTTTCCAGTTGTAGTGCCCATATATAAGTAGCAAAGTAATCTTCACAGCTTACAAAAGACCTATATTGTATTGCAAGTACTTAGCTTCACATCCAGCGAGGATCTTACAGTCAACAAACATAACTTGATGCTTTGATGCGAGAATAAGTATATTGTTCTATATCTATGGACACCAAGATGTCCCTAACTAAACCGCTTCTAACCATTTGTGCCCAATTGGTTCAGGGTTTTTCTTTTTTGTTGGGTATTTTATTTAGACACAAGTTTCCACCAAGACTGGACTATTTGCTTCAGCTGCTATTTTCTAACCTTGCTGCAATGCAGGGATAATCTTGCCAAAGTGGGGGCTCTATTTCCCATGAAAAAATCCACCCTAGTTTAACTGTTATGGTTTAGATTACTTATTACTTATACTGGCAGTTGCATCGTTGATGTTGAGGAAAAAAAGAAGGCGCCCCTGCATCATAACACATGTTGTGTGTGTGCGTGCGCGCGCGTTCAGTTTTGTGCTTGCATTAGGAACATGCATATTAGGAATGTGCAGAGTTATACCTATTTGCAAACTAATTGTTAATCTGGATGGATTTTGGAAACCATAAATACATGTGTCATACTGGGTCCAACAAGAACTCTGAATCCTTTCATGATAGTCTTAACATTTGTTGGAAACAAAAACATATATGGTTTTATATATATATGAAAATATGCTATAAAAAATGCACATGAGAGAATGAAACCTGATTGTTCAACAACACATAGTTTTCATGTTTTCCTTGGATCAATCATGTCCAACAACACAAAGTTTTCATTTCCCCCTTGGGTGAATCAAATATAGTAATAATGGAGAAGTTGATAGCAGATTGCTCACTGCTAATTGTTCTTTTTCATCAATACATGAACGTACCATTAGCCATTGGAGATAGAAAACTATAGGACTCCTTCAGCCAATCGAGTAGAGCAAGTCGCTAATCCATACACTGACACCACATGCATCAAATTGGGAAGAAAATTATATAACAACAATTTAGAACACATAGTTGATTGGGTGAAAGAGATAACTTCGCAACCCATGTCTGCCTTAGAACATCCAATTTGTGTATATAATTCCAAGCTTGTAGCAGTAAGTCACGCTGAACTCGGTGGAATAACGGGAATAAGAGAATCGGGGGTAGAAGATTTCCTAAATTCCATGGAGAAAGAATTGGGGGGGGGAGATGAGGTAGGAGGGAGGGGAGACTGGCAGAACACACAAGATGGAGTGGCGCTAGAGCATCAACCATGGCTGCCGGAGAGGCGGAGACTATCTTGGAATTAAGGAACCAAGGAAGAGGAGTGAAGGTACGAACACTCGAACAGTCAGATGACACACAACAGAGACTATATGGACGCATGTGGAGCGAAGTAAGAACATAGAGCGACATTGTAACTGACTTGAAATAATCGGTCCGGTCAGTTAGCGCATCCTATCAATTGCCAATAAAGTCCTGTAGCAATGGTGATTCATTTTCTCAATCGCCAGCGAGTGGTACTCCAATAGACAAGAGATGATTCGTTGCCTCATTTAGCACGCCCAGACCATTGCCCGACGAGTCGATCTTGTCGCTCGCTTCGCACGGACCTCATAGCCCTCTTGCTCTTCCCGCCCAGTAGCATCGCACGACCGACAAGGGCCAGGTCGCTGGCCGCTCGCCCTGCGAGGCATGCAGCTGCGACTGTGGGCTGAGCGTGTGTTGAACTGTTGATGCGTGCCCTTTTTTCCATGTAGCAAAGCAACGCTGAGAACGGATGGCATACAACACTTAAAAAGCCCAGTCAGCCCAAATTAACAGAAGATCAACGAATTTGTTATGGGAGCAGCGGCCCGGTCCCTGTAGCACTTTCTGGTATGCAATCGGAAGCCCAGGCGTGACTCACAAAAAATCAAAGGCCATAAATGCACACAACTCCATATCCAACGGCCAAAAATGTTGATGGCCTGAGAGGGCTCGAATAGTGCTTGATTCTAATGTCTTTAAATGTATTTCTTCTACAGGTGATAAATTCTTAACATCTTCAACTTTAATACCTTATTCTTTCAGAGATTTCTTTGCCTCTTACATATATCCAGGACTGAGAAATAGAATACCCCTTTTCTTCGAAGTTGGCTTAGGAGTTGGTTCGGGAAGTGTCCAATTATTTTCATTACTCAACATATTATTCAATAGCAATTCAGCTTGATCAACAATTATTTTCCTGAAAACACAACCAGCACAACTATCCAGGTGGTCTCTGGAAGCATCAGTTAGTCCATTATAAAACATATAAAGTATTTCATTTCTCTTGAGAGGATGTTCAGGCAAAGCATTAAGTAATCGGAGAAGCCTCCCCCAAGCTTGTGGGAGACACTCTTCTTTAATTTGCACAGAATTATATATTTCCCTTAAGGCAACTTGTTTCTTATGAGCGGGGAAATATTTAGCACAGAAGTAATAAATCATGTCATGAGGACTATGCACACAACCAGGATCAAGAGAATTAAACCATGTTTTAGCATCACCCTTTAAGGAGAACGGAAATAACTTAAGGATATAGTAGTAACAATTTTTTTCCTCATTGGTGAATAGGGTGGCTATATCATTCAATTTAGTAAGATGTGCCACAAAAGTTTCAGACTCATAGCCATGGAAAGGATCAGATTCAACCAAAGTAATTAACTCATGATCGACAAAGAGATCATAATCCTTATCAGAAATACAGATAGGTGAAGTAGCAAAAGTAGGGTCATATTTCATTCTAGCATTCAAAGACTTTTCTTTCAGCTTAGCTAACAGTTTCTTAAGATCATATCTATCTTTACAAGCTAAAAGATCTCTAGCAGTTTCTTCATCCATAACATAACCCTCAGGCACAACAGACAATTCATATCTAGGGGGAGAATCTTCATCATCACTTTCATCAATATTATCAGTTTCAATAATTTCATTCTCTCTAACCCTAGCAAGTTGTTCATCAAGAAATTCACCTAGTGGCGCAGTATTATCAAGCATAGAAGTAGTTTCATCATAAGCATCATGCATAGGAGAAGTGGCATCATCAATAATATGTGACATATCAGATTCAATAGCAGGTGTAGGTGTTGCAAATTTACTTATAACGGAGGATGAATCTAGTGCAGAGCTAGATGGCAGTTCCTTAATTACCTCCCCTCGTAGTTGAGGGGAAAATCTTTGTTTTTTCATCTCTCAAGTTCTTCATAGTGATCAACAGATATAAATCCCAAGTGACACAAAGAATATAGCTATGCTCCCCGGCAACGGCGCCAGAAAATAGTCTTGATAACCCACAAGTACAGGGGATCGCAACTGTTTTCGAGGGTAGAGTATTCAACCCAAATTTATTGATTCAACACAAGGGGAGCCAAAGAATATTCTCAACTATTAGCAGTTCAGTTGTCAATTCAACCACACCTGAAAGACTTAATATCTGCAGCAAAGTATTTAGTAGCAAAGTATTATGGAAGTAACGGTAACAGTGGCAAAAGTAACAGTAGCAGTTTTTGTAGCAAGCGTAACAATGGCAGCAGAAAAGTAACTAAGCAAAGATCAATATGTGAAAAGCTCGTAGGCATTGGATCAGTGATGGATAATTATGTCGGATGCGATTCCTCATGCAACAGTTATAACATAGGGTGACACAGAACTAGCTCTAGTTCATCAATGTAATGTAGGCATGTATTCCGAATATAGTCATACATGCTTATGGAAAAGAACTTGCATGACATATTTTGTCCTACCCTCCCATAGCAGTGGGGTCCTATTGGAAACTAAGGGATATTAAGGCCTCCTTTTAATAGAGTACCGGACCAAAGCATTAACACTTAGTGAATACATGAACTCCTCAAACTATGGTCATTACCGAGAGTGGTCCCGATTATTGTCACTTCGGGGTTGCCAGATCATAACACATAGTATTCTGCTCCATGATAGCATGCCAAGTTTTACGTATTCCAGACGAGTTTTGAATTTACTAGAATTTAAAAAACCAGGTATCTCAATGTTTGCGGCCGAGTGACGGTGGCAGGGTGTTTGAAATTCATCCCTATTTCTTGCACCGGACCTAAGCATTCAACCAAGGACACATATTTGTTCTTTAAACCAGTTTATATGCACTTGAGAATGTGCATGTAGTTCAAATTTCAATTATGTGAATAAAATGCCTGGAAAACCTAGTTAATGTATAAAAATATCCAAACGAACCCCAAAAAATTCCAAAATTGAACACAACACTCCTGTTGTTCTATGTTGACACTTGAAAGATTTTCAAAGCAATAAGAGGCAACGGATATCGTTTCGTCCCCAAAGGTGGCACATTCCCTACCGAAACCATCACGACTGTTGTGAGAAGCTAAGGTTTGATAGAAGCTTATACCCAAACCTGCCCCAAACGGGAAAACAATTTACCATGGCATGCTGATGCCGCTCCATGATAGTGATAACCCACAAGTATAGGGGATCGCAACAATTTTCGAGGGTAGAGTATTCAACCCAAATTTATTGATTTGACACAAGGGGAGCCAAAGAATATTCTCAAATATTAGCAGTTGAGTTGTCAATTCAGCCACACCTGTAATACTTAATATCTGCAGCAAAGTATTTAGTAGCAAAGTAGTATGGAAGTAACGGTAACAGTGGAAAAAGTAACAGTAGCAGTTTTTGTAGAAAGCGTAACAGTGGCAGCAGAAAAGTAACTAAGCAAAGATCAATATGTGAAAAGCTCGTAGGCATTGGATCAGTGATGGATAATTATATTGGATGTGATTCCTCATGCAACAGTTATAACATAGGGTGACACAGAACTAGCTCCAGTTCATCAATATAATGTAGGCATGTATTCCGAATATAGTCATACGTGCTTATGGAAAAGAACTTGCATGACATCTTTTGTCCTACCCTCCCATAGCAGCGGGGTCCTATTGGAAACTAAGGGATATTAAGGCCTCCTTTTAATAGAGTACCGGACCAAAGCATTAACACTTAGTGAATACATGAACCCCTCAAACTACGGTCATCACCGAGAGTGGTCCCGGTTATTGTCACTTTGGGGTTGCCAGATCATAACACATAGTATTCTGCTCCATGATAGCATGCCTAGTTTCACGTATTTCAGACGAGTTTTGGATTTACTAGAATTTAAAAAACCAGGTATCTCAATGTTTGCGGCCGAGTGATGGTGGCAGGGTGTTTGAAATTCATCCCTATTTCTTGCACCGGACCTAAGCATTCAACCAAGGACACATATTTGTTTTTTCAACCAATTTATATGCACTAGAGAATGTGCATGTAGTTCAAATTTGAATTATGCGAATAAAATGCCTGGAAAACCCAGTTAATGTATAAAAATATCCAAATGAACCCCGAAAAATTCCAAAATTGAACACAACACTCCTATTGTTCTATGTTGACACTCGAAAGATTTTGAAAGCAATAAGAGGCAACTAATATCGTTTCGTCCCCAAAGGTGGCACGTTCCCTACCGAAACCATCACGACTGTTGTGAGAAGCAAAGGTTTGTGAGAAGCTTATACCCAAACATGCCCCAAATGGGACAAAAAATTTACCACGACATGTTGATGCTGCTCCATGATAGTGATAACCCACAAGTATAGGGGATCGCAACAATTTTCGAGGGTAGAGTATTCAACCCAAATTTATTGATTCGACACAAGGGGAGCCAAAGAATATTCTCAAATATTAGCAGTTGAATTGTCAATTTAACCACACCTATAAGACTTGATATCTGCAACAAATTATTTAGTAGCAAAGCAGTTTGGAAGTAACGGTAACATTGGCAAAAGTAACAGTAGCATTTTTTGTAGCAAGCGTAACAGTGGCAGCAGAAAAGTAACTAAGCAAAGATCAATATGTGAAAAGCTCATAGGCATTGGATCAGCGATGGATAATTATGTCGGATGCGATTCCTCGTGCAACAGTTATAACATAGGGTGACACAGAACTAGCTCCAGTTCATCAATGTAATGCAGGCATGTATTCTGAATATAGTCATAGGTGCTTATGGAAAAGAACTTGCATGGCATCTTTTGTCCTACCCTCCCATGGCAACGCGGTCCTATTGGAAACTAAGGGATATTAAGGCCTCCTTGTAATAGAGTACCGGTCCAAAGCATTAACACTTAGTGAATACATGAACTCCTCAAACTACGGTCATCACCGGGAGTGGTCCCAATTGTTGTCACTTCGGGTTTGCCGGATCATAACACATAATAGGTGACTATTGACTTGCAAGATAGGATCAAGAACTCACATATATTCATGAAAACATAATAGGTTCAGATCTGAAATCATTTCACTCGGGCCCAATTGACAAGCATTTAGCATATCTAAGTCATAGCAACATCAATCTTAGAACATAATGGATACTAGGGATCAAACCCTAACAAAACTAACTCGATTACATTGTAAATCTCATCCAACCCATCACCGTCCAGCAAGCCTATGATGGAATTACTCACGCACGACGGTGAGCATCATGAAATTGGTGATGGAGGAAGGTTGATGATGACGACAACGACGAATTCCTCTCTCCGGAGCCCGAACGGACTCCAGATCAGCCCTCCCGAAGAAGATAGGGTTAGGCGGCGGCTCTGTATCGTAAAACACGATGAATCCTTCTCTCTGATTTTTTTCTCCCCAAACGTGAATATATGGAGTCGGAGTTGAGGTTGGTGGAGCTCCATGGGGCCCACGAGGCAGGGGGCGCGCCCCCACCCTCATGGACAGGGTGTGCCCCCCTGGTATTGATTCTTTCGCCATTATTTTTTATTAATTCAAAAATATTCCCCGTGAAGTTTCAGGTCATTCTGAGAACTTTTATTTCTGCACAAAAATAACACCATGGCAATTCTGCTGAAAACAGCGTCAGTCCGGGTTAGTTCCATTCAAATCATGCAAGTTAGAGTCCAAAATAAGGGCAAAAGTGTTTGGAAAAGTAGATACATTGGAGGCGTATCACATAGCATGCCAAGTTTCACGAATTTCAAACGAGTTTTGGATTTACTAGAATTTAAAAAACAAGGTATCTCAATGTTCGCGGCCGAGTGACGGTGGCAGGGTGTTTGAAATTCATCCCCATTTCTTGCATCGCACCTAAGCATTCAACCAAGGACACATATTTCATTATTCAACCAGTTTATATGCACTGGAGAATGTGCATGTAGTTTAAATTTGAATTATGCGAATAAAATGCCTGAAAAACCCAGTTAATGTATAAAAATGTCCAAACGAACCCCCAAAAATTCCAAAATTGAACACAACATCCTGTTGTTCTATGTTGACACTCAAAAGATTTTGAAAGCAATAAGAGGCAACGGATATCGTTTCGTCCCCAAAGGTGGCACGTTCCTTACGGAAACCATCACGCTAGTTGTGAGAAGCTAAGATTTGTGAGAAGCTTATACCCAAACGTGCCCCAAATGGGACAAATTTTTTACCACGGCATGTTGATGCCGCTCCATGATAGCATGCCAAGTTTCATGAATTTCAGACGAGTTTTGGATTTACTAGAATTTAAAAAACCAGGTATTTCAATGTTTGCGACCGAATGATGGTGGCAGCGTGTTTGAAATTCATTCCCATTTCTTGCATGGGACCTAAGCATGCAACCAAGGACACATATTTGATTTTTCAACCAGTTTATATGCACTGGAGAATGCGCAGGTAGTTCAAATTTGAATTATGTGAATAAAATGCCTGGAAAACCCAGTTAATGTATCTAAATGTCCAAACAAATCCCGAAAAAAAATCCAAAATTGAACACAACACTCATGTTGTTCTATGTTGACAATCGAAAGATTTTGAAAGCAATAAGAGGCAACGGATATCATTTCGTCTCCAAAGGTGGCACGTTCCCTAGCGAAACCATCACGATTGTTGTGAGAAGCTAAGGTTTGTGAGAAGCTTATACCCAAACCTGCCCCAAATGGGACAAAAAATTTACCACGGCATGTTGATGCCGCTCCATGATAGCATGCCAAGTTTCACGAATTTCAGACGAGTTTTGGATTTACTAGAATTCAAAAAACCAGGTATCCCAATGTTTGCGGCCGAGTGACGGTGGGAGGGTGTTTGAAATTCATTCCCATTTCTTGCATGGGCCCTGAGCAAGCAACCAAGGACACATATTTGATCTTTCAACCAGTTTATATGCACTGGAGAATGTGCATGTAGTTCAAATTTGAATTATGCTAATAAAATGCGTGGAAAACCCAATTAATGTATAAAAATGTCCAAACGAACCCCGAAATTTTCCAAAATTGAACACGACACTCCTGTTGTTCTATGTTGACAATGGAAAGATTTTGAAAGCAATAAGAGGCAACGGATATCGTTTCGTCCCCAAAGGTGGCACGTTCCCTACCGAAACCATCACGCTTGTTGTGAGAAGCTCTGGTTCGTGTGAAGCTTATACACAAACGTGCCCCAAATGGGACAATTTTTTTACCACGGCATGTTGATGTCGCTCCATGATAGCATGCCAAGTTTCATGAATTTCAGACGAGTTTTGTATTTACTATAATTTAAAACCAGGTATCTCAATGTTTGCGGTCGGGTGACGGTGGCAGGGTGTTTGAAATTCATTCCCATTTCTTGCATGGGACCTAAGCATGCAACCAAGGACATATATTTGATTTTTCAACCAGTTTATATGCACTGGAGAATGTGCATGTAGTTCAAATTTGAATTATGCGAATAAAATGCCTGGAAAACCCAGTTAATGTATAGATATGTCCAAACGAACCCTGAAAAATTCCAATTTTTGTACAACACACCTATAGTTGCATGTTCACTGCAGATAAAAGTTTTAACAACTCAAACACCATCCTTTGTAGATGTGACCACATTACGTAATTCAAATCAAGATGGTAAATCAAGTACATCGCACACGGTTTATTATCATCAACCATGAGAGATGCAGCACAATATATCTTGGAGCACCGTCGGTGTATAGTACGCCTATGGCTTACGTGAGAAGGTGCGACGGCTACAATCCATAGCCGACATGTCAAGCACACTAGCTCACTCCCCAAATATCATTTCACTATTCATTCATCACCGATGAAAGATGGGGACATGGACCCACGTCGTGAGGGCAACTTCGGCGGCCCACTCCGGGAGAGCGCGGTCGCAGCCGCCAGGCGCGTGCTAACAAGCTTCATGAGGGTGACCGCAGTCTGCGTCTGGGGGGCCAAGGCAGCCCAAACGGCGGATGTTGCTTCTCAAGCGGCGGCAGCAGCATCTGCCTCGAGGATAGCCACTAGCGAGAGCGGCACATCAGTTGTCCGTTCCGCAGCGGCCGCCTTAGCCCTGATGGAGGCCGCCCACTACCATGTTGAGGCCATCAAAGCCCAGCTCATGGCGGTCACCGCTCAAATTAAACGAAGCTTCTCCGATAACGGTCGACAACCCACGGCCGAAGAGTTGGCAATCGCCGAGAGAGTTCGAGCAGCCGTCCGTTCCTGCGCCGCATACCTTGCCACGATGGAGCCCGCCAGAGCCCACATCGCGGCCGCCCAAGCCCAGCTCGTGGCGTCCTATGCCAAAGATATGGCGGACGCGGATGGAGAGATGCCTGCTGAGTATGGTGCAATTGATGCCATGGAGCCCCTTCCCCAGGAGACCGTCAGGCGCGAGCTGGACATGGAAGCGGCGACGGAGATCGACGAGCACCATCCGTAGTAGTACTCTTTGTTTTGTTTAATTAAGAGTGTCGGTCTTTAATTTGTTAGAGTAATGTTTAGGTTAGCTAACTCTGTTTAATTGCTGAACTTGCTCGATTAAGAAGTTAGTCTCCTTTGTGTAGCCAAATTATGCAATGACGTGGATGACCACTATAACCAGGGAAATTCGAAGCAACAAATTTGACGTTCAAAGTCAACACACATGGGTTAAGCTATCTGAATCGTTTGTGATGTTCACATATCGTACACAGTTCTGAATAAGGGACTGTGTCTGATGACACTTTGTGTCAGGGGAAACTGTCCTCCCACGAGCACCTATGGGACCGGAGCCCCTTCTACGTTGCGGTAAGGGAGCGGAGGGAGCACGGAGAGCAGATCGAGGAGCACACGCGGGCAGTTTTACCCAGGTTCGGGCCGCGCGGACGCGTAAAACCCTACTCCTGCTTAGGTTGTATTGAGCTCGGGAGCTTGAAGATCTACAGTAACAGCTACACCGAGCGAGAGAGTGAGCAAGTTTCTGGGATCGAACCCCCTCTACGTTGTGCATGGGCCTCCTTTTATAGCTCAAAGGGGTCACCGACAGATGTCAACGTAGAGGAGGGTAAAAGCGTAAATTTGGTGGTAGTTGTAACAGTGTGTGAATAGTGCATGAACAGTAGATGTACAGTGGTCTTCACCTAACTTTGGCAGTGGGGGACAAGGGCATTAAATGCCCGTCGCCGTCGACCCCAAAAGTGTCCGTCCATGCTTCTCCGTTCGACACGGCGGTAGCCTCGTCACCGTGGCTTGCCACCGTGTGCCCCAGGCTGCACATCCATCTGCCACGTGCCCCTGGAAGGGCTCCAGGGCGACGCGTGGGCCGATGAGCTGGAGCGCGGGCACACAGCGTAGGTTTCCCCGGCAAGCACCTTGCCGGGGTCATGATCTTGCCGGGCCCGGAGGCTTGTCGCTCTCCGGGTCCTGCCGGGGCGCATGGTGCGACGAGGCATTTCTTGAGGTGTGCATTCCTTGGCCTTCCTGGCAAGCTCCTCTTGCCAGGGTCTTATGCTTAAAGTGATAACCTTGAGCCTGGTGCGGCCTTCCCGGCAAGCTCCTCTTGCCGGGGCCTTGATCTTCTGACTTGTATACTTTGTTCTTGAATGGCTTCACAGGGACCAGAAAGGTTCCCGGCGAGCACGTGGTTAGCCCTGCCACGGGAAGTTGCTACTGCCCGTGCACAAGTTGGGGTATTAAGGTACCCCTATCTTAGTACACCGACAGGAGCCCCCGGGCCTGGGCCACACACGGTGCCGAGCGCTGTTGGGCCAGGCCCAAAACAGTGCACGGGCACGCGCGGCCCACGGCAAGCCGTATCCCTTTCCGTATCCGCCGCATCCCTCCCTAACGGCACGCGTCGATTGCGGCGTCGTGGGAGAGATCGTGGCCTGTTCTTTAATGGGAAATGCGGAGCGTCCCCCACTTCCCCCTTAAAAGCAGAGGAAGCAGGGGCAGTTCCCTCCATCGTCTTCATTGCGTCTTGATTCTCCAGAAACCCCCGTTGCCCTCTGCCTCCCCAAGGTCGACAGAGAGCCCAGCTCCACTCCCTCCTCCGCCGCCTCCCGCGTCCGCGGCACCGTCGAGCTCCTCGCCTTCTTCCTTGCCGCCCCCGCCATGGCTCCGAAGAGCGACAAGGCGAAAGTAGACAAGGCCAAGAAGGATAAGTCCGAGCACGCGGCGATGCTGGCTGCCCTGCGGAAGAAGTGCGTGGTCTTCGCGCCAAGGCTTGGTCCGAGGGAGCTGCGGGACAAATATTATTTGTTCTGGGCGAGGGAGACCAAAGCTCATCCCCGCACCCAAGTCTTCCCCGCCATGGCCAAAGATATGTTCCCCGACGGGTACTTTTTCTTCGCTGCGTTCTTCCATTGTGGTCTGTGCCCTCCGTTCTCGGAGTTCTTTTGTGATGTCATGAACACATATGGCCTCCACCTCTTAGACTTCACCCCCAACGCCATCCTTACGATGGCCGTTTTCGCACATCTGTGCGAAAACTATGTTGGGGTTCATCCAAATGTAGCCCTTTTCCGCCACTTCTTTATGCCTAGAGTAGAATCTGGCGCTCCCCTCTCCGGCGGCATCTCCTGGATCTTCAGGCTGAACAAGAAGGATTCGTACCTGAGGGGAGAGCTCCGCGGCAAGTGGGAAGAGTGGAGAGCCGATTGGTGCTGGGTGGTGGAAGATAGGCCTGAGCCCTTTACCTCGCCGCGCCAGACTGCCATAGTGCGCGACAGAGATTGGAGTGAATTGGCCCCGGAGGACAGCAAGCTTAATATCACCCTCATTAGGATCATTCGTCTCCGGGTCGCCAATCTGACTATTGGAGAAGTTGGAGCAGATTTTCTCCGCCGCCGCATCGCCCCTTTACAAGAAAGGAAAAGGTCCGCCTGGGAATTCGGCAATGCGGCAGATATCATGAGGCTGCGCCCTGGATTGAACTACAACTTCACTGCCTTGGAGTTGAAGGGGATGGTCTGGGAGCTCTTCAAGCATGACCCGGCCCACCCGGAGTGGTTCAGACCTTCCCGAGGAGTGGTGCCGCTGTGCAACAACACTTCCCGTGATTCCCTACGAGCGATGATGCCCGCGTGCGACTCCCACGGCGTCGTCCCCACTTGGAAGAGCCTCCGCCGGATACCGTGCTGACCTTCTTCGACAACTTGGTCGAGACGCCCCGCAACGCCGAGGAGAACAAAGGCCTCACCCGGGCCACAACTGGCCGGGATATAGCCTATATCGCCTCCAGGATGGAGGAGGCCGCCGCAGCTGCGGCGGCGGGTGACTTTGGATACACAATGGATGAGGCACAGGCCGCGGACGCAGTAAGCCAAGCAGAGGAGGCGGAAATCCTCAAGCTGCTGAAGCTTGCGCCCGAGGAGTTTGCCGGGGAGCCTTCCATGAGGTTTGCCGGGACGAGCGAGGTTGCCGGGGGGAGCGAGGCCGCTAGGCACGGTGCTGAGTCCAGCGGGCCTGCCGAGGAGGAGGAGGACGCCGAGGCTGATGAAGACTCCGATGGATCTCTGAATCTCGATGATGACGCCTCCTCATCCTCAGAGAACTCCCCGCCTCCAGCAAGTCCCACGCAGCAACCGAAGAAGCGCCTCCGCAAGGCAGCTGAGACGGCGAGGCCGCAGGCGCCTCGACAGCAGCCAGCGCGCCGTGCGACGCGCGCCACCAGGACGAGCGAAGTCGTCAAGGAGGCGCCCCGCGCTCGAGCGCCAAGCGAAGGGGGATCTTCCCGGAGCGGAACGGGTGCTCCTTCTACCCCTCGGTCCTCGGCGACGACGGGGGCTGGGTCTTCGCAGTCCACAGCCCCGGAGACCGCCAAGCGCCCGAGGGAGCCTTCTCCTCCAGCTCCTCGCGCGGG
The DNA here is from genome assembly GCA_902687465.1 of Secale cereale. Lineage (NCBI taxonomy): Eukaryota > Viridiplantae > Streptophyta > Magnoliopsida > Poales > Poaceae > Secale > Secale cereale. The sequence goes on along the minus strand of LR738715.1, from coordinate 153,836,406 downwards.
AGCACACCAGGCGGAGTTTGACTTCTCCGCCCTCAGCTCCGACGAAGAGGAAGATGAGTAAGTACTTGCAATTCTTTAGTTTCTTCGATTTTGTCTTGATTTTCTTTGTTGGTTCTGATCTTGTTTTTGTTTTTAGGACCCTGACCCAGCGGATGGCGAAGAGGGCCAAGATCCCTGTGGTCGAGATTGAAGATGACTCGCCCGCCGCGGCGACGGGAGACGTGCCAGCGGCAAACTTGCCGGACCAACCTGCTGCTCCGAGGAGCAGCCCCCAGCGTAAGTCTGGTTTTTATCTTTCTGCTTGACGGGCGCGCTCAAGGTTGTTGCTTGTGCTGATATCTTGTTGTCTTGTGCAGAGGTGGAGCCGCAGCCGCATGAGCATCAGGAGGTTGCTCCCGACGAGCCACTCGCTCCGCCCTCCCCGGCAAGGAGGAGCTCTCCGGCAAGGAAGAATTCTCCGCCAAGGACGGGTACTCCGCCAAGGGCGAGCACCCCGCCAAGGGTGAGCAGCCCGACGAGGGTGAGCACCCCGCCAAGGGAGGGCGCAGGAGGCCCTCCGCCAGCGGGGGCCACCACTCCGCCGCCAAGGGATAATTCCCCAACGAGGGAGACCGTCGTTGAAGAAGTCCGCGAAGGTAAACCTTGCAACTTCTTCTCCTTGGATTTGTCTTTTTGGATATTTGCTTGATTCTTTCTTTTCTTTTTCTTCCACTAGATCCTCCTGCCCCAGAGCCAATGGAGACGGAGGTCACTGCTGAGGAGGAGGTGCACGGCGACAGCGGCAACGCCACTACCGCCGAGGGAACGGCCGGAGCTGACGCGCTGGTCGTCGAGGAGACCGCCCCGACCGCCAACGCCGCGGCTGGGGAAGGGACCGGCGACCAAACTGCTGGCCCGGAGGCCGCAGGAGCGCCGGACGCTGCACCGGCCGCCGACCCTTCCGCCTCCGCGGAGCGGTCGGGTGTCTACTTGGAGGCCCCCAACGGGGTCTTTATTCAAGTCCCGTGGGCGTCCTCGCCTCGAGCACCCGCGGAGGGAGAGACCTTTGACGGAGAGGTCCTCGCCTCCGCCGGCTTGAAGATCGTTGAAGCGCCCGGCGACAGCGACGAGCCCGAAGAGGAGGGACTCCTTCGCCGGCTCCTGGCCTTGTATCGGGCTAGGCAGGCGAAGCTGGAGTCTCGGGAGGCTCTCGCCGCCAAGGCTGGAGCAGACTTGGAGAAGCGCGCCGCGGAGCACCGTGCCGCCAACCAGGCGGCCCTCCGCAACTTGGCGGAGGAGCGTGAAGAGCTTGCCGGGGCGCAGCAAGCCTTCCTCCTGGAGAAGGCTGAGGTAGAAGAGCAGCAGCGGCTGGCCGCCAAGGAGTTGTCTCGGCGGGAGGGAGCGCTCAACCAGCGGAAGGTCGACCTCGACAGCCACGAGGACGACCTCACCGCCCGGGAGCAAGCCATTGGCGGGGCCCTGAAGGAGGCGAAGGATGCTGCCGCCGCTGCGGAGACTGCTAAGAAGGATCTGGCGGCCAGGGTGGCGCAGCTGGAGTTGTTCCTGAAGGCAAGCGAGGACAGAGTCACTGCGCTCAATGTGGAGCGGGAGAAAGACGCCCACACCAACTCTGAGTTGCAGGTACGTCTCTCCGAGAAGGGCACAGAGCTTGCTGCCGCCAAGGATTCCATCGCTGACTTAGAGTTGAAGGTCTCCACCCTGACTGGTTCGCTCGACGCTGCCCGGGACCGCGAGACGAAGCTGAAGGACGAGCTCCGCAAGGAAAGGAACTTGGTGGAAAGCGCCGCCGTCTCGGCGAACAACTTCAACCGGGCAGTGGAGCAGTGGACTGATGAGCTGGTCACCTCCGCTGCCAATATTGACAAGGAGATGGTGGCGCTGAGGGCGGAGCATCTCGGGTACTCCCCGGACGAGAATCTCTCCCACAGCGCCAAGTTGAGTCTGTTCTTTAGGGGAATAGCGCCGGCACTTGCGCGGCTGCGGGAGAAGATCCCCGTGCAGCTGGCCGACGAGGCGCGTCGGCTCTGCATGGGCACCATGGAGCGGGTCTTGTCAAAGATCGTCTTCCGCAACCCCGGCATCAACCTCGTCAACGTCCTCTGCAGCTTGCCGCCCGAAGCCGATCAGGAGGCGTTGAAGGCGCAGGTTGCCCACATCGTCGCCAAGGTGAACAAGATCACAAGGCGTGAAGGCGATCGCGTAGATTAGATTTCTTTCTTTCTGCTTCCCTTGCCGTTGCAAGGCATGTTATGGACAAAAATCTATTAGTATCGCGGCAAGTTATCTTTGTAATATACAATCTTATTTTGATCAATCAATGCAGTGTTATCTCCCTTGCTTTTGGTCCTCCACTTTGTATGCTTTCTACCCTATGCTTTCAGGGGACTTGCCGGCAAGGGGCCCTTGCCGCGAGCGCTGAGTGCTGGACTCTTAGCAGCCTGCTGGCAAAAGACCTTGTCGGCAAGTAACCTTGCCGCAGCTAGTCGCAGCACACTTAAACTGCTGAGCGAACTCGAAAACGAAGTAAGGGCGCGACACTTGTCGCAGCTCACTTAAGCCGTTGAGCGTGCTCGAAACAGAGTAAGGGCGCGGCTAGCCACGGGTAGGTTCCTCCGCGCACAGGTTTTCCGTACAAAGTGTGGTTGTTCAAGGAAGATAACTAAATTTTTTAAAAATTTGAATGCTCAAACTTTGGTAACTTAGCTTTCATTGTTTGCTCCCCGATAAGGCTTCTCTTTCTTGAACAACACTTGGTTCATACTTCCACCTCCTTCCCCCCGGCAAACTTGTGCGCGAGGAATATTCCTTCTGCTTAAGAGGGAAAGAAAAAGAGGAGGAAAAACAAGTATAGGGCCTCTCGGCTTGCTAGCGCTTACCGGGGATGTGCGTTGCACAAGGTGCCAAACAATGCATGCAAATAACAAAGAAAAGCATGAAAACGACAAATAGTGCGAAGCACAAAAGCTTTACTGATGCACGGGATCTGCGCCCGGCTTTGTACAAAGGTTTACATGCAACAACGACAAGACTTGTACAAAAGGTGGTTGCCGGAGCGGATCACGGCAACCGCGCCTTATGGGTGAAACTTGCGAAGATGCTCTATGTTCTAGGAGTTGCTCACCGGTAAGCCTTCTTCGGTCTCAAGGCGGTCAGCGCCGGGCCTTGTGACTTGTCTCACCCGATAAGGGCCTTCCCACTTCGGCGTCAACTTGTTGGAATTCTTGGCGGACTGAACACGCCGAAGAACAAGGTCGCCTTCCTCGAGACTCCTGGCCTTGACCTTGCGGCTATGATAGCGACACAAGGCTTGCTGGTATCGAGCAGCTCGTACAGCAGCCCGGATACGTTCCTCCTCAAGGAGCAATGCATCATCTTGTCGCAGTTGCTCTTGCTCGAGCTCGTCATAAGCGAGCACTCGAGGAGAACCGTATACGAGTTCCGTGGGGAGAACTGCCTCTGCTCCATAGACAAGAGCAAAGGGTGTCTGTCCAGTGGCTCGATTTGGTGTCGTCCTGATTGACCAAAGAGCCGCCGGCAACTCCTCTATCCAGTTTCTTCCACACTTGCGCAGCCTGTCGAAGGTTCTTGTCTTGAGGCCGCGCAGCACTTCAGCATTGGCCCTCTCCGCTTGACCATTGCTCCTCGGGTGAGCAACAGAAGCGAAGCAGACCTTAGCGCCAAGGTCTTGGACGTACTGCATGAAGGTGCGACTCGTAAACTGTGTGCCGTTGTCGGTGATGATCCTGTTAGGGATTCCGAAACGGCAAACAATCGATCTGAAGAACCTGACTGCTGACTGCGCGGGGAAAGGGGCCGAGGATATCGAGCCCCCAGACCGAGAAGGGCCAGGACAAAGGGATCGTCTGGAGAGCTTGAGCTGGCTGGTGAATTTGCTTGGCATGGAACTGGCACGCTTCACACTTGGTTACTTGTGCAGTTGCATCTTGGAGGGCTTCTGGCCAGAAGAACCCTTGCCGGAACGCCTTCCCGGCAAGTGCCCTTGCGCCAATGTGGTGGCCACATATGCCTCCATGTATCTCTGCCAACAACTTCTGTCCATCTTCTCTGGAAATGCACTTCAACCTGACACCATTGAGTCTTCTTCTATACAGTTCATTGCTAACGAACTGGTACATACTTGACTGCCTGGTTATCTTCTCTATCTCTTCTGGCTCGTCGGGAAGTTCTCCAGTTTGCAGAAAACGGATGATTTGCTGCGCCCAAGCTGGAGCCTGAGGCTCAACAACAAGGACTAAAGGCATGAGGGCTGCTGCGGGAACCTCAGCTTCGACGGCAAGAACCTGCGGTTCTGCCGGAGCTGATGGTCCCCCGGCAAGCCTGCCGGGGCAAGGCTTGTCGAGAACGCCTGCTTCAACTGTACAGATCCTTGGATCTGCAGGAGCAAACTGTTCCTTAGCGTCTTGGCTGTTGATCCTGGGGACCTTGGCGGCGGCTTCTGGAAGATCCGCCGGCAAGTAGTCACCGGAGACCAACTTTCTCTTCTTACTTTGCCCAACTGATGGTGTAACGGATGGCTGAGTTAGCTTGAGCAGGAAGGTCCCTGGTTCCACAGGTAACTTCATTGCAGCACACTTTGAGAGGCCATCTGCAATATCATTCTGAGCTCTTGGGACGTGCTCCATTTGCAGACCTTCAAAGTGTTCTTCAAGCTTCCTCACTTCATCAACATAAGCTTCCATCAAAGGGCTCTGGTAACTCTTATTCACTTGTCGGACCACCAACTGTGAATCTCCCCGCACAATCAACTTCTTGATCCCAAGTTCGGCCGCAATTCTGAGGCCGGCAAGCAAACCTTCATACTCAGCAGTATTGTTTGTCGCTTGTTCCTTGGGAAAGTGCATCTGGACAACATACTTGAGGTGCTCTCCGGTGGGTGCTATGAGTACCACGCCGGCACCGGCGCCTTGCAGCGAGAAAGCACCATCAAAGTACATCATCCATTCGCTGCTCATTTCTTGGACGGGGACGCTTGTCTCTGGAACTTCCTCATCGGGCGTTGGGGTCCATTCTACTATGAATTCTGCCAAAGCTCTGCTCTGTATGGTTGAAGTACTCTCAAACTTGAGACCAAAGCTTGACAGCTCCAGTGCCCACTCGATGATCCTGCCTGTTGCCTCCGGATTTTGCAATATCCTCTTCAACGGAAAGCGAGTGACCACTGTTATCTCGTGTGCTTGGAAGTAATGGCGTAGCTTCCTTGAGGCCATGAGGAGGCCGAACAACAACTTATGCACCCCAGAGTATCTTGATCTAGCCCCCTGCAAGAGGGAACTTACGAAGTACACTGGGCGCTGCACCATCTTCTTCTGCACTCCTTCCTGTTCCTGCGCAGACTTATCCTTGTCGGGGCCAGAGCTTGTCGGGGAAGCCCCCTGCTTGTCGCTGGATTCGCTCGCCGGGGACGTGGGTTCCTCATCTGCCTCCCTCTCCGCTACCAACGCAGCACTAACCACTTGATTGGTCGCCGCTAGGTACAGCAGCAACTTCTCTTGTGGCCTAGGTGCGACAAGTATTGGAGTGGAGGACATGTATCCTTTCAAGTCTTGCAGCGCTGCCTCCGCTTCCGGAGTCCATTTCATAGGACCTGCCTTTTTCAAGATTTTGAAGAAAGGCAGGACGCGTTCTGCAGACTTTGAAATGAACCTGCTGAGGGCAGCCACACAACCAGCAAGTCTTCTCACATCCTTGACGCGCTTCGGGGCTTCAATCTGCTCGATGGCTTTTATCTTGTCGGGATTGGCTTCAATCCCCCTCTGGGATACAACGAACCCGAGAAGCTTGCCGGAGGGGACTCCGAAGACGCACTTCTCGGGGTTCAACTTGAGCTGTATCTTGCGCAGATTCCCGAAGGTTTCCTCTAAGTCTTGGATCAGGGTATCTTTGCTCTTGCTCTTGACCACTATATCATTCATGTAGGCTTCTACATTTCTGTGGATCTGTGGCTCAAAAGCAGTGTGCACCACCCTCGCAAATGTCGAGCCTGCATTCTTCAATCCAAAGGGCATGCGTATGAAGCAATATGTGCCGCATGGAGTAATGAATGCAGTCTTCTCTTCGTCTTCCTTGGCCATGAAAATATGGTGGTAACCTGAGTATGCATCAAGGAAGGAAAGCAGCTGGCATCCGGCGGTGGAGTCAACAATCTGGTCAATACGCGGCAGGGGAAATGGATCCTTGGGACATGCTTTATTCACATCAGTGAAGTCTATACAAAGTCTCCACTTCCCATTGGCCTTGCGCACGACAACTGGATTGGCTAACCACGTAGGATGGATCACGCCTCTAACCAGGCCTGCTGCTTCTAACTTCTTTATCTCTTCGGCGATGAATTCTTGGCGCTCCACGGCTTACTTCCTGACCTTCTGCTTGACGGGCCGCGCATGAGGACAAACAGCAAGCTTGTGCTCAATTACCTTCCTGGGAACGCCGGGGATGTCAGATGGTTGCCATGCAAACACATCGACATTCGCCCGCACGAAGGCAACGAGCGCGCTTTCCTATTTGTGGTCGAGTGTAGCACTGATGGTGAAGGTACCACCAGTGCCGTCCTCCTTGGCGGACACCTTCTTGGTTGCCGGTGGAGCTGCCATCCCTTTCTTGCACTTGCCGGTGGAGCTCGATGGTGCGTCCTCGACGGCAGCGCAGCACTCCGAGGAGGTGCGTTTGCCGGAGTGGGCCCCAGAGCTCTTGCCGGACTTGGTCTTGGTCTTCCTCCCGGGAGCTTCAGCGGCAAGTGTGTTGCTTTCTGCTGCGGCTGCCGCATCCCGGTAGATCTTGTCGGCGCAAATAAGCGCGTCTTTCTTGTCGCCAGGGACAGAGATGACGCTTATCGGCCCCAGCATCTTGAGTACGTTGTAGGCATAGTGGGAAGCTGCCATGAACTTGGCGAGGGCAGGACGTCCAAGTATCCCATTGTATGGCAATGGGATATCGGCCACGTCAAAGGTTATCCTCTCCGTCCTGAAGTTAAGCTCCCCGCCAAAGGTCACTGGCAGCGTAATCTTCCCCTTCGGCTTGCTCCTTCCCGGGTTGATCCCTTGGAACGACCCGGTTTCCTCGAGCTCGCTGTCTGGGATCTGTAGCTTCTTGATCATAGCTGAGGAGATCAAGTTCAAGCCGGCCCCACTGTCAACCAACATCTTGGTGACCTTGAGGTTGCGGATAGTTGGTGAGACCAACATCGGCAAGCACCCGACCGCAGTTGTGCGGTCAGGGTGGTCCTCAAGGTCAAAGATGATGGGCGTGCTGGACCACTTCAGCAGCCTGCGTGACTCGACGGGCGGCTCAGCTGCATTCACTTCTCGCACCCACTGCTTGAGTTGGCGGTGGGAAGTGTGCAGAGAGGCACCCCCGTCGACACACAGAACCTCTGTGGCCTTCTGGAACTCCTGCTCGCTGTTGTCTCCTTCTTCCATGTCGTCGTCGTCTTCATCCTCATCCTTGTCGCGGCCCCGGGGAGGTCGGTCACCTTGCCGCTGCTTGGCCTTGCCGCGGCGTCCTCCCCGGCCATTGAACGGCCGCTTCTTGCTTGGTTCTCCTCCGTCTCCTTGGGCCTTCTCCTTGTCGCGACGCTCGTATTCAGCCTTCTGCTGCTCTACGAGGTACTCGACTCTCTTGCAGTTCTGAAGATCGTGGCCCTTGGTGCGATGGATTTTACAGTACTGCTTGTCGGAGCCGTCCTGTTTGTCGGCTGCCGCTACAGGGGCGGGCTCCTTGCCGGAACCGCCAGCCTGTGCCTTCTTGGCGGGAGCCTCCTTGTCGGACTGCTCGACAACCAATGCCTCCTTGCTCTTCTTCTTTCTATTGTTCCGTCGCCGGCTTTTCCTTGCCGGGGCGGCATCCTCGCTGTCGCTTCCTCCTGCGCCAGCATCCTCTCTGGGGAGTCTCCTCCCCTCTTCGGTGCGCGCGCACTTGTCAGCCAGAGCGTAGAGCTCGCTGACATCCCGGATCTTGGTCATGGCCATCTCCTCCCTCATCCGGCGGTTACGCACGTTCTGGTGGAACGCGCTGATAACCGCGGCAGGGTGGACGTCGGGAATGTTGTGCTGGACGCGGCTGAATCTCTGGATATACTTGCGCAGGGACTCTCCCTCCTTCTGGGCTAAGATGTGGAGATCGCTCTCCTGGCCGTGGGGTTTGTGGCCGCCCGTGAAGGCGCCAACAAACTGGTGGCACAAATCCGCCCACGAAGAAATGGAGTTCTTCGGCAAGTGCATAAGCCAAGACCGGACGTTTGGCTTAAGCACCAGCGGGAAGTAGTTGGCTAGTATCTTCTCGTCGCGTCCCCCGGCAGCCTGCACCGCGATGGTGTAGATGCTGAGGAACTCCGAGGGGTGCGTCTTGCCGTCGTACTTCTCGGGTACGTCAGGCTTGAAGTTTTTCATGCTGGGCCACTGGACTTGCCGCAGCTCACGGGTGAATGCAGGGCAACCTGCCGCGTACGGCAAGTCGCCTGGTTCACCGGGCGCGTGCGCGTCGACAGCGGTCCCAGCGCGCTGATCTGACTGTCTTCGGGCTTCTCGTCGACGCTCGATGCGGGTTCGAGCGTCCTCTTGCCGCCTGTCGTCGAGGACCTGGCGCTGGTCACGACGAGCCCGCGGATCCGACGACGCCGTGGAGTCATCGTCGACGTTGATCCGGCGGGGTGGCGTCTTCTGCTTCCGCGGCGGGGAGTGCACGGTAGTTGCACCCCCGGCGGTCTTGTCGCCATCGGCCTTCGTCTGGTCGACTTGCCGCGGCCGCGACGTTGCCGGCTGCTGCGGCGTGTCGTTGTTGGCGAAGGCGATGAGGCTTTGGATCGTCGCCCTCCAGTCTTCGGCCTTGTCTGCCGCTGGAGGGAAGTCGAGGAGCAGTTGTGCTCTTGCTAGAGCTTCTGCTGGAGAGGAGGGGAGCGGCGGCGAGCGGTGCGAGGAGCGAGATATGCTCGGACTTCTAACAGGGTTAGAAGGAGCAGTTTCTCGCCCTGGCGACCGCGCCTTGCTCGTACCAGGACGATGGCCTTGAGCATCCCGCGATCCTCCGGTTTGTCCTTGTCCCAGCAAGTGTATGGTACCTCCTGTACCACGGCGCTGCTGGCCTTGCACCTCCTGAGAGGGACGTGAAGCGTGTACTGACGCCGAGGCTTTGGAGTTCGCCAGGTCGTCGGTCTTGTCCTTGGACTTGGTGGCGCCGTGAGTTTCCTCGCCGGCGACCACCCTTCCGCCGGCGTCTCCTGCACCAACCGTTGGTTCTGGTGGCGGTGGGATCGACGCAGACGGGCCTCCAACCTCCGAAGCCTTCTTCTCCGGAGGCATGTTGATGCGGTCGATGAGGTTGATGAAGCGAATGAAGTTGCTGAAGGTTGCGCCCGCGTGAGCGCCGGATCAGGTTCGCACAACCTCGACGCCCCCCCTACCTGGCGCGCTAAAGATGTCGGGGGAAACTGTCCTCCCACGAGCACCTATGGGACCGGAGCCCCTTCTACGTTGCGGTAAGGGAGCGGAGGGAGCACGGAGAGCAGATCGAGGAGCACACGCGGGCAGTTTTACCCAGGTTCGGGCCGCGCGGACGCGTAAAACCCTACTCCTGCTTAGGTTGTATTGAGCTCAGGAGCTTGAAGATCTACAGTAACAGCTACACCGAGCGAGAGAGTGAGCAAGTTTCTGGGATCGAACCCCCTCTACGTTGTGCATGGGCCTCCTTTTATAGCTCAAAGGGGTCACCGACAGGTGTCAACGTAGAGGAGGGTAAAAGCGTAAATTTGGTGGTAGTTGTAACATTGTGTGAATAGTGCATGAACAGTAGATGTACAGTGGTCTTCACCTAACTTTGGCAGTGGGGGACAAGGGCATTAAATGCCCGTCGCCGTCGACCCCAAAAGTGTCCGTCCATGCTTCTCCGTTCGACACGGCGGTAGCCTCGTCACCGTGGCTTGCCACCGTGTGCCCCAGGCTGCACAGCCATCTGCCACGTGCCCCTGGAAGGGCCCCAGGGCGACGCGTGGGCCAATGAGCTGGAGCGCGGGCACACAGCGTAGGTTTCCCCGGCAAGCACCTTGCCGGGGTCATGATCTTGCCGGGCCCGGAGGCTTGTCGCTCTCCGGGTCCTGCCGGGGCGCATGGTGCGCCGAGGCATTTCTTGAGGTGTGCATTCCTTGGCCTTCCTGGCAAGCTCCTCTTGCCAGGGTCTTATGCTTAAAGTGATAACCTTGAGCCTGGTGCGGCCTTCCCGGCAAGCTCCTCTTGCCGGGGCCTTGATCTTCTGACTTGTATACTTTGTTCTTGAATGGCTTCATAGGGACCAGAAAGGTTCCCGGCGAGCACGTGGTTAGCCCTGCCACGGGAAGCTGCTACTGCCCGTGCACAAGTTGGGGTATTAAGGTACCCCTATCTTACTACACCGACACTTTGCGCGCCAGTTTTTTCGCTGAAGCGATTCCAAATTTTCGGCTTCCGCGGAAATATCTACCCCCCGCCCCCTCGCCCTTACCAAAAGCCACATTTCCCCTCTTTCCGCACGCCTTCCTTTCCAAGTTGAAACCTTCACTCCTTGCTTGCAGCGCTGCCACCTCCTCGCCGACGACCCTCCTTCACG
>LR738715.1:153805041-153825688 GCA_902687465.1 Secale cereale | reverse complement strand
AATATAAAAGAGGTAGATCAAATATATTACTCAAGCACAATCTGAACATAATCTCATAATCCATCGGATCCCAGCAAACTCATCATAGCAACAGCATAAGGATTACATATGTGCCTCGATCATGTAGGGCAGCTCACGAGGACTAATTAGTGAAGCACAAGAACGGGAGGAGAACATCACATAGCTACTGGTCATGGACTCATGGTCCAAGGGAGACTACTCACAACTCATCCGGGAGGCGTCCATGGTGGTGGAGAGGCTCCCGGTGGTGATCCTCCCCTCCGGCAGGGTGCCGGGAAGAGTTCTCCTGGTGCTCCCGATCTTGGAAGCGGCGGCGGCGGCGGAACAGAGATGGGATCGCGAAAAGAGTTCCTGTTTTGAGGGTTTCTCGAGACGCTTTAAATATATGCCAAAGGGGGCATCGGGGGAGCCTCGGGGGCCCAGGCGCCCCCCGGCGCGGCCCAGGGGGCGCGCGCCGCGAGCCCTGGTGCCCCCCCCGGCTGTCCTTCGGGCGCACGATAGTTTCTGGAACGCTGATTTTTTATATAATTTTTCTGGATTTTTCCTGGCAGTTCTCGTAATGTGAAAACCTGAAATACAGAAACAGCCGAAAACAGAAACTGGCACTGGGGTGCACTGAGTTAATAGGTTAGTCCAAATATGATCAAATGTGTATGGAAGTGTATAAATATCATAGCAATATCACCCTAAAGAGGCATGGAGCAAGCAGAAATTATAGATACGTTTTGGACGTATCAACATCCCCAAGCTTAATTCCTGCTCTTCCTCGAGTAGGTAAATGATAACAAGAATAATTTCTGTGGTGACATGCTATTAACCATATAGGACTTTTTCATAGTCATATGACAAAAGCTTACTGAGACAATGAATCTGTAGTAATTAAGTTCCCTCATGAGAAAATCACAAAGAACTGAAAGTTTTACAATATGACATTGAAACATCAAATAGATTTGCAATGAACATGATGTGCAAATATGATAAAGTGATATCTAGCTTGCCCCCTTTAGTGAAGCAAAACATAAATGCACGGGCACCTCCAAGGTTTAAGTGATGACTAGATACAATGATTTCAGAATAAACGATATCACAATCATGCAAAAGACAATGCTACTTTGGGACAATGCACATTACACTCAGAATGACAATCATGCTCTCAGTAGTTGGTGCTTTTAAAAGAAGGTGGAGACTCAACATAAAGGTAAAAGAATGGTCATGTGCTAGAGCTTTTTATTTTGAAAACATAGAAGCAATTTTGTCAACGGTAGTAGTACTTCATATGTGTTATGCATAAGACATCCTATAAGTTGCAGGCCTCATGCATCAAATACCAATAGTGCTCGCACCTTGTCCTAATTAGCTCGGATTTCCATGGGTTATCATTGCATTACATATGTTTCAACCAAGTGTCACAAAGGGGTACCTCTATGTCACCTGTACAAAGGTCCAAGGAGATAGATCGCATTTGATTTCTCGTTTTTGATAGATCTCAACTTGAGGACATCCATACCGGGACAACATAGAAAATAGGTAATGGACTCCTCTTTAATGCTTAAGCATATTCTCATAAGAGATTGAGGATTAATGTCCAAGCTAAAACTTCCACCATGATACATGGCTTTGGTTGGCAGCCCAATGTTCTTCTCTAACAATATGCATACTCATTCAACCCAATGGCAAATCACCCTTACTTCAGACAAGACGAACATGCATAGCAACTCACATGATATTCAACAAAAGTGTAACAGTTGATGGCGTCCCCAGAAACATGGATACCGCTCAGCAAGCAACTTATAAGAAATAAGATACATAAGCGACATATTCTTTACCACAATAGTTTTTAAGCTACTTTCCCATGAGCTATGTATTGCAAAAACTGAAGGTTTTAAGGTAGCACATGTAAATTTACTTGGAGTGGCGGCGAAATACCACATATAGGTAGGTATGGTGGACTCATATGGCATAACTGGTTTTAAAAGGATGTGGATGCACAAGCAGTTAGTCCGCTTAGTACAGGTGGAGGTTAGCAAAAGACTGGGAGCGACCAACTAAGAGAGCAATGACGGTCATAATCATGCAGAGCGACAAAGCAACATTGAATCATGCATGGAAGTTATATCGCTACTCAGAAACAAAAGATCATCAAGGCTTGACAGACTTTCTTTACAGTCTTAAATATGCGTGAGCATACGCCAAGTCAATCAAAATAAATTCTTGAGGGAAGATATTACTAAACCATACCACATCATAGGCAAACAAATCATGTTGGTACTCCAATAACACATTGGGAATCCCCCAGCTATTTGAGACTAACCATAAGAAAACCTGAACTACTAAGCGCCATCATGCACGTAGCATCTTTATCATAGACGTATCAACCAATGCAACGGAAGCAAACTCTCTTAATAAGGTGAGCATGGTAACTAAAGAGAGTTCAAGCAACCAACTAAACACAAGCTCTTTAAAAAGATAAGCATGAATACTAAGAGCAGAGCATGATAGTAGCTATTAAAAGACAAAGAACACACTCAGCAAAGATAGTCATGAAAATTCTATGTTATGTTCTAGGTAGAAGTGGAGCGTGTTTCTCTCCCACATAAAGAAGGCTGAGTTCCGACTCGTTATGAAAAACAAAAAAGGAACTAAAAGCAAGACGCCCCAAGCATAGCACATAACACATGAAGTGATTAAAATATAGTGGAACGAAAGACGAACTGATAATGTTGATGGAGAAGGGGATGCACGGGGGCATCCCCAAGCTTAGACGCTTGAGTCTCCTTGAATATTTCTTGGGGGTGCACGGGGATATCCCCAAGCTTGAGCGCTTGACACTCCTGAATCTTTTTATCATCTTCCCTCGCACACTTGAAAACTCCCTTCATACATAACTCATCATAATCTGATTAGCGAGGTTAGTAACCATAATAAAATAATTGCACCTTGCTGGAAATAAAGATATTCTTGAAGGTCTACTGTTTCTCAAGATTGCCAAAAGGTTTTTGCAAAGAAAAAGCAAGCTCTTGGTTTGCAAAATGAAGGAAAGGCAAAACAGGACAGAATTTGTGAAAAACAGAACAGCAGGTAGTAATTGATTTGTTCGGGGTACTTCTGCAATTCAAATCAAAAAACTCAGAACAGACGCACGAAAGACAATTATATAGAGAACGCTGTCGAAAAAATTCAGACCAAAAAGATGATCTTGTGATTTTATACGAATTTTTCTATCCAAGGACAGAATCTGTTTCCTGGACAGCACCTCACAACTTTTGAACTTTCTAGCAATCAGAGGCTATACTTGGCACAAAATTGAAAAAGCAAAGATACAATGATGATACTACTGCAGTAAACAACATCAAGACACAACAAAAGCAAAATAAAATTTATTCATGTGGGCTGCCTCCCAGAAGCGCTTTCTTTTATGCCTTTAAGCTAGGCATAATGCATAGAGATCAAGTTTTATCAAGAGTAAAAGAATAGCTAGTCCGTACAACGGACTCAAAAGGTAACTTGATCTTCTTTTGAGGGAAGTGTTCCATCCCTTTCTTGAGAGGAAACTGAAATTTTATATTACCCTCTTTCATGTCAATGATAGCACCAACGGTGCGTAAAAAGGGACGTCCCAAAATAATTGGACACGAAGGATCACATTCAATATCCATAATAGTAAAATCAACGGGAACATAATTATCATTGACAACAATAAGAACATCGTCGATCCTCCCCAAAGGTTTCTTTATGGAAGAATCAACGAGACGAACACCAAAAGAACAAGAATCAAAAGGTTTCAATTTAAGCATATCATATATTCTTTTGGGCATAATAGAGGTACTAGCACCGACATCACATAATGCATAGCAAGAGAAGTCATTCAACTTAATTTTTATCATAGGATCCCAACCATCTTCTAGATTTCTAGGTATGGAGGCTTCTACTCTAAGTTTCTCCTCCCTAGCTTTGATGAGAGCATTAGTGATATGCTCTGTGAAGGCAAGGTTAAGCGTGCTAGTGCGGGGATCTCTAGACATCTTGTGAAGGAAATCAATAACTTCGGTAAGAGTGCAATTATCAAAATCAAGGTCACTAGCATCAAGTAAAGTGGTAGTGGTGTCCTTTAGGTTCACTTGTTTGGTAGTTTCTATAGTCATAGCATCACCATTAATAGGTCCATCGGGACCAGGAGTACATTGGGTGCTAAGAGTTTGGATATTCTCAACAACTTGGATAGTACCAACAGTGTGGTGGGTAGGAAGGCTCTTAATTCTATCTTCTTCCTCCCTTTCTCTAGCCCATCTTTCTTTAAGTTTAGCCATCATCCTAATATTTTCATTAATTTGCACTTGAATAGCATTCATAGGAGTGACCTTCCTCTCCTCAAGAGGAGAAGTTTTAATTTTAAGCAATTCTATCTCATTGGCTAAATGGTCTACCTTAAAAGAGAGATCATCTAGTTTATGTAGTTTTTCTTCTAAACTCTTATTAAAGGCTTTTTGGGTAGTGATGAAATCTTTAAGCATAATCTCTAGTTCAGTATTGGAGTTCTTGGTGCTAGGATAAGCATTGTTGTTCCCATAAGAATTAGAGGGGAACGGTCTAGGATTGCTACCAAAATTACTCCTATAAGCATTGTTATTAAAATTGTTTCTAGAGATAAAATTCACATCTACTTGTTCTTGAGCAATCAAAGAATTTAAAGGAACATCACGAGGATCAACAGAGGATTGCTTCGAAAGTAGAGACATGATCAGGTCAACTTTTTCATTTAGGGAGGAAATCTCCTCGACAGAGTTTACCTTCCTACCTGTTGGAGCGCGTTCGGTGTGCCATTGGTAATAGTTGGTCATCATCTCATCGAGAAGCTTCGTGGCAGCACCAAGTGTAGTTGACTTAAAGGTTCCTCCCGCGGCCGAATCTAACAAGTTCCGCGAGGTAAAGTTCAAGCCTGCATAAAAAGTTTGGATAACCATCCAAGTAGTCAAACCATGAGTAGGGAAGTTCTCGATAAGAGATTTCATACGTTCCCAAGCTTGGGCAATGTGTTCATTATCCAATTGTTTAAAATTCATTATGTTACTTCTCAGTTGGATAATTTTAGCAGGTGGATAGTATTTTCCAATAAAAGCATCTTTGCACTTGTCCCATGAATCTATGCTATTTCTAGGCAAAGTCTGAAACCAAATTTTAGCTCCTCCTCTCAAGGAGAAAGGAAAAAAGCTTAAGCTTAACAATATTACCATCTATTTCTTGGTACTTTTGCATATCACAAAGTTCAACAAAGTTGTTTAAGTGTAAAGCAGCATCATCTCCAGCACCGGAGAATTGTTCTCTCATGACTAGGTTCAGTAAAGCAGGTTTAATTTCATACGAAGGTGCTGAAGTGGCAGGTGTAGTGATAGGTGTGCTGATAAAGTCATCGTTGTTGTGACTAGTGAAGTCACACAACTTGGTGTTCTTGGTGGAACCCATAGTAGCAAGCAAGCAAGATAACTATATTTGTGTGATTTTCGATAAAAGATACTAAAGCAAAACTGAAAGGTAAACTAACAAGACTAAAAAGCAAAGGTAAAAGATAGCGTGCAACTCCCCTATCTTGAAGAGTGGAGTCCCCGGCAACGGCGCCAGAAAAACTCTTGCTAGGCTTCTCGCCCCTCGTTGGTTACCCCAAGTGGAAGGTGTGAGATGTAGTGTTGCGGAAGTTTTTCCCTTGGCAAAGATACCAAGGATCGAATCTCCAGAGACTCCTAGGTTCAACAAGAAGGTGTCAACTGCTAACGGTGCCAGATATTAGCAATCAACGTGGACCTGCACACAGATACAAATAACTTTGCTCCCAACGAGTACAGAGAGGTTGTCAATCCCTCCGGCCTTGTCGTTTACAAAGGATTAAACGCAAATGATAGTAGTGATAGATAATGTTTGCAATAGTAAATAATAGCGAAAAGTAAATAGCGGATGTGATCAATGATGGTAATATGGACTGGAGTCTCATGATGTTCACTAGTGATGTCTCTCTCCCAAAAGACGATAAAACAGCTATGTGAGGTAAACGAATTACAGCTGGGCAATTGACAGGACCACGAACGCAAACCAATGCTGACTACATTGCAAGAAAGGTTGAGGTTCAAAGCATGGGCGGTACGCCAAAGTAAGTAGACCGAAATCCATCAATATCTACTACTAATCATCCACCTTGAGATATCTATCCAGAACATCTCGCTGGTATTAAGTTGCGAGTCCCACCCATAGTGTAAACTCAATGCAACAGACAACTGCATTAAAAGAACTTTGTGTAAAGTAAACAATCCTTGCACCCGCGGGCACAAGCACCGTTGTTTTCCCCCTTGTGGCAATAGCACATCCCCTAGACTCATGTTTCTGTCACTCAAACTAGTCATCGAGGGGCATGAACCCACAATCGAGCATAACGTTCCCTCTTGGAGTCACTACCTATTACTTGGCCAAAGCAATAAATAACAACGGAGAACATGCAAGAATTACTTACGAACACAAATATAAAAGAGGTAGATCAAATATATTACTCAAGCACAATCTGAACATAATCTCATAATCCATCGGATCCCAGCAAACTCATCATAGCAACAGCATAAGGAGAGGCTCCCGGTGATGATCCTCCCCTCCGGCAGGGTGCCGGGAAGAGTTCTCTTGGTGCTCCCGATCTTGGAAGCGGCGGCGGCAGCGGAACAGAGATGGGATCACGAAAAGAGTTCCTGTTTCGAGGGTTTCTCGAGACGCTTTAAATATATGCCAAAGGGGGGCATCGGGGGAGCCTCGGGGGGCCCAGGCGCCCCCCGGCACGGCCTAGGGGGGGGCGCCGCCAGGGCGCCTGGAGCCCTGGTGGCCCCCCCGGCTGTCCTTCAGGCGCATGATAGTTTCTGGAACGCTGATTTTTTATATAATTTTTCTGGATTTTTCCTGGCAGTTCTCGTAATGTGAAAACCTGAAATACAAAACAGCCGAAAACAGAAACTGGCACTGGGGTGCACTGAGTTAATAGGTTAGTCCAAATATGATCAAAAGTGTATGGAAGTGTATAAATATCATAGCAATATCACCCAAAAGAGGCATGGAGCAAGCAGAAATTATATATACGTTTTGGACGTATCACCCCTCCACCAAATAAGCACCGCCCTAAGCCATGGTGCATGCAGTATAGCCAGGATCTCAAGGAGCATTTGGCAGTGGAGAAGCAAATCACGGCCGCACGCGCGGATGAGGTCGCGACGGCTGCCATTCGTGCCGACCCCTAGATCTTGGAGGAGCACCTCGCTCTCGAGGCCACCGTTGACGCCTCGCGCGCCGACGCCGTGACGCGGTTGGCTTCTTTAAACGATAGTTCATGGCGTTTTCTCGACGCCATCGTTTGCTAGCCACTGACTTTCCTTAACAAATTCTAGTGAATTGTGCTATCTACTTTTACCATGCAATCTTATGCTATAGTGTATATGTTCTATATGTCGTGCAATGTGGTGTTCAGCTAACTGATACGTCCAAAACGTATCTATAATTTCTGCTTGCTCCATGCCACTTTTGGGTGATATTGCTATGATATTCATACACTTCCATACACTTTTGATCATATTTGGACTAACTTACTAATCCAGTGCACCCCAGTGCCAGTTTCTGTTTTCGGCTATTTTTGTATTTCAGGTTTTCACGTTTCGAGAACTGCCCAGAAAAATCCAGAAAAATTATATAAAAAATCAGCGATCCGGAAACAACACTGCGTCCGAAGGGCAGCCTGGGGGGGCATAGGGGCTCCAGGCGCACTGTAGGCGCCCCCCCCCCCCCGGGCCGCGCCGGGGGGGTGCCTGGGCCGCCCGAAGCCCGTCCGGTGCCCCCCTTTGGCATATATTTAGAGGGACCTCCGAAACCCTCAGAGGAGGAACTCTTTTCGCGGTCCCATCTCTGTTCCGCCGCCGCCGCCTCTTCTAAGATCGGGAGCACCAGGAGAACTCTTCCCGGCACCCTGCCGGAGGGGAGGATCACCAACGGGAGCTTCTCCACCACCATGGACGCCTCCCGGATGACTCGTGAGTAGTCTCCCTAGGACCATGAGTCCATGACCAGTAGCTATGTGATGTTCTCCTCCCGTTCTTGTGCTTCACTAATTAGTCCTCGTGAGCTGCCCTACATGATCGAGGCACCTATGTAATCCTTATGCTGTTGCTATGTTGAGTTTGCTGGGATCCGATGGATTATGAGATTATGTTCAGATTGATCTTGAGTAATATATTTGATTCACCTCTTTTATATTTTAGTTCATAAGTAATTCTTGCATGTTCTCCGTTGTTACTTATTGCTTTGGCCGAGTAGTAGGTAGTGACTCCAAGAGGGAACGTTATGCTTGATTGTGGGTTCATGCCCCTCGATGACTAGCTTGAGTGACAGAAACATGAGTCTAGGGGATGTGCTGTTGCCACAAGGGGGAAAACAACGGTGCTTGTGCCCGCGGGTGCAAGGATTGTTTACTTTACGCAATGTTCTTTTAATGCAGTTGTCTGTTGCATTGAGTTTACACTATGGGTGGGACTCGCAACTTAATACCAGCGAGATGTTCTGGATAGATATCTCAAGGTGGATGATTAGTAGTAGATATTGATGGATTTCGGTCTACTTACTTTGGCGTACCGCCCATGCTTTGAACCTCAACCTTTCTTGCAATGTAGTCAGCATTGGTTTGCGTTCGTGGTCCTGTCAATTGCCCAGCTGTAATTTGTTTACCTCACATAGCTGTTTTATCGTCTTTTGGGAGAGAGACATCACTAGTGAACATCATGAGACTCCGGTCCATATTACCATCATTGATCACATCCACTATTTACTTTTCGCTATTTACCTACTATTGCAAAAACTATCTATCACTACTATCATATTGCTTTTAACCCTTTGTGAACTACAAGGCCGGAGAGATTGACAACCTCTCTGTACTCGTTGGGAGCAAAGTTATTTGTATCTGTGTGCAGGTCCACGTTGATTGCTAATTGCGCCGTTAGCAGTTGACACCTACCTGTTGAACCTAGGAGTCTCTGGGGATTCGATCCTTGGCATCTTTGCTAGGGGAAAACACTTCTACTTACTGCATCTTACACCTTCCACTTGGGGTAACCAACGAGGGGTTCGAGGCCCATCAAGGAGTATTTTCTGGCGCCGTTGCCGGGGACTCCACTCTTCAGGATAGGGGAGTTGCATGCTATCTTTTACCTTTGCTTTTTAGTCTTGTTAGTTTACTTTTCATTTTTGCTTTAGTTCCTTTTATCGAAAATCACAAAAATAGTTATCTTGCTTGCTTGCTACTATGGGTTCCACCAAGAACACCAAGTTGTGTGACTTCACTAGTCACAACAACGATGACTTTATCAGCACACCTATCACTACACCTGCCACTTCAGCACCTTCATATGAAATTAAACCTGCTTTACTGAACTTAGTCATGAGAGAACAATTCTCCGGTGCTGGAGATGATGCTGCTTTACACTTGAACAACTTTGTTGAACTTTGTGATATGCAAAAGTACCAAGAAATAGATGGTAATATTGTTAAGCTTAAGCTTTTTCCTTTCTCCTTGAGAGGAGGAGCTAAAATTTGGTTTCAGTCTTTGCCTAGAAACAACATAGATTCATGGGACAAGTGCAAAGATGCTTTTATTGGAAAATACTATCCACCTGCTAAAATTATCCAACTGAGAAGTAACATAATGAATTTTAAACAATTGGATAATGAACACGTTGCCCAAGCTTGGGAACGTATGAAATCTCTTATCAAGAACTGCCCTACTCATGGTTTGACTACTTGGATGGTTATCCAAACTTTTTATGCAGGCTTGAACTTTACCTCGCGAAACTTGTTAGATTCGGCCGCGGGAGGAACTTTTATGTCAACTACACTTGGTGCTGCCACAAAGCTTCTCGATGAGATGATGACCAACTATTCCCAATGGCACACCGAACGCGCTCCAACAGGTAGGAAGGTAAACTCTGTCGAGGAGATTTCCTCCCTTAATGAAAAAGTTGACTTGATCATGTCTCTACTTTCGAAGCAATCTACTGTTGATCCTCGTGATGTTCCTTTAAATTCTTTGATTGCTCAAGAACAAGTAGATGTGAACTTTATCTCTAGAAACAATTTTAACAACAATGCTTATAGGAGTAACTTTGGTAACAATTCTAGACCGTTCCCCTCTAACTCTTATGGGAACAACAATGCTTATCCTAGTACCAAGAACTCCAATACTGAACTAGAGACCATGCTTAGAGATTTCATCACTACCCAAAAAGCCTTTAAGAAGAATGTAGAAGAGAAACTACATAAACTAGATGATCTTTCTTTTAAGGTAGACCACTTAGCCAATGAGGTAAAATTGCTAAAAATTGAAACTTCTCCTCTTAAGGAGAGGGAAGTCATCCCTATTAATGCTACTCAAGTACAAATTAATGAAAATATTAGGATGATGGCTAAGCTTAAAGAAAGATGGGCTAGAGAAAGGGAGGAAGAAGAGAGAATTAGGAGCCTTCCTACCCACCACACTGTTGCTACTATCCAAGTTATTGAGGATGTTCACACTCTTAGCACCCAATGTACTCCTGGTCCCAATGGACCTATTAATGGTGATGCTATGACTATAGAAGCTACCAAACAAGTGAACCTTAAGGACACCACTACAACTTTACTTGATGCTCGTGACCTTCATTTTGATAATTGCACTCTTACCGAAGTTATTGATTTCCTTCACAAGATGTCTAGAGATCCCCGCACTAGCACGCTTAACCTTGCCTTCACAGAGCATATCACTAATGCTCTCATCAAAGCTAGGGAGGAGAAACTTAGAGTAGAAGCCTCCATACCTAGAAAGCTAGAAGATGGTTGGGATCCTATGATAAAAATTTATTTGAATGACTTCTCTTGTTATGCATTATGTGATGTTGGTGCTAGTACCTCTGTTATGCCCAAAAGGATATATGATATGCTTAAATTGAAACCTTATGATTCTTGTTCTTTTGGTGTTCGTCTCGTTGATTCTTCCATAAAGAAACCTTTGGGGAGGATCGATGATGTTCTTATTGTTGTCAATGATAATTATGTGCCCGTTGATTTCACTATTATGGATATTGAATGTGATCCTTCTTGTCCAATTATTTTGGGACGTCCCTTTTTGCGCACCGTTGGTGCTGTCATTGACATGAAAGAGGGTAATATAAAATTTCAGTTTCCTCTCAAGAAAGGGATGGAACACTTCCCTCGAAAGAAGATCAAGTTACCTTTTGAGTCCGTTGTACGGGCTAGTTATTCTTTTACTCTTGATAAAACTTGATCTATGCATTATGCCTAGCTTAAAGGCATAAAAGAAAGCGCTTTTGGGAGGCAGCCCACATGAATAAAATTTTTGCTTTTGTTGTGTCTTGATGTTGTTTACTGCTGTATCATCATCATTGTATCTTTGCTTTTCATATTTGTGCCAAGTATAGCCTCTGATTGCTAGAAAGTTCAAAAGTTGTGAGGTGCTGTCCAGGAAACAGATTCTGTCCTTGGATAGAAAAATTCGTATAAAATCACCAGGTCATCTATTTGGTCTGAATTTTTTCGACAGCGTTTTCTATATAATTTTCTTTCGTGCGTCAGTTCTGAGTTTTTTGATTTGAGTTGCAGAAGTATCCCGAACAGATCAATTACTGCCTGCTGTTCTGGTTTTCACAGATTCTGTCCTGTTTTGCCTTACCTTCACTTTGCAAATTAAGAACTTGCTTTTTCTTTGCAAAAACCTTTTGGCAATCTTGAGAAACAGTATAACTTCAAGAATATCCTTATTTCCAGCAAGGTATAATTATTTTATTAAGGGTACTAACCTCGCTAATCAGATTATGATGAGTTGTGTATGAAGGGAGTTTTCAAGTGTGCGAGGGAAGATGATAAAAAGATTCAGGAGTGTCAAGCGCTCAAGCTTGGGGATGCCCCCGTGCACCCCCAAGAAATATTCAAGGAGACTCAAGCGTCTAAGCTTGGGGATGCCCCCGTGCATCCCCTTCTCCATCAACACTATCAGTTCGTCTTTCATTTCGCTATATTTTTATCACTTCATGTGTTATGTGCTATGCTTGGAGCGTCTTGCTTTTAGTTTTCTTTTTAGTTTTTCACAATGAGTCAGAACCCAACATTCCTTTATGTGGGAGAGAAACACGCTCCACTTCTACCTAGAACATAACATAGAATTTTCATGTCTATCTATGCTGTGTGTGTTCTTTGTCTTTTAATAGCTACTATCGTGCTCTGCTCTCAGTATTCATGCTTATCTTTTCAAGAGCTTTTATTTAGTTGGTTGCTTGAACTCTCTTTAATTACCATGCTCATCTTATTAAGAGAGTTTGCTTCAGTTGCATTGGTTAATGTGTCTATGATAACGATGCTACTTTCATGATGGTGCTTAGTAGTTTAGGTTTTCTTTTGGTTAATCTCAAATAGCTGGGGGTTCCCAATGTGTTATTGGAGTACCAACTTGGTTTGTTTGCCTATGATGTGGTATGGTTTAGTAATATCTTCCTTCGAGAATTTATTTTGATTGACTTGGCGTATGCTCACGCATATTCAAGACTGTAAAGAAAGTCTGTCAAGCCTTGATGATCTTTTATTTCTAAGTAGCGATATAAATACCATGCCTGATTCAATATTGCTTTGTCGCTCTGCATGATTATGACCGTCATTGCTATCTTAGTTGGTCGCTCCCAGTCCTTTTGCTAACCTCCACCTGTACTAAGCAAACTAACCATGCAATACATAGCTCATGGGAAAGTAGCCTAAAAACTATTGTGGTAAAGAATATGTTGCTTATGTATCTTATTTCTTAGAAGTTGCTTGCTGAGCGCTAACCATGTTTCTGGGGACGCCATCAACTGTCACACTTTTGTTGAATATCATGTGAGTTGCTATGCATGTTCGTCTTGTCTGAAGTAAGGGTGATTTACCGTGGGTTGAATTAATATGCGTATTGTTAGAGAAGAACATTGGGCCGCCAACCAAAGCCATGCATCATGGTGGAAGTTTTAGCTTGGACCTAATCCTCAATCTCTCATGAGAATATGCTTATGCATTAAAGAGGAGTCTATCATCTATTTTCTATGTTGTCCCAGTATGGATGTCCTCAAGTTGAGATCTATCAAAAACGAGAAATCAAATGCGATCTATCTCCTTGGACCTTTGTACAGGTGGCACAGAGGTACCCCTTTGTGACACTTGGTTAAAACATATGCAATGCAATGATAACCCATGGGGATCCGAGCTAATTAGGACAAGGAGCGAGCACTATTGGTATTCGATGCATGAGGCTTGCAACTTATAGGATGTTTTATACATGACACATATGAAGTGCTACTACCGTTGACACAATTGCTTCCATGTTTTCAAAATAAAAAGCTCTAGCACTTAACCTTTCTTTTACCTTTATGTTGAAGCACCAACTACTGAGAGCATGATTGTCATTCTGAGTGTAATGTGCATTGTCCCAAAGTAGCATTGTCTTTTGCATGATTGTGATATCGTTTATTCTGAAATGATTGTATCTAGTCATCACTTAAACCTTGAAGGTGCCCTTGCATTTATGTTTTGCATCACTAAAGGGGGCAAGCTAGATATCACTTTATCATATTTGCATATCATGTTCATTGCAAATCTTTTTGATGTTTCAGTTTCATGTTGTAAAACTTTCAGTCATTTGTGATTTTCTCTTGAGGCAACTTAATTACTTTAGAATCATTGACTTAGTAAGCTTTTGTCATATGACTATGAGAAAGCCCTATATGGTTAATAGCATGTCACCACAGAAATTATTCTTGTTATCATTTACCTACTCGAGGACGAGCAGGAATTAAGCTTGGGGATGTTGATACGTCCAAAACGTATCTATAATTTCTGCTTGCTCCATGCCACTTTTGGGTGATATTGCTATGATATTCATACACTTCCATACACTTTTGATCATATTTGGACTAACTTACTAATCCAGTGCACCCCAGTGCCAGTTTCTGTTTTCGGCTGTTTTTGTATTTCAGGTTTTCACGTTTCGAGAACTGCCCAGAAAAATCCAGAAAAATTATATAAAAAATCAGCGATCTGGAAACAACACTGCGTCCGAAGGGCAGCCTGGGGGGGGCACTGTTGGGGAACGTAGTATTTTAAAATTTTCCTACGATCACGCAAGATCTATCTACTAGATGCATAGCAACGAGAGGGGAGAGTGTGTCTACGTACCCTCGTAGACCGGGAGCGGAAGCGTCAAGTGACGCGGTTGATGTTGTCGAACTTCTTCGCGATCCAACCGATCAAGCACCGAACATACGGCACCTCCGCGTTAAGCACACGTTCAGCTTGATGACGTCCCACGAGCTCTTGATCCAGTTGAGCTTCACGGGAGAGTTTCGTCAGCACGACGGCGTGGTGACGGATATGATGTATTCACCGGCGCAGGGCTTCGCCTAAGCTCCGCGACGGTATGACCGAGGTGTGTTTCTGTGGAGGGGGGCACTGCACATGGCTAAAACAATTCAACTTGTGTGTCTTTGGGTGCCCCCTGCCCCCGTATATAAAGGAGCAAGGGGGGAGGCCGGCCGGCCCTTGTTTGGTGCGGCTAGGGTTGCAATCCTACTAGGAATAGGATTGCAATCCTATTCCTAGTAGGAATCACCAAAAGAAGGAAGAGAGGGAAAGGAAAAAGGAGAGGTGGCGCCCCCCCCAATCCTAGTCCAACTAGGAACCCTAGGTGGGGCGCCGGCCAGCCCTATGGGCTGCCTCTCTCTTTCCCTTAAGGCCCACTATGGACCACCCCCCCTCGTAGGGGGTTCCGGTAACCCCCTCCGGCAATCCCGTTAAATCCGAAACTTTTCCGGAACACTTCCGGTGTCTGAATATAGTCGTCCAATATATCAATCTTTATGTCTCGGACATTCCGAGACTCCTCGTCATGTCCGTGATCTCATCCGGGACTCCGAACTACCTTCGGTACATCAAAACTCATAAACTCATAATACCGATCGTCATCAAACGTTAAGCGTGCGGACCCTACGGGTTCGAGAACTATGTAGACATGACCGAGACTCATCTCCGGTCAATAACCAATAGCGGAACCTGGATGTTCATATTGGCTCCTACATATTCTACGAAGATCTTTTATCGGTCAAAACCGCATAACAACATACGTTGTTCCTTTTGTCATCGGTATGTTACTTGCCCGAGATTCGATCGTCGGTATCTCAATACCTAGTTCAATCTCGTTACCAACAAGTCTCTTTACTCGTTCCGTAATACATCATCCCGCAACTAACTCATTAGCTGCAATGCTTGCAAGGCTTATAGTGATGTGCATTACCGAGTGGGCCCAGAGATACCTCTCCGACAATCGGAGTGACAAATCCTAATCTCGAAATACGCCAACCCAACAAGTACCTTCGGAGACACCTGTAGAGTACCTTTATAATCACCCAGTTACGTTGTGACGTTTGGTAGCACACAAAGTGTTCCTCCGGTATTCGGGAGTTGCATAATCTCATAGTCATAGGAACATGTATAAGTCATGAAGAAAGGAATAGCAGTAAAACTTAAACGATCATAGTGCTAAGCTAACGGATGGGTCTTGTCCATCAGATCATTCTCCTAATGATGTGATCCCGTTGATCAAATGACAACTCATGTCTATGGCTAGGAAACATAACCATCTTTGATCAATGAGCTAGTCTAGTAGAGGCATACTAGGGACACTCTGTTTTGTCTATGTATTCACACATGTATTAAGTTTCCGGTTAATACAATTCTAGCATGAATAATAAACATTTATCATGATATAAGGAAATATAAATAACAACTTTATTATTGCCTCTAGGGCATATTTCCTTCAGTCTCCCACTTGCACTAGAGTCAATAATCTAGCTCACATCGCCATGTGATTTAATACCGATAGTTCACATCGTTATGTGAATAACATCCATAGTTCACATCGCCATGTGACCAATACTCAAAAAGGGTTTACTAGAGTCAATAATCTAGTTCACATCGCTATGTGATTAATACCCAAGAGTAATAAGGTGTGATCATGTTTTGCTTGTGAGAGAAGTTTAGTCAACGGGTCTGTCACATTCAGATCCGTATGTATTTTGCAAATTTCTATGTCTACAATGCTCTGCATGGAGCTACTCTAGCTAATTGCTCCCACTTTCAATATGCATCCAGATTGATACTTAGATTCATCTGGATTTAGTGTCAAAGCTTGCATCGGCGTAACCCTTTACGACGAACTCTTTATCACCTCCATAATCGAGAAACATTTCCTTAGTCATCCAATTACTAAGGATAATTTTGACCGCTGTACAGTGATCTACTCCTGGATCACTATTGTACCTCCCTGTCAAACTCATGGTAAGGTACACAACGTGTTTTGTACACAGCATGGCATACTTTATAGAACCTATGGATGAGGCATAGGGAATGACTTTCATTTTCTCTATATTTTTCTGCCGTGGTCTGGCTTTGAGTCTTACTCAACTTCACACCTTACAAGTCAGGCAAGAACTTCTTCTTTGACTGATCCATTTTGAATTACTTCAAAATCTTATCAAGGTATGTACTTATCGAAAGTCTTATCAAGCGTCTTGATCTATCTCTATAGATCTTGATGCCCAATATGTAAGCAGCTTCATCAAGGTCTTTCTTTGAAAAACTCCTTTCAAACACTCCTTTATGCTTTCCAGAAATTTCTACATCATTTCCGATCGACAATATGTCATTCACATATACTTATCAGAAAGGTTGTAGTGCTCCCACTCACTTCTTGTAAATACAGGCTTCACAGCAAGTCTGTATAAATCTATATGCTTTGATCAACTTATCAAAGCGTATATTCCAACTCTGAGATGCTTGCACCAGTCCATAGATGGATCGCTGGAGCTTGCACATTTTGTTAGCACCTTTAGGATTGACAAAACCTTCTGGTTGCATCATATACAAGTCTTCTTTAATAAATCCATTAAAGAATGCAGTTTTGTTATCCATTTGCCAGATTTCATAAAATGCGGCAATTGCTAACATGATTCGGACAGACTTAAGCATCGCTACGAGTGAGAAAGTCTCATCGTAGTCAACTCCTTGAACTTGTTGAAAAACTTTCGCAACAAGTCGAGCTTTGTAAACAGTAACATTACTGTCAGCGTCAGTCTTCCTCTTGAAGATCCATTTATTTTCGATGGCTTGCCGACCATCGGGCAAGTCAACCAAAGTCCACACTTTGTTCTCATACATGGATCCCATCTCAGATTTCATGGTCTCAAGCCATTTTGCAGAATCTGGGCTCATCATCGCTTCCTCATAGTTCGTAGGTTCATCATGGTCCAGTAACATGACTTCCAGAACCGGGTTGCCGTACCACTCTGGTGCGGAACGTACTCTGGTTGATCTACGAAGTTCAGCAGTAACTTGATCCGAAGTTTCATGATCATCATCATTAGCTTCCTCACTAATTGGTGTAGGAATCACTAGAACCAGTTTCTGTGATGTACTACTATCCAATTCGGGAGAAGGTACAATTACCTCATCAAGTTCCACTTTCCTCCCACTCACTTCTTTCGAGAGAAACTCCTTCTCTAGAAAGGATCAACTCTTAGCAACAAAGACCTTGCCTTCGGATCTGTGATAGAAGGTGTACCCAACAGTTTCTTTTGGGTATCCTATGAAGATTTACTTCTCCGATTTGGGTTCGAGCTTATCATGTTGAAACTTTTTCACATAAGCATCGCAGTCCCAA
Organism: Secale cereale; assembly: GCA_902687465.1. Classification (NCBI taxonomy): domain Eukaryota; kingdom Viridiplantae; phylum Streptophyta; class Magnoliopsida; order Poales; family Poaceae; genus Secale; species Secale cereale. Next base: position 153,807,879 of record LR738715.1, on the reverse strand, counting down.
ACTTAAAGAAATGACAGCTTAGGTTTCTCGTCAAACCACAGTTCATACGGTGTCATCTCCACGGATTTAGATGGTGCCCTATTTAACGTGAATGTAGCTGTCTCTAATGCATAACCCCAAAAGCGATAGTGGTAGATCGGTAAGAGACATCATCGATCGCACCATATCTAATAAAGTACGGTTATGACGTTTGGACACACCATTACACTGTGGTGTTCCAGGTGGCGTGAGTAGTGAAACTATTTCACATTGTTTTTACTGAAGGCCAAACTCGCTAACTCAAATATTTTACCTCTACGATCATATCGTAGAAACTCTTATTTTCTTGTTACGATGATTCTCCACTTCACTCTAAAATTCTTTGAACTTTTCAAATGTTTCAGACTTGTGCTTCATTAAGTAGATATACCATATCTGCTCAAATCATCAGTGAAGGTCAGAAAATAACGATACCCGCCGCGAGCTTCAACACTTATTGGTCCACATACATCTGTATGTATGATCTCCAACAAATCTGTTGCTCGCTCCACAGTTCCGGAGAACGGAGTTTTAGTCATCTTGCCCATGAGGCATGGTTCGCAAGCACCAAGTGATTCATAATCAAGTGATTCCAAAAGTCCATCACTATGGAGTTTCTTCATGCGCTTTACACCAATATGACCTAAACGGCAGTGCCACAAATAAGTTGCACTATCATTATTAACCTTGCATCTTTTGGCTTCAATATTATGAATATGTGTATCACCACGATCGAGATCCAACAAACCATTTTCATTGGGTGTATGACCATAGAAGGTTTTATTCATGTAAACAGAACAACAATTATTCTCTAACTTACATGAATAACCGTATTGCAATAAACATGATCAAATCATATTCATGCTCAACACCAAATAACACTTATTTAGGTTCAACACTAATCCCGAAAGTATAGTGAGTGTGCGATGATGATCATATCAATCTTGGAACTACTTCCAATACACATCGTCACTTCATCCTTTAACTAGTTTCGGTTCATTATGCAACTCCCATTTCGAGTTACTACTCTTTAGCAACTGAACCAATATCAAATACCGAGGGGTTGCTATGAACACTAGTAAAATACACATCAATAATCTGTATATCAAATATACCTTTGTTCACTTTGCCATCCTTCTTATCCGCCAAATATCTAGGGCAGTTCCACTTCTAGTGACCATTTCCTTTGCAGTAGAAGCACTTGTTTCAGGCTTGAGTTTAGCTTTGGGTTTCTTCATGGGAGTGACAACTTGCTTGTCATTCTTCTTGAAGTTCCCCTTCTATCCCTTTGCCCTTTACTTGAAACAAGTGGTCTGGTTAACCATCAACACTTGATGCTCTTTCTTGATTTCTACCTTCGCCGATTTCAGCATCGTGAAGAGCTCGGGAATTACTTTCGTCATCCCTTGCATATTATAGTTCATCACGAAGTTCTATTAACTTGGTGATAGTGTCTAGAGAACTTTGTCAATTACTATCTTATTTGGAAGATTAACTCCCACTTGATTTAAGCAATTGTACTACCCAGACAATCTGAGCACATGCTCACTGGTTGAGCTATTCTCCTCCATCTTGTAGGCAAAGTACTGTCAGAGGTCTTATACCTCTCGACACGGGCATGAGTATGAAATACTAATTTCAACTCTTGGAACATCTCATATGCTCCGTGGCGTTTCAAAAACGTTTTTGAAGTCCCGGTTATAAGCCGTAAAGCATGGTGCACTAAACTATCAAGTAGTCATCATATCGAGCTTTTGTCAAAAATGTTCATAACATCTACATCTGCTCCTGCAATAGGTCTGTCACCTAGCGGTGCATCAAGGACATAATTCTTCTGTGCAGCAATGAGGATAATCCTCAGATCACGGAACAATTCCGCATCATTGCTACTAACATCTTTCAACTTGGTTTTCTCTAGGAACATATAAAAATTAAACGTGGAGCAACATCGCGAGCTATTGATCTACAACATAGATATGCTAATACTACCAGGACTAAGTTCATGATAAATTAAATTTCAATTAATCATATTACTTAGGAACTCCCACTTAGATAGACATCCCTCCGGTCATCTAAATGATCACGTGATCTAAATCAACTAAACCATGTCCGATCATCACGTGAGATGGAGTAGTTTCAATGGTGAACATCTTATGTTGATCATATCTACTATATGATTCACGCTCGACCTTTCGGTCTCCAGTGTTCCGAGGCCATATCTGCATATGCTAGGCTCGTCAAGTTTAACCCGAGTATTCTGCGTGTGCAAAACTGGCTTACACCCGTTGTATTTGAACGTAGAGCTTATCACACCTGATCATCACGTGGTGTCTCGGCACGACTAACTTTCGCAACGGTGCATACTCAGGGAGAACACTTATACCTTGAAATTTAGTAAGGGATCATCTTATAATGCTACCGTCGTTCTAAGCAAAATAAGAAGCATAATAAGATAAACATCACATGCAATCAAAATATGTGACATGATATGGCCATCATCATCTTGTGCTTTTGATCTCCATCTTCAAAGCACCGTTATGATCACCTTCGTCACCGACGCGACACCTTGATCTCCATCGTAGCATCGTTGTCGTCTCGCCAACTATTGCTTCTACGACTATCACTACCGTTTAGTGATAAAGTAAAGCAATTATATGGCGATTGCATTTCATACAATAAAGCGACAACCATATGGCTCCTGCCAGTTGCCGATAACTTTACAAAACATGATCATCTCATACAAAACCGTATAACTCATCATGTCTTGACCATATCACATCACAACATGCCCTGCAAAAACAAGTTAGACGTCCTCTACTT
>LR738715.1:153731270-153804840 GCA_902687465.1 Secale cereale | reverse complement strand
AGGTCTTTCTTTGAAAAACTCCTTTCAAACACTCCTTTATGCTTTCCAGAAATTTCTACATCATTTCCGATCGACAATATGTCATTCACATATACTTATCAGAAAGGTTGTAGTGCTCCCACTCACTTCTTGTAAATACAGGCTTCACAGCAAGTCTGTATAAATCTATATGCTTTGATCAACTTATCAAAGCGTATATTCCAACTCCGAGATGCTTGCACCAGTCCATAGATGGATCGCTGGAGCTTGCACATTTTGTTAGCACCTTTAGGATTGACAAAACCTTCTGGTTGCATCATATACAAGTCTTCTTTAATAAATCCATTAAAGAATGCAGTTTTGTTATCCATTTGCCTGATTTCATAAAATGCGGCAATTGCTAACATGATTCGGACAGACTTAAGCATCGCTACGGGTGAGAAAGTCTCATCGTAGTCAACTCCTTGAACTTGTCGAAAACCTTTCGCAACAAGTCGAGCTTTGTAAACAGTAACATTACCGTCAGCGTCGGTCTTCCTCTTGAAGATCCATTTATTTTCGATGGCTTGCCGATCATCGGGCAAGTCAACCAAAGTCCACACTTTGTTCTCATACATGGATCCCATCTCAGATTTCATGGCCTCAAGCCATTTTGCGGAATCTGGGCTCATCATCGCTTCCTCATAGTTCGCAGGTTCATCATGGTCTAGTAACATGACTTCCATAACTGGGTTGCCGTACCACTCTGGTGCGGAACGTACTCTGGTTGATCTACGACGTTCAGCAGAAACTTGATCTGAAGTTTCATGATCATTATCATTAGCTTCCTCACTAATTGGTGTAGGAATCACTGGAACTAATTTCTGTGATTTTCCACTTTCCAATTCGGGAGAAGGTACAATTACCTCATCAAGTTCTACTTTCCTCCCACTCACTTCTTTCGAGAGAAACTCCTTCTCTAGAAAGGATCCATTCTTAGCAACGAATATCTTGCCTTCGGATCTGTGATAGAAGGTGTACCCAACAGTCTCTTTTGGGTATCCTATGAAGACACATTTCTCCGACTTGGGTTCGAGCTTATCAGGTTGAAGTTTTTTTTTCACATAAGCATCGCAGCCCCAAACTTTAAGAAACGACAACTTTGGTTTCTTGCCAAACCATAGTTCATAAGGTGTCGTATCAACGGATTTAGATGGTGCCCTATTTAACGTGAATGCAGCTGTCTCTAATGCATGACCCAAAACGATAGTGGTAAATCGGTAAGAGACATCATAGATCGCACCATATCCAATAAAGTACGGTTACGACGTTCGGATACACCATTATGCTGTGGTGTTCCGGGTGGCGTGAGCTGTGAAACTATTCCACATTGTTTCAAATGTAGACCAAACTCGTAACTCAAATATTCTCCTCCACGATCAGATCGTAGAAACTTTATTTTCTTGTTACGATGATTCTCTACTTCACTCTGAAATTCTTTGAACTTTTCAAATGTATCAGACTTGTGCTTCATTAAGTAGATATACCTATATCTGCTCAAATCATCAGTGAAGGTCAGAAAATAACGATACCCGCCGCGAGCTTCAACACTCATTGGTCTGCATACATCAGTATGTATGATTTCCAACAAATATGTTGCTCGCTCCATAATTCCGGAGAACGGAGTTTTAGTCATCTTGCCCATGAGGCATGGTTCGCAAGCACCAAGTGATTCATAATCAAGTGATTCCAAAAGTCCATCATTATGGAGTTTCTTCATGCGCTTTACACCAATATGACCTAAATGGCAGTGCCACAAATAAGTTGCACTTGCATCTTTTGGCTTCAATATTATGAATATGTGTATCACACGATCGAGATCCAACAAACCATTTTCATTGGGTGTATGACCATAAAAGGTTTTATTCATGTAAACAGAACAACAATTATTCTCTAACTTACATGAATAACCGTATTGCAATAAACATGATCAAATCATATTCATGCTCAACACAAACACCAAATAACACTTATTTAGGTTCAACACTAATCCCGAAAGTATAGGGAGTGTGCGATGATGATCATATCAATCTTGGAACTGCTTCCAATACACATCGTCACTTCATCCTTTAACTAGTTTCTGTTCATTATGCAACTCCCATTTCGAGTTACTACTCTTTAGCAACTGGACCAGTATCAAATACCGAGGGGTTGCTATTAACACTAGTAAAATACACATCAATAATCTGTATATCAAATATACCTTTGTTCACTTTGCCATCCTTCTTATCCGCCAAGTATCTAGGGCAGTTCCACTTCCGGTGACCATTTCCTTTGCAGTAGAAGCACTTAGTTTCAGGCTTGAGTTTAGCTTTGGGTTTCTTTATGGGAGTGACAACTTGCTTGTCATTCTTCTTGAAGTTCCCCTTCTATCCCTTTGCCCTTTACTTGAAACAAGTGGTCTGGTTAACCATCAACACTTGATGCTCTTTCTTGATTTCTACCTTCGCCGATTTCAGCATCGTGAAGAGCTCGGGAATTACTTTCGTCATCCCTTGCATATTATAGTTCATCACGAAGTTCTATTAACTTGGTGATAGTGTCTAGAGAACTTTGTCAATTACTATCTTATTTGGAAGATTAACTCCCACTTGATTTAAGCAATTGTACTACCCAGACAATCTGAGCACATGCTCACTGGTTGAGCTATTCTCCTCCATCTTGTAGGCAAAGTACTGTCAGAGGTCTTATACCTCTCGACACGGGCATGAGTATGAAATACTAATTTCAACTCTTGGAACATCTCATATGCTCCGTGGCGTTTCAAAAACGTTTTTGAAGTCCCGGTTATAAGCCGTAAAGCATGGTGCACTAAACTATCAAGTAGTCATCATATCGAGCTTTTGTCAAAAATGTTCATAACATCTACATCTGCTCCTGCAATAGGTCTGTCACCTAGCGGTGCATCAAGGACATAATTCTTCTGTGCAGCAATGAGGATAATCCTCAGATCACGGAACAATTCCGCATCATTGCTACTAACATCTTTCAACTTGGTTTTCTCTAGGAACATATAAAAATTAAACGTGGAGCAACATCGCGAGCTATTGATCTACAACATAGATATGCTAATACTACCAGGACTAAGTTCATGATAAATTAAAGTTCAATTAATCATATTACTTAAGAACTCCCACTTAGATAGACATCCCTCCGGTCATCTAAATGATCACGTGATCCAAATCAACTAAACCATGTCCGATCATCACGTGAGATGGAGTAGTTTCAATGGTGAACATCTTATGTTGATCATATCTACTATATGATTCACACTCGACCTTTCGGTCTCCAGTGTTCCGAGGCCATATCTGCATATGCTAGGCTCGTCAAGTTTAACTCGAGTATTCTGCGTGTGCAAAACTGGCTTACACCCGTTGTATTTGAACGTAGAGCTTATCACACCCGATCATCACGTGGTGTCTCGGCACGACGAACTTTCGCAACGGTGCATACTCAGGGAGAACACTTATACCTTGAAATTTAGTAAGGGATCATCTTATAATGCTACCGTCGTTCTAAGCAAAATAAGAAGCATAATAAGATAAACATCACATGCAATCAAAATATGTGACATGATATGGCCATCATCTTGTGCTTTTGATCTCCATCTTCAAAGCACCTTCATGATCACCTTCGTCACCGGCGCGACACCTTGATCTCCATCGTAGCATCGTTGTCGTCTCGCCAACTATTGCTTCTACGACTATCGCTACCGCTTAGTGATAAAGTAAAGCAATTACATGGCGATTGCATTTCATACAATAAAGCGACAACCATATGGCTCCTGCCAGTTGCCGATAACTTTACAAAACATGATCATCTCATACAAAACCGTATAACTCATCATGTCTTGACCATATCACATCACAACATGCCCTGCAAAAACAAGTTAGACGTCCTCTACTTTGTTGTTGCAAGTTTTACGTGGCTGCTACGGGCTTAGCAAGAACCGTTCTTACCTATGCATACAAAACCACAACGATGTTTCGTCAAGTATGTGCTGTTTTAACCTTCACAAGGACCGGGCGTAGCCACACTTGATTCAGCTAAAGTGAGAGAGACAGACACCCGCCAGTCACCTTTAAGCAACGAGTGCTCATAACGGTGAAACCAGTCTCGCGTAAGCGTACGCGTAATGTCGGTCCGGGCCGCTTCATCTCACAATACCGCCGAAGCAAAGTATGACATGCTGGTAAGCAGTATGACTAGTATCGCCCACAACTCATTGTGTTCTACTCGTGCATATCATCTACGCATAGACCTGGCTCATGATGCCACTGTTGGGAAACGTAGTATTTTAAAATTTTCCTACGATCACGCAAGATCTATCTACTAGATGCATAGCAACAAGAGGGGAGAGTGTGTCTACATACCCTCGTAGACCGGGAGCGGAAGCGTCAAGTGACGCGGTTGATGTTGTCGAACTTCTTCGCGATCCAACCGATCAAGCACCGAACGTACGACACCTCCGCGTTCAGCACACGTTCAACTTGATGATGTCCCACGAGCTCTTGATCCTGTTGAGCTTCACGGGAGAGTTTCGTCAGCACGACGGCGTGGTGACGGATATGATGTATTCACCGACGCAGGGCTTCGCCTAAGCTCCGCGACGGTATGACCGAGGTGTGTTTCTGTGGAGGGGGGCACCGCACACGGCTAAAACAATTCAACTTGTGTGTCTTTGGGTGCCCCCATGCCCCCGTATATAAAGGAGCAAGGGGGGAGGCCGGCCGGCCCTTGTTTGGTGCGGCTAGGGTTGCAATCCTACTAGGAATAGGATTGCAATCCTATTCCTAGTAGGAATCACCAAAAGAAGGAAGAGAGGGAAAGGAAAAAGGAGAGGTGGCGCCCCCCCAATCCTAGTCCAACTAGGAACCCTAGGTGGGGCGCCGGCCAGCCCTATGGGCTGCCTCTCTCTTTCCCTTAAGGCCCACTATGGACCATCCCCCCTCGTAGGGGGTTCCGGTAACCCCCTCCGGCAATCCCGTTAAATCCGAAACTTTTCCGGAACACTTCTGGTGTCCGAATATAGTCGTACAATATATCAATCTTTATGTCTCGGACATTCCGAGACTCCCCGTCATGTCCGTGATCTCATCCGGGACTCCGAACTACCTTCGGTACATCAAAACTCATAAACTCATAATATTGATCGTCATCAAACGTTAAGCGTGCGGACCCTACGGGTTCGAGAACTATGTAGACATGACCGAGACTCATCTCCGGTCAAGAACCAATAGCGGAACCTGGATGTTCATATTGGCTCCTACATATTCTACGAAGATCTTTTATCGGTCAAAACCGCATAACAACATACGTTGTTCCTTTTGTCATCGGTATGTTACTTGCCCGAGATTCGATCGTTGGTATCTCTATACCTAGTTCAATCTCGTTACCGGCAAGTCTCTTTACTCGTTCCGTAACACATCATCTCGTGACTAACTCATTAGTCTTTTGCTTGCAAGTCTTATTGTGATGTGTGTTACCGAGAGGGCCCAGAGATACCTCTCCGACACTCGGAGTGACAAATCCTAATCTTGATCTATGCCAACACCACGAATACTTTCGGAGACACCTGTAGAGCATCTTTATGATCACCCAGTTACGTTGTGACGTTTGATAGCACACAAGGTGTTCCTACGGTATTCGGGAGTTGCATAATCTCATAGTCATAGGAACATGTATAAGTCATGAAGAAAGCAATAGTAGTTAAACTAAACGATCATAGTGCTATGCTAACGGATGGGTCTTGTCCATCACATCATTCTCCTAATGATGTGATCCCGTTGATCAAATGACAACTCATGTCTATGGCTAGGAAACATAACCATCTTTGATCAATGAGCTAGTCTAGTAGAGGCATACTAGGGACATACTGTTTTGTCTATGTATCCACACATGTACTAAGTTTCCGGTTAATACAATTCTAGCATGAATAAAAGACATTTATCATGATATAAGGAAATACAAATAACATCTTTATTATTACCTCTAGGGCATATTTCCTTCAGCGCCTCGCTCCCTGAGGTGGCGCTTCCCGGACTCGCCTCGACCGGAGGCCGCTGTGCCTCCCCCTCGGCTACTTCGGGAGCCAGCGGTGCCTCAGCACTTTCCGCCACCTCCACCAATACCGGCGCCGGAGCTTCGTCCAGTCGCTCCAGGGATGGGGTTGACCCCAGGCCAGGGGCTCCGCCAGGTGCGTCTGCCCCAGAAAGGAAGGACGGGCTCGCTGATACGTCCAAAACGTATCTATAATTTCTGCTTGCTCCATGCCACTTTTGGGTGATATTGCTATGATATTCATACACTTCCATACACTTTTGATCATATTTGGACTAACTTACTAATCCAGTGCACCCCAGTGCCAGTTTCTGTTTTCGGCTGTTTTTGTATTTCAGGTTTTCACGTTTCGAGAACTGCCCAGAAAAATCCAGAAAAATTATATAAAAAATCAGCGAACCGGAAACAACACTGCGTCCGAAGGGCAGCCTGGGGGGGGGGCACAGGGGCTCCAGGCGCCCTGTGGGCGCGCCCCCCCTGGGCCGCGCCGGGGGGGGGGGGCGCCTGGGCCCCCCGAGGCTCCCCCGGTGCCCTACTTTGGCATATATTTAAAGGGTTCCCCGTAACCCTCAGAACAAGACTTCTTTTCGCGATCCCATCTCTGTTCCGCCGCCGCCGCCGCTTCCAAGATCGGGAGCACCAGGAGAACTCTTCCCGGCACCCTGCCGGAGGGGAGGATCACCACCGGGAGCTTCTCCACCACCATGGACGCCTCCCGGATGACTCGTGAGTAGTCTCCCTTGGACCATGAGTCCATGACCAGTAGCTATGTGATGTTCTCCTCCCGTTCTTGTGCTTCACTAATTAGTCCTCGTGAGCTGCCCTACATGATCGAGGCACCTATGTAATTCTTATGCTGTTGCTATGTTGAGTTTGCTGGGATCCGATGGATTATGAGATTATGTTCAGATTGATCTTGAGTAATATATTTGATTCACCTCTTTTATATTTTAGTTCATAAGTAATTCTTGCATGTTCTCCGTTGTTACTTATTGCTTTGGCCGAGTAGTAGGTAGTGACTCCAAGAGGGAACGTTATGCTCGATTGTGGGTTCATGCCCCTCGATGACTAGCTTGAGTGACAGAAACATGAGTCTAGGGGATGTGCTATTGCCACAAGGGGGAAAACAACGGTGCTTGTGCCCGCGGGTGCAAGGATTGTTTACTTTACGCAAAGTTCTTTTAATGCAGTTGTCTGTTGCATTGAGTTTACACTATGGGTGGGACTCGCAACTTAATACCAGCGAGATGTTCTGGATAGATATCTCAAGGTGGATGATTAGTAGTAGATATTGATGGATTTCGGTCTACTTACTTTGGCGTACCTCCCATGCTTTGAACTTCAACCTTTCTTGCAATGTAGTCAGCATTGGTTTGCGCTCGTGGTCCTGTCAATTGCCCAGCTGTAATTTGTTTACCTCACATGGCTGTTTTATCGTCTTGTGGGAGAGAGACATCACTAGTGAACATCATGAGACTCCGGTCCATATTACCATCATTGATCACATCCACTATTTATTTTCCGTTATTATTTACTATTGCAAAAACTATCTATCACTACTATCATTGCTTTTAACCCTTTGTGAACTACAAGGCCGGAGGGATTGACAACCTCTCTGTACTCGTTGGGAGCAAAGTTATTTGTATCTGTGTGCAGGTCCACGTTGGTTGCTACTAATCTGGCGCCGTAGCAATTGACACCTACTTGTTGAACCTTGGAGTCTCCGGGGAATCGATCCTTGGCATCTTTGCTAGGGGAAAACACTTCTACAATACTGCATCTTACACCTTCCACTTGGGGTAACCAACGAGGGGTTCGAGGCCCATCACTAACTGCTTGGTTCAATTATGCAAATGTGATATTCATTTCTTCAGGTTGCAATATTTCCAAGTTGTTAAGCATGCTTGGTTTGGTTAACTGTTTGATTTTCTATTACGAGTATGTTATATTGTGCAATGTGGTGCTCAGTTAACATTTGGTTCATTTGGTGTGGTGTTTAGTTAACTGCTTGGTTTAATTCTGCAATGCGATGTCCAATTATTATGGTTGTTGTCGGTGTACAAAAGTAGAGGCTCTCCTTTGTACCCCTTACTTGTGCACGGGCAATTAGAGCCACGCCTACGACCATACATAACAAGGCAGAGGAGGGAAGCCAGGGACACAAGGCTACCAGAGCAGCGCCAAGACAGTGGTGCGAGAAGGCCAAGCAAGAAGACAAGCTTCCCCCAGCAAGACCCTTGCCGAGGCAGCCTGATCGACCCCGGCAAGAACCCTTGCCGGGGCAACTCACCTAACGCCCCCATCACGGCCACCCTTGAGCCTAGGAGCCCCGACGTCACCAACGGTGTTCGAACCAAGGCTCAGGAAGCGCCTACGTGATAGCATGCAGATCTTTGCGAAGACAAGGGTCTATGAATCCTAAGATGAGAACCACAAGACAAGGAGACCACAAGCTCCTTGCCGAGGATGACCACGAGGCCCCGACAAGGCTCCTTGCCAAAGACACCCCGAAGCCCCGGCAAGCCTCTTGTCGAGGGTGCTCACAGAGGCCCCGGCATAACCCTTGCCGGAACAGACGGAAAGACCACGGCAAGTGTAATGCCCCGGATGTAATACTTTCCCTTTTTGGCAATATATAACTTTGGCTTCATCAGTTCCATTCCGGGTTCTTTGTCTTTTCAGGTTTTTCGTCGTTTTGTCGTGTGCGTGTGTGCATTCATCCATGTCATGTTGTCATGTGCATTGCATTGCATTTGTGTTGTCGTTTGCATCCGGTCCCACTAGTTCCTTCCCGTTGTCCGTTTCGAGTTCTGACGCTCTCACACGTGCCCGTGGCTTCCCCGAGGCCTTCTTTTGTGTTTGGCCGTGTAACATTTCCGGTTTGGCGTGAGACTTGTCGTGCGATGTTGTTTTGATACGCATAACCCGCCTGTCAAGTTTTGTCGCATTTGGAGTTCGTTTGATACTCCAACAGTTATCCTCGTGGGCTAAAAGTACCTCCTCTTTGAGGCCCAAGAAACACCTCCAACAGCCCACCAACCCAGCTCAAACCCTTCCCTTCATCTAGGCCATTCAATTGTGATCTCGTGGCCGAAAACCTCTCCTCATTTGGACTACCCTAGCTCCTTGTGCCTATATAAACGTCCACCCCCCTCCAATTTTGCGTCCAAAACCCTAGTGTTTCCACCTCTGCCGCGCCGTGCTTCCACCGTTGCCGCTCGGTGCTTCCGACTCCGCCGCTCGGTGCTTCCGACCCCGCCGCTCTGTGCTTCCGCTTCCACGCGCGGGCCCGCGGGGCCCAGTGCCGGCCCGCCGCGCCGCGATCTGGGCCGAGTTCCGCGCCCATCGTCTTCTTCGTCTCCGGCTCGGCGCCGCCGCCGCCAGGAGCCCGCCGCCGCCCGAGGTCGCCGCCGCCGCTCCTCCCTCCGCCAACCGCCACCGCCTCGGCCTCAGCGCCCTGCGCCGCCGCCTCCTCAGCCATGCGCCGCCGCCGCCCGGCTCCCCCTCGCCTCCGGCCAGCCACCGCACCGGCCGCGCCCTTCCGCCTTCCGCCTCCCGCCGGTCTTTTCCGGAGCCGACCGCCGCCGCTGCCAGATCGGAGGGAGCCTCGATCGGGATCGCCAGGTGCCCGATCTGGGGCCAAACCCTAGCGGGCCGACCCGCTGGATCTGTTGACCGATCCGCCCGATCCCGCACCGGCGCCCGCGACCCGCTTCCAGATCCGCGCCCGTTGACCAGACCCGACCCGCAAGGTTGACTTCATTTTTTTCCTCTAAGTCCCTAGTTGTTTTCAGTGTCTGATGCAGTTTTGTGATGATGATATCTTTTACTGTGCATGTCCGTTTTGTGTGTATGATATGCCAAAATGATCGTGGTGACATGTACTATGTTTTGTTCCATTGTGCCATGCATGTTTGAGGTCATCTAGATGTCTTAATCTTCATGGGAAGAGTGCTACTTGTTATAAACTGCTGCTATTGGTTGTTTTCATGCCATGTTTGCAATGTGATATCTTGGTGCATGTTTATCCAAATGAAGCAAATGATATGTCCACATGTTCATCATGAGATGCTCTACATGTTGGTTGTTTTAGCTTGCATGATAGATTTCATCTTGCCATGTTTATCTCCTTTGCAAAAGTGCTTGTGGCTGTTAGTTTGTTAAACTTGTTACGATATGCCTAGTTGAGGAGCTCGTTGCTATTGATGTGGTTGTCCCCTTGATGCATGCTTATATGTTTTGGACTCCCCATCATGTGTACTTTGATGTGGTGCAAACCACTTGCCATGTTATGCTTTGAGGTGACTTAAACTTGCTCACAAACATGCTAGGATATTGCTGCTTTTTTAACACTTAGTGAAATTTCACTAAGTCTGGAATCTGTAATTTCCAGATGCCATGTTTGCTTGTTGTTCTAGGCAAATCCATGATAGTTTTGGGGTGACTCTTGATGATTCCTTGTTGTATATGTTGTTGGCTATCCATTCATGCCCTCACATGCTCAATTGGGTGGCTGTAGCATATTTAACTCTTGCTCCCAAGTTGCTATAAAATACTGCTGTCAGGTTTTTGTTGTCATGTTCAAAATGTGATAGCTTGTTGCTATTGATCCATGCCTCCTATGGAGATGCTCCAATGGAATTATTTGCTGTAGGATATGTTTACTTTATGTCCATGCTTCTTGTCATGATGTTTGATTGCTGTAGAATATATATTTCTTGCTCCGAAGTTGCTATGTGACTGTTAGTTTCAGCTTTTGCATGTTTATTGTTTCGGGTGTATCTTTTAGCCCGTTGCTCCGTTTTGAGCAAGTCCTATATGAAACTTGTGTGGTTTTGCATGTAGATTCATAATATCCTCTTGTTAACATGTTTTGAAGTTTCTTGATTGATGCACATTGTCATGTTCCTTGTGTTGTATCTCTGTGTTTCCTATGTTGTCTTTCTGTGCATCCTAAGTGCATCTGTAGTGCTTCCTTAGTGCATCAGCCATGCATCCTGTGGTTTGCGCATTGCATCTTGTTGATTTCGTGCCTCGTGTGTTTTGTGTTGAGTAGAGCCAGAAGCCGAGAACGAGTACGAGAACGAGGTTACTACCGAGGTTGAAAACGAGGAGCTCTCTTGCGATCCCATCGATGACTCAACATGCAAGATGACCTGACCCGGATAACATTACTATCTTTGCCTATTGCTAGAAGTCTCGCTCTATAGTTTTGCCTCGATGCCCATGTTTTCCTGTCAGCCTCCTATTGTAACCATGAATCTGTCTAACCACCCTACCTATGCAAACCTTTGATTGGCTAAGTAAGCTTCGCTCAGCCCCTCTTATAGCATTGCTAGTTGCAGGAGAAGATTGAAGATTCTTGCTTCTTGTTGAAGCTTGTTGGGATATCACACTATATTAACTCTTAATGAAATCATCTATATATTGGTAATGGGTGGAAGGCTAAGCCTTTTGCTTGGTGATTTGTTCCACTCATGCCGCCCTAGGAACCGTATAAACCGGTGTTATGTTCCTTGATTGTGCGTTCCTCATACGGTTGGGGTTATGGGACCCCCTCGATAAACCGCTTAGCGCTAAGGCTTTTCCAGCAAGTCCCAACATTGGTACTATTTGCCTAATAACTAAAACTTGCATAGGGACTATCTATCCCTTTTTATTTAATCAACAACCCGGGCCAGTGCTCCACGTGAGTGTTGGTCCAAACCGGGGGTTCTGCGGGGCCGCCTTGGGGAAACCCGAGGTATCTGGTATAACCTGTAGAATAGCCCATCCGGTCGTGGCCTGAGACTAGATACGCGCGGCTACTGTCAGGGTGTCGGCACGCCGGGAGGATTTGCTGGATTAGTCTTACCTTACTCGGAGTATCTTGAGCACGGGATTCCGAGGATACTCGGGCCTTCCCACCATGGAGTTGCGACTCCGCGGATCGTGGGCTTGTCATGGGCCAAGTTGGAACACCCCTGCAGGGTTTTGAACTTTCGAAAGCCGTGCCCGCGGTTATGTGGCAGATGGGAATTTGTTAATATCCGGTTGTAGAAAACTTGACACCATGTTCCGAATACACTACCAGCGTGAGTACCGTGACGGTCATTTTCCGAAAGGGGTTCGGGAAGTGAACACGGTGGGGTTATGTTTGACATGTTTTAGTTAGGATCACTTCGTGATCACCTTTTCGTCCGAGGCACTTCTCTTCTCGCTCTCTTTTACGTAAGTTAGTGCTAGTGCTGCTGCAACCTCTTTTCCTTTCTTCAGCCTTGTTCCACACCCAAGGCTTGGATAGTTGTGTTACCCGGGAACGGGATTGCTGAGTCCTCTGTGGCTCACAGATTCTACACCACACCAGATGCAGGTACTCAGGCGATCTATTCAAGTGACGACACCGAGCTATACTGGGAGTACGACGAGGACCGTAGCCGTTACTATGCGCACTATCCCGACGATCAGTAGAGGTTTCTACTAGGGGCGATTCAGACCTGTGGTTTTATGTATGTTTGGTATCTTTCATTTGGATCTTCACCCGTAGACGGGTTGTGATGTTTTGAATGATGTTTGGACATGTAAAGAATTGTGTGACGTGGCGAGTGTAAGCCAACTATCTTTTTGCTTTCATCCCTACTTTTACATGAGCTGTGCAAAGATACCAAACTTGAGATCATTCCAGAATGGGCTTATACCTTTAAGTCGTGCCTCGACACGTAGGAGGTATAGTCCCATCCTGGGCATCACAGCAAGCCCTTGCCGCCCCATCGTCGCCTCAGCTCGGCGGCCCACCCACTAGCCCAGGCAGGTACCCACGTGGCAGTATGTGGTTCCTGATCCAACTAGTCAAGCACCTGCGTGGTGGCATGCAGATCTTCGTGAAGACCCTACCACCGCGCCATCTCAGCGGCCTGCCTCGCTGGCCTGGACGCGTGTCGCAACCAGACGGAGCGGCCGCAAACGGGAAGGGTCTCGTTTCCGTCCCCGATAAAGCAAGTGGACACCTAAGTGGCTGATACGTCCAAAACGTATCTATAATTTCTGCTTGCTCCATGCCTCTTTTGGGTGATATTGCTATGATATTTATACACTTCCATACACTTTTGATCATATTTGGACTAACCTATTAACTCAGTGCACCCCAGTGCCAGTTTCTGTTTTCTGCTGTTTTTGTATTTCAGGTTTTCCCATTACGAGAACTGCCAGAAAAATCCCGGAAAAATTATATAAAAAATCAGCGTTCCAGAAGCTTCCCGGCACCCGAAGTACAGCCGGAGGGGGGCCACCAGGGCTCCAGGCGCCCTGGTGGCGCGGCCCCCCTCCTGGCCGCTCCGGGGGGGCGCCTGGGCCCCCCAGGCCTCCGCTGATGCCCCCCTTTGGCATATATTTATATCGTGTCCCGAAACCCTCGAGACGGAAACCCTTTTTCGCGATCTCATCTCTGTTCCGCTGCCGCCGCGCTTCCAAGATCGAGAGCACCAGGAGAACTCTTCCCAGCACCCTGCCGGAGGGGAGGATCACCACCGGGAGCTTCTCCACCACCATGGACGCCTCCCGGATGAGTTGTGAGTAGTCTCCCTTGGACCATGGGTCCATGACCAGTAGCTATGTGATGTTCTCCTCCCGTTCTTGTGCTTCACTAATTAGTCCTCGTGAGCTGCCCTACATGATCGAGGCACATATGTAATCCTTATGCTGTTGCTATGACGAGTTTGCTGGGATCCGATGGATTGTGAGATTATGTTCAGATTGTGTTTGAGTAATATATTTGATTTACCTCTTTTATATTTATGTTCGTAAGTAATTCTTGCATGTTCTCCGTTGTTATTTATTGCTTTGGCCAAGTAGTAGGTAGTGACTCCAAGAGGCAACGTTATGCTTGATTGTGGGTTCATGCCCCTCGATAACTAGCTTGAGTGACAGAAACATGAGTCTAGGGGATGTGCTGTTGCCACAAGGGGGAAAACAACGGTGCTTGTGCCCGCGGGTGCAAGGATTGTTTACTTTACGTAAAGTTCTTTTAATGCAGTTGTCTGTTGCTTTGAGTTTACACTATGGGTGGGACTCGCAACTTAATACCAGCGAGATGTTCTGGATAGATATCTCAAGGTGGATGATTAGTAGTAGATGCTGATGGATTTCGGTCTACTTGCCTTGGCGTACCGCCCATGCTTTGAACCTCTACCTTTCTTGCAACGTAGTTAGCATTGGTTTGCGCACATGGTCCTGTCAATTGCCCAGCTGTAATTCGTTTACCTCACATAGCTATTTTATCGTCTTTTGGGAGAGAGACATCACTAGTGAACATCATGGGAGCCCGGTACATATTACCATCACTGATCACATCTGCTATTTACTTTCCGTTTTTTTTACTTACTATTGCAGCAATACCTATCACTATTATCACTTGAGTTTGATCCTTTGTAAACGACAAGGCCGGAGGGATTGACAACCTCTCTGTACTCGTTGGGAGCAAAGTTATTTGTATCTGTGTGCAGGTCCACGTTGATTGCTAATATCTGACGCCGTTAGCAGTTGACACCTTCTTGTTGAAACTGGGAGTCTCAGGGAAATCGATCCTTGGTATCTTTGCCAAGGGAAAACTTCCGCTACACTGCATCTCAAACCTTCCACTTGGGGTAACCAACGAGGGGCGAGAAGCCATCAAGCAAAGTTTTCTGGCGCCGTTGCCGGGGACTCCACTCTTCAAGATAGGGGAGTTGCACGCTATCTTTTACCTTTGCTTTTTAGTCTTGTTAGTTTACCTTTCAGTTTTTTGCTTTAGTATCTTTTATCGAAAATCACAAAAAATAGTTATCTTGCTTGCTTGCTGCTATGGGTTCCACCGAGAACACCAAGTTGTGTGACTTCACTAGTCAGAACAACGATGACTTTATCTGCACACCTATCACTACACCTGCCACTTCAGCACCTTCGTATGAAATTAAACCTGCTTTACTGAACCAAGTCATGAAAGATCAATTCTCCGGTGCTGGAGATGATGCTGCTTTACACTTAAACAATTTTGTTGAACTTTGTGATATGCAAAAGTACCGAGAAGTAGACGGTGATATTGTTAAGCTAAAATTTGGTTTCAGTCTTTGCCTAGAAATAGCATAGATTCATGGGACAAGTGCAAAGATGCTTTTATTGGAAAATACTATCCACCTGCTAAAATTATCCAACTAAGGAGTAACATAATGAATTTTAAACAATTGGATAATGAACACGTTGCCCAAGCTTGGGAACATATGAAATCTCTTATCAAGAACTGCCCTACTCATGGTTTGACTACTTGGATGGTTATCCAAACTTTTTATGCAGGCTTGAACTTTACCTCGCGGAACTTGTTAGATTCGGCCGCGGGAGGAACCTTTATGTCAACTACACTTGGTGCTGCCACGAAGCTTCTCGATGAGATGATGACCAACTATTCCCAATGGCACACCGAACGCGCTCCAACAGGTAGGAAGGTAAACTCTGTCGAGGAGATTTCCTCCCTAAATGAAAAAGTTGACTTGATCATGTCTCTACTTTCGAAGCAATCTTCTGTTGATCCTCGTGATGTTCCTTTAAATTCTTTGATTGCTCAAGAACAAGTAGATGTGAACTTTATCTCTAGAAACAATTTTAATAACAATGCTTATAGGAGTAACTTTGGTAGCAATCCTAGACCGTTCCCCTCTAATTCCTATGGGAACAACAATGCTTATCCTAGCACCAAGAACTCCACTACTGAACTAGAGATTATGCTTAAAGATTTCATCACTACCCAAAAAGCTTTTAATAATAGTGTAGAAGAAAAACTAAACAAACTAGATGATCTCTCTTCGAAGGTAGACAATTTAGCCAATGAGGTAGAATTACTTAAAATTAGAACTTCTCCTCTTGAGGAGAGGAAGGTCACTCCTATGAATGCTATTCAAGTGCAAATTAATGAAAATATTAGGATGATGGCTAAACTTAAAGAGAGACGGGCTAGAGAAAGGGAGGAAGAAGATAGAATTAAGAGCCTTCCTACCCACCACACTGTTGCTACTATCCAAGTTGTTGAGGATATCCAAACTCTTAGCACCCAATGCACTCCTGGTCCCATTGGACCTATTAATGGTGATGCTATGACTATAGAAACTACCAAACAAGTGAACCTAAAGGACACCACTACCACCTTACTTGATAGTAGTGACCTTGATTTTGACAATTGCACTCTTACCGAAGTTATTGATTTCCTTCACAAGATGTCTAGAGATCCCCGCACTAGCACGCTTAACCTTGCCTTCACAGAGCATATCACTAATGCTCTCATCAAAGCTAGGGAGGAGAAACTTAGAGTAGAAGCCTCCATACCTAGAAAGCTAGAAGATGGTTGGGATCCTATGATTAAAATTAAGTTGAATAACTTCTCTTGCTATGCTTTATGTGATGTTGGTGCTAGTACCTCTGTTATGCCCAAAAGAATATATGATATGCTTAAATTGGAACCTTTTGATTCTTGTTCTTTTGGTGTTCGTCTCGTTGATTTTTCCATAAAGAAACCTTTGGTGAGGATCGACGATGTTCTTATCATTGTCAATGACAATTATGTTCCCGTTGATTTTACTATTATGGACATTGAATGTGAACCTTCTTGTCCAATTATTTTGGGACGTCCTTTTCTACGCACCGTTGGTGCTATCATTGACATGAAAGAGGGGAATATAAAATTCCAGTTTCCTCTCAAGAAAGGGATGGAACACTTCCCTCGAAAGAAGATTAAGTTACCTTTTGAGTCCGTTATACGGGCTAGCTATTCTTTTACTCTTGATAAGACTTGATCTCTATGCATTATGCCTAGCTTAAAGCATTAAAAGAAAGTGCTTTTGGGAGGCAGCCCACATGAATGAATTTTATTTTGTTTTTGTTGTGTCTTGATGTTGTTAACTACAGTAGCATCATCATTGTATCTTTGCTTTTCAATTTTGTGCCAAGTGTAGCCTCTGATTGCAAGAAAGTTCAAAAGTTGTGACGTGCTGTCCAGGAAACAGATTCTGTCCTTGGATAGAAAAATTCGTATAAAATCACCAGATCATCTTTTTGGTATGAATTTTTTCGACAGCGTTCTCTATATAATTGTCTTTCGTGCATCTGTTCTGAGTTTTTTGATTTGAGTTGTAGAAGTGCCCCGAACAAATCAATTACTACCTGCTGTTCTGTTTTTCACAGATTCTGTCCTGTTTTGCCTTTCCTTCATTTTGCAAACCAAGAGCTTGCTTTTTCTTTGCAAAAAACCTTTTGGCAATCTTGAGAAACAGTAGAACTTCAAGAATATCTTTATTTCCAGCAAGGTATAATTATTTTATTAAGGGTACTAACCTCGCTAATCAGATTATGATGAGTTATGTATGAAGGGAGTTTTCAAGTGTGCGAGGGAAGATGATAAAAAGATTCAGGAGTGTCAAACGCTCAAGCTTGGGGATGCCCCCATGCAACCCCAAGAAATATTCAAGGAGACTCAAGCGTCTAAGCTTGGGGATGCCCCCGTGCATCCCCTTCTCCATCAACATTATCAGTTCGTCTTTCGTTCCACTATATTTTTATCACTTCATGTGTTATGTGCTATGCTTGGAGCGTCTTGCTTTTAGTTTCCTTTTTAGTTTTCTTTAGCTTTTCATAACGAGTCAGAACTCAGCTTTCTTTATGTGGGAGAGAAACACGCTCCACTTCTACCTAGAACATAACATAGAATTTTCATGTCTATCTTTGCTGTGTGTGTTCTTTGTCTTGCAATAGCTACTATCATGCTTAGCTCTTAGTTTTCATGCTTATCTTTTTAAAGAGCTTTTGTTTAGTTGGTTGCTTGAACTCTCTTTAGTTATCATGCTTATCTTATTAAGAGAGTTTGCTTCCGTTGCATTGGTTGATATGTCTATGATAAAGATGCTACGTGCATAATGGCACTTAGTAGTTCATGTTTTCTTATGGTTAGTCTCAAATAGCTGGGGGGTTCCCAATGTGTTATTGGAATACAAACATGATTTGTTTGCCTATGATGTGGTATGGTTTAGTAATATCTTCCTTCGAGAATTAACTTTGATTGACTTGGCGTATGCTCACGCATATTTAAGACTGTAAAGAAAGTCTGTCAAGCCTTGATGATCTTTTGTTTCTGAGTAGCGATATAACTTCCATGCCTGATTCAATGTTGCTTTGTCGCTCTGCATGATTATGACCGTCATTGCTCTCTTAGTTGGTCGCTCCCAGTCTTTTGCTAACCTCCACCTGTACTAAGCGGACTGACTGCTTGTGCATCCAAATTCTTTTAAACCAGTTATGCCATATCAGTCCACCATACCTTCCTACATGGTATTTACCTGCCATTCCTAACGGAGACTTGCATGTACCATCTCGAAATTATTCAAAAAAATGCATTCCTATTTTGTGCCTCTATTTTAAGTTCATGAGGAAGTAGTAGTTAATTCATGATCTTTTTAAGTTGGACAAGCTTCACCCCGGGATTGCATGTATAATGTGCAAACCCATAATACGAGAAGGAACTGGCATTGAGTGCGTCCGGCTCAAAAATAATATAACAAACAAACCCTCCTTTACGCTTTGTTCATGAGAAATCAAAAAACTTTGGCAGTGATAAACGAAGGAGATTAAGAGGATGTGATCGTCCTCATTCGCGAGCCGTTCCTCGAAACTTGTCCATCTCAAGAAGTGATTGAGTTGTCTGCTAGCATTCGTTGACAAAACATGCATAATCTAAAATAATAATAATTATTACCTCTGTTTTTTAAAACCAAGAGCTCTGGTACATGTTTTGTCTTTGTTTCCGACTACGGGTTTTCAACCTTGCCAACAAAAGCCACGGTTCGAGAGTCTCCACCTTCTTTTAAAGCACCAACTACTGAGAGCATGATTGTCATTATGAGTGTAATGTGCATTGTCCCAAAGTAGCATTGTCTTTTGCATGATTGTGATATTGTTTATTCTGAAATCATTGTATCTAGTCATCACTTAAACTTTGGAGGTGCCCCTGCATTTATGTTTTGCTTCACTAAAGGGGGCAAGCGAGATATTACTTTATCATATTTGCACACCATGCTCATTGCAAATCTATTTGATGTTTCAGTATCATATTGTAAAACTTTCAGTTCTTTGTGATTTTCTCATGAGGCAACTTAATTACTACAGATTCATTCTCTCAGTAAGCTTCTGTCATGTGACTATGAAAAAGTCCTATATGGTTAATAGCATGTCACCACAGAAATTATTCTTGTTATCATTTACCTACTCGAGGACGAGCAGGAATTAAGCTTGGGGATGTTGATACGTCCAAAACGTATCTATAATTTCTGCTTGCTCCATGCCTCTTTTGGGTGATATTGCTATGATATTTATACACTTCCATACACTTTTGATCATATTTGGACTAACCTATTAACTCAGTGCACCCCGGTGCCAGTTTCAGTTTTCTGCTGTTTTTGTATTTCAGGTTTTCCCATTACGAGAACTGCCAGAAAAATCCCAGAAAAATTATATAAAAAATCAGCGTTCCAGAAGCTTCCCGGCACTCGAAGTACAGCCGGAGGGGGGCCACCAGGGCTCCAGGCGCCCTGGTGGCGCGGCCCCCCTCCTGGCCGCGCCGGGGGGCGCCTGGGCCCCCCAGGCCTCCGCTGATGCCCCCCTTTGGCATATATTTATATCGTGTCCCGAAACCCTCGAGACGGGAACCCTTTTTCGCGATCTCATCTCTGTTCCGCCGCCGCCGCGCTTCCAAGATCGGGAGCACCAGGAGAACTCTTCCCGGCACCCTGCCGGAGGGGAGGATCACCACCGGGAGCTTCTCCACCACCATGGACGCCTCCCGGATGAGTTGTGAGTAGTCTCCCTTGGACCATGGGTCCATGACCAGTAGCTATGTGATGTTCTCCTCCCGTTCTTGTGCTTCACTAATTAGTCCTCGTGAGCTGCCCTACATGATCGAGGCACATATGTAATCCTTATGCTATTGCTATGATGAGTTTGCTGGGATCCGATGGATTGTGAGATTATGTTCAGATTGTGTTTGAGTAATATATTTGATTTACCTCTTTTATATTTATGTTCATAAGTAATTCTTGCATGTTCTCCGTTGTTATTTATTGCTTTGGCCAAGTAGTAGGTAATGACTCCAAGAGGGAACGTTATGCTTGATTGTGGGTTCATGCCCCTCGATGACTAGCTTGAGTGACAGAAACATGAGTCTAGGGGATGTGCTGTTGCCACAAGGGGGAAAACAATGGTGCTTGTGCCCGCAGGTGCAAGGATTGTTTACTTTACGCAAAGTTCTTTTAATGCAGTTGTCTGTTGCTTTGAGTTTACACTATGGGTGGGACTCGCAACTTAATACCAGCGAGATGTTCTGGATAGATATCTCAAGGTGGATGATTAGTAGTAGATGTAGATGGATTTCGGTCTACTTGCCTTGGCGTACCGCCCATGCTTTGAACCTCTACCTTTCTTGCAACATAGTTAGCATTGGTTTGCGCACATGGTCCTGTCAATTGCCCAGCTGTAATTCATTTACCTCACATAGCTGTTTTATCGTCTTTTGGGAGAGAGACATCACTAGTGAACATCATGGGACCCCGGTCCATATTACCATCACTGATCACATCCGCTATTTACTTTCCGTTTTTTACTTACTATTGCAGCAATACCTATCACTATTATCACTTGTGTTTGATCCTTTGTAAACGACAAGGCCGGAGGGATTGACAACCTCTCTGTACTCGTTGGGAGCAAAGTTATTTGTATCTGTGTGCAGGTCCACGTTGATTGCTAATATCTGGCGCCGTTAGCAGTTGACACCTTCTTGTTGAAACTGGGAGTCTGAGGGAAATCGATCCTTGGTATCTTTCCAAGGGAAAACTTCCGCTACACTGCATCTCAAACCTTCCACTTGGGGTAACCAACGAGGGGCGAGAAGCCATCAGTGGCGCATTTAATGCGTCTTGTCCCGTAATGGGATGAGATAAGCTTACAGTGTATACCTTTCCACCTCCTGTGTGCCGCTGCGGCAGCCCCTTTTGACTATAAAAGGAGGCCCGAGGCATATTGGAGAAGGATTCGGATCTTTGGGACTAGGCATGCACCGTAGCTAGTTCAAGAACTCAAGAACACTCAAATACACACCAAAGCATGACTAGGGTATTACGCATTCTCGTGGCCCGAACCTGGGTAAACGATCCTCGTACTGACTCTTAGACCAGCTCTTTACACAACCTCGCGCCCGCCAACCATACAAGGGGTTCTAGTGATCCCGTAGGTGTCGTTTCCACCGGCAGGTGCATTCTGTTATTGTATACCATGTGCGAAATAAATCGAATTTGGCTGTACTAAATACATGAGAAACAAATGCAATTGCTATATTTCCAAGTTGTTAAGCAGGCTTGGTTTGGTTAACTGTCTGATCTTCTATTAGGAGTATGTTATATTGTGCAATGTGGTGCTTAGTTAATGTTTGGTTCATTTGTTGTGGTGTTTAGCTAACTGCTTGGTTCAATTCTACAGTACAATGTCCAATTGTCGTGGGTAGAATTTTGTATTATTGTGCATGTGAGGAATAAATCAAATTTGGTTGCACTTAATACATGAGAAACATATACCATTGCTATATTTCCTAGTTCTTGATCATGCTTGGTTTGGATAAATGGGTTTTCCATGTGGCTTAAATTAATCTGATGAATCTGCAATGTGCTTATTTTTCATCAACATATTTTATTGATAGCATGCAAACCCTTACTTAACCTGATGACTAACTACCTTATATGTTTTGCAGGTTAACAACGGGAGGCACTGAGGTTTACAATCGAGGTTAACACGTGCATGGTCCGTTGTCTAATAGCACATTATTGTGTAATTGCATGAACCATTCTAATATTTTGGTTTTTAACAATTTGGTCTTGCACATGTAGGTCCTACTGTCAGAGGTTTTGACCCACTGTTCAACCCTTTTTGCATATGGGGAAATGAGTTGTCCATGAATATCAGTCAAGTCAAGAAACTCAGAAAGATTGTTAGGATAAAGAAATTAGCGACAAAAAACAACAAGATATTTGTCTGCACAATGAAGAAGACATCAGTTCACTACAGTATGGTACTAACTATTATACCTTGCCTTTTTATTCCTTTGCCCCATTTCCAATATAGAGAAGATATTTATGCACATCCTTGTTTTCAAGCCTTTCCAAAGCAGTTCACTGATGATTACCTCTCAAACCACCTGTATGATCAGGAGGCGAGGAAGGTATTCATACAACACGCATGGTTCAATGTTGAAGTGTTCCTGAAGGGGACGAAGGATGGACGGTCAATCATCCACAGGCACTCGCCTAAAGTTACAAAGACCTTCAACATCAATGAAGGCTCAATATTCACCTTCTACTTTAGCAATTTTCCTGATGAGATGCATCTGTCTATCTACCGTCTATGATTCTAATTTTGAAAGGTTATAGATGTTGCATGTGAAACTTGGTCCTGTTGTAGTTGTGTAATGGGGTAGCTGGGTGCTGAAGCTATATGATGTTGTACTCTGATGTATTTCAATTATGAAAATGAAATATATTGTGTGCTTAATATGAAATGTCAATTAGATTACTAAATGGATTATGAATAATCAGATAATTAACCTGCTAATTGAGTTTTTCTATTGCAAACGGTTACCGAGGAAAACACAGTGTGCGAAGCATTCAATAACGCACACAGTTTCTAGGAATAAACCCTGTTGAATCAATGAACAATCACACACGACCTTCTCTTGAAAAATGTTTGCGTTAGGCCACCTTGCGCAAACGTTTACCACATAAAAACTGTGTGTGATGGACAGCCTTTGCCACACGGTTTCTTCTACGCATCGTGTGTGATCCATTCAGTAACGCAAACGATAAAATTGTTAATGCCGTGTGCAATGGAAACGCTATCACAAACGATTTGACGGGACAAATTGTGTATGATGTACTTGTGAACGGAATTGTTTTCCTTTGGAGCGACTGTGTGGGATGTACATACGAACATAAATGTTTAGCGGGGACTGACTGTGTGGGATGTACTTGCGACCGGAAACAATTTCACCGTATAATTGTATTTTTTAGCTCTAATGTACGTATTTCCATATTTGAGCGCTCACCGGTCGCACATGACCTCATTTTGTCGAGCATGTGTGCCAGGAGGGCATATCCCCGACGGTTTTTGGGTCGTGTGGGAAGGACCCCCCTATCGCCCACACTCACTAGGCGACGGTTCCAAATGCCGTCGCGGAAAGGGGTTTAAAACCATTTGTATAGCACTGACGTACTAATGATGAAACCTATGTTGATGTAATGTCATGCCACCAAGATGATGTGGTAAAAAAATTGTCCTGTTTGATGAAAGTTTGGACACACACCCTTCACAAACCGGAGCAACTCACTAGAAGGTTCATGGTTCCGAGAGGGAACAATGCATGTTTGATGACGAACCGGAGATAGCTTCCTCTTACGGCCTTCAATAGTTTTCTACGTGTAACGTGCACTAATACAACAGTCATGTGAAAATTTGGAAAATTTCAGGGGCCATTTAACCTTTTAAAGACATTTAAGTGATTTTCTAGCCATTTAATGACCATAATTCAAATTAGAACTACATCTACATGCAACGGCTAACCAGAACGGTTTGAAAAGTCATATTTGTGTACTTGTGTGCAATTTAATTCCATGTGCTATAAATTGGAAGGAATTTTCAAACATATTGGTCTAACCACTATGACACAATTAAGCATGGAGTGCCATGACATTTAAATTACAAAAAAATTAAAAAATATCAGAAACACATGAAACCTTGGTTGATGTAATATCATGCCACCAAGATGATGTGGTAAAAAAATTGGCATGTTTGACAAAAGTTTGGACACACACCCCTCACAAACCGGAGCAACTCACTAGAAGGCTAGTGGTTCCGAGAGGGAACACAACGGTCTTTTCTCACGCAGATAAACCTATGGAGGCAGACGACTAGCTGCATGACATTGAAAGGAAATCGGTAATAGCCCAATGTACGGACCAGGAAAAAGTGTTCTATGCTCCGCATTATTTTTCTGGTATAGCAGCATCATGGTAGGAAAATCTATGCCACACGCATCCCAATGGAGGGGACATGGCCTGGGAGCAATTCAAGGAAAGCTTCCGGGGAGCCCATATCCCCAATAGCATCATGAAGTTAAAGAAAAGAGAGTTTGAGGATCACAAGCAACGAGGCACAACTTTAACCCAGTATCTCGACCAATTTACTCAGCTGGCCCGGTACGCCAACGATGAGTACATGATAGAGGGCAAGAAAATGGAGAAAATTCTGGACGGACTTGTTCCATCTCTAAAATGCCAACTTGTGGTCCACACCTTTACAAATTTCAAGACACTGAGAGACAAGGCCATTATTCTGGAAAATGAGCACCACAGCCTGAATGAGATTTGCAAGCGCTGCATGAACCAGTCAGCACCGGTCGCAACAACATGCCCCGAAATGAATTCCAGAAGCCCGTGGTACCCTGACCAGCAGTCCAAACACCACAACCGCAACAGAACCACGGCACTTTCAACAATCGGGCCAAGGAAACCGTATACCATCCTGGCATCACTTGTTACACCTGTGGTGTAGAGGGACATTATGCTAGGCAATGCCCAAAACATGGGAATAATGCTCCAAGACCCAACAACAATGGCTGCGGGACAAACGCAGCCCCCCGACACAACAACCCCAATAACAATCAAAGAAAGGGACAAGTTAATCATGTGACGTTTGAGGACTCCCAGAATGCACCGGACATCGTGTTTGGTATGTTCCATGTCAACACAATTAATGCTACAATTTATTTGATTCCCGAGCTTCCCATCGTGCATCTCTAAAAGATTTGCCTTGAAGAATCAATTTTCTTTTTCGCCTTTGGAAAATTCAATGGTTATTCAGTCCTCGGGATCAAAACAAAGCACACAATGGTACTGCAAAGATGTGAGCATTGAAATCAAAGGGATAAAGTTTCTAGCCAACCTTATTGTACTAGAAGCAGTCGATCTGGACGTCATTCTGGGAATGGACTGGTTGACTACAAATAAAGGTTTTATAGACTGCTATAGCTGTACAGTAAATCTCACAAATAGTCAAGGGAAAACAATAAAGGTTGGTACAAGGAGAATGTCCACCTCACTGGGAAAATTAAATCAAGTGGACATGACAGACTTAAGAAAAGTTCATGTGGTATGTGTATATCCAGGTGTATTCCCTGAGGAGCTACCAGGCACGCCACCAGATTGTGAGATTGAGTTCGTTATTGAACTAGCACCCAGAACGACACCCATCTATAAGAAGCCATACCGCATGGCACCAATAGAGTTGGTTGAATTGAAGAAGCAAATCAAGGAATTATTGGAGAAGGGTTATGTCCGACCCAGTTCGTCACCATGGGGGATCGCCGGTTTTATTTGCAGAGAAAAAGGATGGCACCTTAAGGTTGTGTATTGATTACAGGGAACTCAACCTGGTTACCATCAAGAATACATACCCACCACCACGGATCAATGACTTATTCGACCAACTGGCTGAAGCCAATGATTCTCAAAAATAGACTTGAGGTCAGGCTACCACCAATTCAGAATCCGACCATCGGGCGTACCAAAGACAGCCTTTACCACCAGATATGGACTATACGAGTTCACTGTGACGCCTTTTGGATTAACAAACGCTCCTGCTTATTTTGTGCATCTCATGAACAAGGTGTTTCTGAAATACTTGGACAAGTTTGTCATTGTATTCATGGAGGATATACTCATTTATTCCAAGACACCAGAAGAACATGAGCAACATCTTCGGATAGTCCTCGAGGAATTACGGAAATATCAACTCTATGCCAAATTCAGAAAGTGTGAATTTTGGTTACAAGAAGTTGGTTTTCTAAGTCATGTTCTGACACAGGATGGTATAGCAGTGCTGAAGGAAATATGCCCTAGAGGCAATAATAAATCTTTATTTTATATTTCCTTATTTCATGATAATTGTTTATTATTCATGCTATAATTGTATTAACCAGAAACTTGATACATGTGTGGATACATAGACAAAATACCAAGTCCCTAGTGAGCCTCTACTAGACTAGCTCGTAAATCAAAGATGGTTAAGTTTCCTGACCATAGACATGTGTTGTCATTTGATGAACGGGATCAAGTCATTAGGAGAATGATGTGATGTACATGACCCATCCGTTAGCTTAGCATATTGATCGTTCAGTTTTAATGCTATTGCCTTCTTCATGTCAAATACATGTTCCTCCGACTATGGGATTATGCAACTCCCGGATACCGGAGGAATACCTTGTGTGCTATCAAACATCACAACGTAACTGGGTGATTATAAAGATGCTCTACAGGTATCTCCAAAAGTGTTTGTTGGGTTGGCATAGATCAAGATTAGGATTTGTCACTCCAAATATCGGAGAGGTATCTCTGGGCCCTCTCGGTAATGCACATCATAAGAAGCCTTGCAAGCAATGTGACTAATGAGTTAGTTGCAGGATGATGCATTACGGAACAAGTAAAGAGACTTGCCGATAACGATATTGAACTAGGTATGAAGATACCGATGATCGAATCTCGGGCAAGTAACATACCGATGACAAAGGGAATAACGTATGTTGTCATTACGGTACGACCGATAAAAATCTTCGTAGAATATGTAGGAGCCAATATGAGCATCCAGGTTCCGCTATTGGTTATTGACCGGAGAGGTGTCTCAGTCATGTCCACATAGTTCTCGAACCCATAGGGTCCGCACGCTTAACGTTCGATGACGATATTGTATTATATGAGTTATGTGATTTGATGACAGAATCTTGTTCGGAGTCCCCGGTGAGATAACGGACATAACGAGGAGTCTCGAAATGGCCGAGAGGTAAAGATTCATATAGAGGACGATGATATTTGGACACTGGAAGTGTTCCAGGTGATATCGGGTCACCGGAAGGGGTTCCGGGCACCCCCCGGCAAAGTTATGGGCCTATTGGGCCAAGGGAGGGACAGACCAGCCCACAAGGGGCTAGTGCGCCCCTCCACCTAGTCGTCCGGCCCTAGGGAGGGCAAGGGAGGAAGTCTAGCCCCTCCTTCCTTCCCCTCCTCAAGGGAGAAAGGAAAGGGGAGGGCGCCACCTCTCCTTCTTTCTCCTAGTGCCATGTAAAAGGAAGGGGGCGAATTGGGATTGCACCCCAAGTAGGATTCGGCCTACTTGGGGGCGCCCCTTGGCTGACTCCTGCCCCCTCAAACCTATATATATGTGGGGAGGGGGCGCCTAGAACACATGAACATCATTGTTAGCCGTGTGCAGTGCCCCCTCCACTGTTTACTCCCAAGGTCATAATCTCGTAGTGCTTAGGCGAAGCCCTGCGCGAATCACTTCATCATCGCCGGCACCATGCCGTCGTTCTGACGGAACTCGTCTACTTCCTCGACACTTTGCTGGATCAAGAGTTTGAGGGACATCGTCGAGATGAATGTGTGCAGAACTCGGAGGTGTTGTAGGATCGGTCGGAACAAGAAGAAGTTTGACTACATCAACCGCATTGTCAAACGCCTCCGCTTTCGGTCTACGAGGATACGTGGACACACTCTCCCCCTCTCGTTGTTATGCATCTCCTAGATAGATCTTGCGTGAGCGTAGAATTTTTTGTAATTGCATGCTACGTTTCCCAACAGTGGCATCATGAGCCAGGTCTATGCGTAGATGATATGCACAAGTAGAACACAAAGAGTTGTGGGCGGTTATCGTCATACTTCTTACCGCCAATGTCTTATTTTGATTCGATGGTATTGTTGGATGAAGCGGCCCGTACCAACATTACATGGCCACGTTCATGAGACCAGTTCCACCGATAGACATGCAACTAGTTTTGCATAAAGGTGGCTGGCGGGTGCCTGTTTCTCCTACTTTAGTTGAATCAAATTTCACTGTGGTTTTTGTTGAAGGTTAAAACAACAAACTTGATAAATCACCGTTGTGGTTTTTGTGCCGTAGGTAATAACGATACTTGCTAGAAGCCCGTAGCAGCCACGTAAAACTTGCAACAACAAAGGGGGACTTCTAACTTGTTTTTGCAGGGCATGTTGTAATGTGATATGGTCAAAACGTGATGAATTATATGATCATGTTTGTAAGATATCTGACAACCCACATGAGCCTTATGGTTGTCTCTTTATTGTATGAAATGCATACACCATGTAATTGCTTTACTTTATCACTATGAGTTAGAGATAGTCGTAGAAGCAATAGTTGGCGAGATGACCACGACACTACGATGGAGATTAAGGTGTCAAGCCGGTGATGATGGAGATCATGACGGTGCTTTGGAGATGGAGATCAAAGTCACAAGATGATGATGTCCATATCATGTCACATATTTTGATTGCATGTGATGTTTATCTTTTTATGCATCTTATTTTGCTTAGTATGGCGGTAGCATTATAAGATGATCCCTTACTAAAATTTCGAGGTACAAGTGTTCTCCCTGAGTATGCACCATTGCAATAGTTCGTCGTGCTGAGACACCACGTGATGATCGGGTGTGATAAGCTCTACGTTCACATACAACGGGTGCAAGACAGTTTTGCACATGTGGAATACTCGGGTTAAACTTGACGAGCCTAGCATGTACAGACATGGCCTCGGAACACTGGAGACCGAAAGGTCGAACGTGAATCATATAGTAGATATGATCAACATAGAGTTGTTCACCATTGAAAACTACTCCATCTCACGTGATGATCGGACATGGTCTAGTTGATTTGGATCACGTATCATTTAGATGACTTGACGGATGTCTATCTAAGTGGGAGTTCTTTAGTAATATGATTAATTGAACTTAATTTATCATGAACTTAGTCCTGATAATTTTTGCATATCTATGTTGTAGATCAATGGCCCGTGCTACCGTTCCCTTGAATTTTAATGCGTTCCTAGAGAAAGCTAAGTTGAAAGATGATGGTAGCAACTACACGGACTGGGTTCGTAACTTGAGGATTATCCTCATTGCTGCACGGAAGAATTATGTCCTTGATGCACCGCTAGGTGAAAGGCCTGCTGCAGGAGCATATGATGATGTTTTGAACGTTTGGCAAGCTCCATCTAATGACTACTCTATAGTTTAGTGTGTCATGCTTTACGGCTTAGAATCGGGACTTCAAAGACATTTTGAACATCATGAAGCATATGAGATGTTCCAAGAGTTGAAGTTAATATTTCAATAAAATGCCTGAGTTGAGAGATATGAAGTCTCCAACAAGTTCTATATCTGCAAGATGGAGGAGAATAGTTCTGTCAGTGAACGCATACTCAGAATGTCTGGATATCATAATCACTTTACTCAACCGGGAGTTAATCTTCCAGATGATAGTGTCATTGACAGAGTTCTCCAATCACTGCCATCAAGCTACAAAGGCTTCGTGATGAACTATAATATGCAAGGGATGGAGAAGATAATTCCCGAGCTCTTTGCAATGCTCAAAGCTACGGAGGTAGAAACCAAAAAGGAGCATCAAGTGTTGATGATTAATAATACCACTAGTTTCAAGAAAAAGAGCAAGGGAAAGAAGGGAAACTTCAAGAAGAATAGCAAGGAGGTTGCTACTCTTGGGAAGAAACCCAAGTCTGAACCCAAGCCTGAAACTGAGTGCTTCTACTGCAAAGGGACTGGTCACTGGAAGCGGAATTGCCCCAAGTATTTGGCAGATAAGAAGGATGGCAAAGTGAACAAAGGTATATTTGATATACATGTTATTGATGTGTACCTTACTAATGCTCATAGTAGCGCCTGGGTATTTGAGACTAGTTCGGTTGCTCATATTTGTAACTCGAAACAGGGGCTATGGATTAAACGAAGATTGGCTAAGGACGAGGTGATGATGCACGTGGAAATGGTTCCAAAGTCGATGTGATCGCCGTCGGCATGCTACCTCTACATCTACCTTTGTGATTAGTTTAAGACCTGAATAATTTTTATTTGGTGCCAGCGTTGAGAATGAACATTATATCTGGATCTTCTTTGATGCGAGACAGTTATTCATTTAAATCAGAGAATAATGGTTGTTCTATTTTTATGAGTAATATCTTTTATGGCCATGCACCCTTGAAGAGTGTTCTATTTTTTTAAATCTCGATTGTGGTGATACACATATTCATAATATTGATGCGAAAAGATGCAAAGTTGATAATGATAGTGCACCATATTTGTGGCACTGCCGTTTAGGTCATATTGGTGTAAAGGGCATGAAGAAACTCCATACAGATGGGCTTTTGGAATCACTTGGTTATGAATCATTTGATACTTGCGAACCATGCCTCATGGGCAAGATGACTAAAACTCCGTTCTTCGGAACAATGTAGCAAGCTAATGACTTATTGGAAATAACACATACTGATGTATGCGGTCCAATGAGTGCGGAGGCTCGCGGCGGGTATCGTTATTTTCTAACCTTCACAGAGGATTTGAGCAGATATGGGTATATCTAGTTAATGAAACATAAGTCTGAAACATTTGAAAAGTTTAAAGAATTTCATAGTGAAGTGCAGAATCATCGTAACAAGAAAATAAAGTTTCTACAATCTGATTGCGGAGGTGAATATTTGAGTTACGAGTTTGGCCTTCATTTAAAACAATGTGGAATACTTTCGCATCTCACGCCACATGGAACACCACAGCGTAATGGTGTGTCCAAACATCGTAACCATACTTTATCACATATGGTTCAATCTATGATGTCTTTTACCGATTTACCACTATTATTTTGCAGTTATGCATTAGAGACAACTGCATTCACGTTAAATAGGGCACCATGTAAATCCGTTGAGAGAACACAATATGAACTATGGCTTGGCAAGAAACCTAAGCTATCGTTTCTTAAAGTTTGGGGTTGCAATACTTATGTGAAAAAGCTTCAACCTGATAAGCTCAAACCCAAATCGGAGAAGTGCATCTTCATAGGATACCCCAAAAAAACTATTCGATACACCTTATAGCACAGATCTGAAGGCAAGATCTTTGTTGCTAAGAATGGATCCTTTCTAGAGAAGCAGTTTCTCTCAAACGATGTGAGTGGGAGGAAAGTACAACTTGATGAGATAATCGTACTTTCTCTCGAATTGGAAAGTAGCTCATCACAAAAAACCATTCTCGTGATGCCTACACCAACTAGAGAGGAAGCTAATGATGATGATCATGAAACTTCAGATCAAGTTACTACCGAACCTCGCAGGTCAACCAGAGCACGTTCCGCACCAGAGTGGTACAGTAATACTATTCCGGAGGTCATGTTACTAGACCATGACAAACCTACGAACTATGAAGAAGTTATGACGAGCCCAGATTCCGATAGATGGCTTGAGGCCATGAAATCTGAGATAGGATCCATGTATGAGAACAAAGTGTGCAATTTGGTGGACTTTCCCGATGATCGGCGAGCCATAGAAGATAAATGGACCTTCAAGCAGAAGACTGACGCTGGCGGTAATATTACTATCTACAAAGCTCTAGTTATTGCGAAAGGTTTTCGACAAGTTCAAGGAGTTGACTACGATGAGACTTTCTCACCCGTAGCGATGCTTAAATCTGTCTAAATCATGTTAGCAATTGCCGCATTTTATAATTATCGAATCTGGCAAATGGACGTCAAAACTGCATTCCTCAATGGATTTATTAAAGAAGAGTTGTATATGATGCAACTAGAAGGTTTTGTCGATCCTAAAGGTGCTAACAAAGTGTGCAAGCTCCAGCGATCCATCTATGGACTGGTGCAAGCATCTCGGAGTTGGAATATACGCTTTCATGAGGTGATCAAGGCATATGGTTTTATACAAACTTCTGGAGAAGCATGTATTTACAAGAAGTGAGTGGGAGCTCTCTAGCATTTGTGATATTACATGTGGATGACATATTGTTCATTGGAAATGATGTAGAATTTCTGGATAGCATAAAAGGATACTTGAATAAGAATTTTTCAATGAAAGACCTCGGTGAAGCTGCTTATATATTAGGCATCAAGATCTATAGAGATAGATCAAGATGCTTGATAGAACTTCCACAAAGCACATACCTTGATAAAATTTTGAAAAGGTTCAAAATGGATCAGTCAAAGAAACGGTTCTTGCCTTTGTTACAAGGTGTGAAGTTGGGTTAGACTCAATGCCCGACCACTGCAGAAGATAGAGAGAAAATAGAAGTCATTCCCTGTGTCTCAGCCATAGGTTCTATCATGTATGCAATGCTGTGTACCAGACCTGATGTGTGCCTTGCTATAAGTCTAGTAGGGAGGTACCAAAGTAATCCAGGAGTGGATCACTGGACAGTGGTCAAGAACATCCCGAAGTACCTGAAAAGTACCAAGGATATGTTTCTCATTTATGGAGGTGACAAAGAGCTCGTCATAAATGGTTACGTCGATGCTAGCATTGACACTGATCCAAATGACTTTAAGTCACAAACCAGATACATATTTTTATTAAATGGTGGAGTTGTCAGTTGGTGCAGTTCCAAGCAAATCGTCGTGGTGGGATCTACGTGTGAAGCGGACTACATAGCTGCTTCGGAAGCAGCAAATGAAGGAGTCTGGATGACGGATTTCATATCCTATCTAGGTGTAATACCTAGTGCATCGGGTCCAATGAAAATCTTTTGTGACAACACTGGGGCAATTCCCTTGGCGAAGGAATCCAGGTTTCACAAAAGAACCTAACATATCAAGAGACACTTCAAATCCATCTGCGATCAAGTAAAAGAGGGAGACATAGAGATTTCCAAATTACATACGGATCTGAATGTAGCAGACCGTTGACTAAGCCTCTTCCACGAGAAAAACATGATCATCACCAAGACTCCATGGGTGTTAGAATCATTACTATGTAATCTATATTATTGACTCTAATACAAGTGGGAGATCGAAGGAAATATGCCCTAGAGGAAATAATAAAGTTGTTATTTTATATTTCCTTATTTCATGACAAATGTTTATTATTCATGCTAGAATTGTATTAACCGGAAACTTGATACATGTGTGGATACATAGAAAAAATACCGAGTCCACAGTGAGCCTCTACTAGACTAGCTCGTTAATCCAAGATGGTTAAGTTTCCTGACCATAGACATGTGTTGTCATTTAATGAACGGGATCACATCATTAGGGGAATGATGTGATGGACATGACCCATCCATTAGCTTAGCATATTGACCGTTCAGTTATATTTCTATTGCTTTCTAATATCAAATACATGTTCCTATGACTATGAGATTATGCAACTCCCGGATACCGGAGGAATACCTTGTGTGCTATCAAACGTCACAACATAACTGGGTGATTATAAAGATGCTCTACAGGTATCTCTGAAAGTGCTTGTTGGGTTGGCATAGATCAAGATTAGGATTCGTCACTCCGACTATCGAAGAGGTATCTCTGAACCCTCTTGGTAATGCACAACATAAGAAGCCTTGCAAGCAATGTGACTAATGAGTTGCGGGATGATGCATTACGGAACGAGTAAAGATACTTGCCGGTAATGATATTGAACTAGGTATGAAGATACCGACGATCGAATCTTGGGCAAGTAACATACCGATGATAAAGGGAATAACGTATGTTGTCATTACGGTATGACCGATAAAGATCTTCGTAGAATATGTAGGAGCCAATATGAGCATCCAGGTTCTGCTATTGGTTATTGACTAGGGAGGTGTTTCGGTCATGTCTACATAGTTCTCGAACCAGTAGGGTCCGCACGCTTAACGTTCAATGACGATTTTGTATTATATGAGTTATGTGCTTTTATGACCGAATGTTGTTTGGAGCTCCGGATGAGATCACGGACATGACAAGGAGTCACAAAATGGTCGAGAGGTAAAGATTCATATATAGGACGATAATATTTGGACACCAGAAGTGTTCCGGGTGATATCGGGACACCGGAAGGGGTTCCGGGCACCCCCCGGCAAAGTTATGGGCCTATTGGGCCAAGCGGGGAGCAACAGACTAGCCCACATGGAGCTCGTGCGCCCCTCCACCTGGTCGACCGGCCCTAGGGAGGGCAAGGGAGGAAGTCTAGCCCCTCATTCCTTCCCCTCCTCAAGGGAGAAAGGAAAGGGGAGGGCGCCACCTCTCCTTCCTTCTTCTAGTGCCATGTAAAAGGAAGGGGGCCGAATTGGGGCTGCACCCCAAGTAAGATACGGCCTACTGGGGGGCGCCCCTTGGCTGCCCCCTCCCCCCTCCAACGTATATATATGTGGGGAGGGGGCGCCTAGAACACACGAACATCATTGTTAGCCATGTGCGGCGCCCCCTCCACTGTTTACTCCCACTGTCATAATCTCGTAGTGCTTAGTCGAAGCCCTGCGCGGATCACTTCATCATCACCGTCACCACACCATCATGCTGAAGGAACTCATCTACTTCCTCGACACTTTGCTAGATCAAGAGTTCAAGGGACGTCATCGAGCTAAACGTGTGTAGAACTCGGAGGTGCCATACGTTCGGTGCTTGATCGGTCGGAACGAGAAGAAGTTTGACTACATCAACCGCGTTGTCAAACGCTTCCGCTTTCAGTCTACGAGGGTACATGGACACACTCTTCCCCTCCCGTTGCTATGCATCACCTAGATAGATCTTGCGTGAGCGTAGATTTTTTTTTTGAAATTGCATGCTACGTTTCCCAACAAGTGGACCCAAGTAAGGTAAAGGATGTCCTGGGATGGAAGCAACCCACCAGCGTGACTGAAGTTAGAATTTTTCTTCGTTCGGCTGGCTACTACCGATGATTTATTGAAGGGTTCTCCAGCATAGCCAAACCCATGACTCAATTGCTCAAGAAAGATAAAATTTTTGAATGGACCGAAGCATGCAAGAAAAGTTTCCGGGAATTAAAGAAGAGATTAACAATTGCACATGTTCTGACCATGCCAGGTGTACACACAAAAAATTATATATACTGTGACGCATCCACAAAGGGCATTGGGTGTGTCTTGATGGAAGAGAGAAAACTCGTAGCATATGCTTCAAGGCAACTACGATGACACGAAGAGAATTATCCTACACATGACTTGGAATTGGCAGTTGTGATACATGCACTCAAGGAATGTCGATATTACCTCCTTGGTAACCGATGTGAAATATACACGGAACACAAAAGCCTTAAGTATATCTTCACCCAGCCAGAGCTGAACCTACGGCAACACCGCTGGCTCGAATTAATTAAGGACTATGATGTGGGAATTCATTACCACCTAGGTAAAGTAAATGTTGTGGCAGATGCCCTCAGTCAAAATCCATGCACCCACAACGATAATGTACGATTTCCACAACATGAGTTCAACCAGGAGTTTGCCAAATTCAACATGGTTTTGGTTATGGAAGGAATTGTTGCTCAGCTAGAAGTAAAGCCAATGCTAGAAGTTCAGATCAAAGAAGTTCAGAAAGGACACCCAAGCATTGAAGGAATTAAAAGGAAAGTAAATTTAGGCAAGGCCTATGAATTTACCATTGATGAGCAAGGAACCCTATGGTATGGAAGGAGGCTTTGCGTGCCCAATAAAGAAGAATTAAAGCAACAAATTTTGGTAGAAGCCCATACGACTCCATACTCCATTCACCCAGGAGGAACCAAGATGTACAAGAAAAATTTTGGTGGCACGGGATGAAAAGGGACATAGCTGTATATGTCGCATGATGTGACTCTTGTCAGCGTGTAAAGGCAGAACATCAGAGGCCAGCAGGGTTATTGCAGCCACTCAGAGTACCTGAATGGAAGTGGGACGAAATAGGAATGGATTTTATTGTCGGATTACCAAAGTCACGACACGGGAATGATGTTATGTGGGTTATCACAGATTTATGAACCAAGGTGGCACACTTCATTTCGGTTAAAACAACATACTCAACTCAGAGGCTTGCTAGATTATACCTCTCTCGAATTGTTTGTTTACACGGAGTACCCAAGACCATAGTCTCTGACAGAGGCACTCACTTCGTCTCAAGGTTTTGGGATCACCTGCAGCAAGCCTTGGGAATGCAGTTGGTATTCAGTATGGCATATCACCCACAGACAGGGGGACAGACTGAACGGGTAAACCAGATATTGGAAGACATGTTGAGAGCGTGTGTTCTGAATTATGGAGTCAGTTGGGAGGATAGTTTACCATACGCGGAATTTTCATACAACAACAGCTATCAGGCCGGTCTAAAGATGTCACCCTTTGAAGCACTGTACGGCTGAAGATGCCGTACCCCGCTCAATTGGTCTGAAACCGGAGATATCCGAATCTTTGACCCAAAAGTTCTCAAAGAGGCAGAAACAAAAGTGAAACTTATTCGGGATAGAGTGAAAACAGCTCAGAGCCGTTTAAAAAGCTATTATGACCAGAAATACCGCCAAATCAGTTTTGAACCTAACGAATATGTGTACCTTAGGGTATCCCCAATGAGAGGACTACAGAGACTTAAGGTCAAAGGAAACCTAGCACCATGGTTTGTGGGACCATTTAGAATAATTGCATGAAAAGGCAAGGTTTCCTACCAACTAGAGCTACCAACAGAATTGTCAGATGTTCATGACGTGTTCCATGTATCACAACTAAGGAGATGTGTTAGCAATCCGGACAAACAAGTCCAACACCAGGACCTGTACCTTCAACCAGACCTTACATATAAGGAGCACCCGATAAAAATCTTGGAGGAGTCTGAATAGAGGACCCGACTGATGGGCCTCTAACCCCTCGTTGGTTACCCCAAGTGAAAGGTGTAAGATGCAGTAAGTAGAAGTGTTTTCCCTTAGCAAAGATGCCAAGGATCGAATCCCCAGAGACTCCTAGGTTCAACAAGTAGGTGTCAATTGCTACGGCGCCAGATTAGTAGCAATCAACGTGGACCTGCACACAGATACAAATAAATTTGCTCCCAACGAGTACAGAGAGGTTGTCAATCTCTCCGGCCTTGTAGTTCACAAAGGGTTAAAAGCAATGATAGCAGTGATAGATAGTTTTTGCAATAGTAAGTAATAACGGAAAGTAAATAGTGGATGTGATCAATGATGGTAATATGGACCGGAGTCTCATGATGTTCACTAGTGATGTCTCTCTCCCAAAAGACGATAAAACAGCTATGTGAGGTAAACAAATTACAGCTGGCCAATTGACAGGACCACGAACGCAAACCAATGCTGACTACATTGCAAGAAAGGTTGAGGTTCAAAGCATGGGCGGTACGCCAAAGTAAGTAGACCGAAATCCATCAATATCTACTACTAATCATCCACCTTGAGATATCTATCCAGAACATCTCGCTGGTATTAAGTTGCGAGTCCCACCCATAGTGTAAACTCAATGCAATAGACAACTGCATTAAAAGAACTTTGCGTAAAGTAAACAATCCTTGCACCCGCGGGCACAAGCACCGTTGTTTTCCCCCTTGTGGCAACAGCACATCCCCTAGACTCATGTTTCTGTCACTCAAGCTAGTCATCGAGGGGCATGAACCCACAATTGAGCATAACGTTCCCTCTTGGAGTCACTACCTATTACTCGGCCAAAGCAATAAATAACAACGGAGAACATGCAAGAATTACTTATGAACTAAAATATAAAAGAGGTGAATCAAATATATTACTCAAGATCAATCTGAACATAATCTCATAATCCATCGGATCCCAGCAAACTCAACATAGCAACAGCATAAGGATTACATAGGTGCCTCGATCATGTAGGGCAGCTCACGAGGACTAATTAGTGAAGCACAAGAACGGGAGGAGAACATCACATAGCTACTGGTCATGGACTCATGGTCCAACGGAGACTACTCACGAGTCATCCGGGAGGCGTCCATGGTGGTGGAGAAGCTCCCGGTGGTGATCCTCCCCTCCGGCAGGGTGCCGGGAAGAGTTCTCCTGGTGCTCCCGATCTTGGAAGCGGCGGCGGCGGCGGAACATAGATGGGATCGCGAAAAGAGTTCCTGTTCTGAGGGTTACGGAGGACCCTTTAAATATATGCCAAAGTAGGGCACCGGGGGAGCCTCGGGGGGCCCAGGCGCCCCCCCGGCGCGGCCCAGGGGGGGCGCACCCACAGGGCGCCTGGAGCCCCTGTGCCCCCCCCAGGCTGCCCTTCGGACGCAGTGTTGTTTCCGGATCGCTGATTTTTTATATAATTTTTCTGGGCAGTTCTCGAAACGTGAAAACCTGAAATACAAAAACAGCCGAAAACAGAAACTGGCACTGGGGTGCACTGGATTAGTAAGTTAGTCCAAATATGATCAAAAGTGTATGGAAGTGTATGAATATCATAGCAATATCACCCAAAAGTGGCATGGAGCAAGCAGAAATTATAGATACGTTTTGGACGTATCAACATCCCCAAGCTTAATTCCTGCTCGTCCTCGAGTAGGTAAATGATAACAAGAATAATTTCTGTGGTGACATGCTATTAACCATATAGGACTTTCTCATAGTCATATGACAAAAGCTTACTGAGACAATGATTCTATAGTAATTAAGTTGCCTCAAGAGAAAATCACAAATGACTGGAAGTTTTACAATATGAAACTGAAACATCAAAAAGATTTGCAATGAACATGATGTGCAAATATGATAAAGTGATATCTAGCTTGCCCCCTTTAGTGATGCAAAACATAAATGCAGGGGCACCTTCAAGGTTTAAGTGATGACTAGATACAATCATTTCAGAATAAACGATATCACAATCATGCAAAAGACAATGCTACTTTGGGACAATGCACATTACACTCAGAATGACAATCATGCTCTCAGTAGTTGGTGCTTTAACATAAAAGTAAAAGAATGGTTATGTGCTAGAGCTTTTTATTTTGAAAACATGGAAGCAATTGTGTCAACGGTAGTAGTACTTCATATGTGTCATGCATAAAACATCCTATAAGTTGCAAGCCTCATGCATCAAATACTAATAGTGCTCGCACCTTGTCCTAATTAGCTCGGATTCCCATGGGTTATCATTGCATTGCATATGTTTCAACCAAGTGTCACAAAGGGGTACCTCTATGCCACCTGTACAAAGGTCCAAGGAGATAGATCGCATTTGATTTCTCGTTTTTGATAGATCTCAACTCGAGGACATCCATACCGGGACAACATAGAAAATAGATGATGGACTCCTCTTTAATGCATAAGCATGTTCTCATAAGAGATTGAGGATTAAGGTCCAAGCTAAAACTTCCACCATGATGCATGGCTTTGGTTGGCGGCCCAATGTTCTTCTCTAACAATATGCATATTAATTCAACCCACGGCAAATCACCCTTACTTCGGACAAGAAGAACATGCATAGCAACTCACATGATATTCAACAAAAGTGTGACAGTTGATGGCGTCCCCAGAAACATGGTTACCGCTCAGCAAGCAACTCATAAGAAATAAGATACATAGGCAACATATTCTTTACCACAATAGTTTTTAGGCTACTTTCCCATGAGCTATGTATTGCATGGTTAGTTTGCTTAGTACAGGTGGAGGTTAGCAAAAGACTGGGAGCAACCAACTAAGAGAGCAATGACGGTCATAATCATGCAGAGCGACAAAGCAATATTGAATCAGGCATGGTAGTTATATCGCTACTCAGAAACAAAAGATCATCAAGGCTTGACAGACTTTCTTTACAGTCTTGAATATGCGTGAGCATACGCCAAGTCAATCAAAATAAATTCTCGAAGGAAGATATTACTAAACCATACCACATCATAGGCAAACATACCAAGTTGGTACTCCAATAACACATTGGGAACCCCCCAGCTATTTGAAATTAACCATAAGAAAACCTGAACTACTAAGCACCATCATGCAAGTAGCATCTTTATCATAGACACATTAACCAATGCAACGGAAGCAAACTCTCTTAATAAGGTGAGCATGGTAATTAAAGAGAGTTCAAGCAACCAACTAAATAAAAGCTCTTGAAAAGATAAGCATGAATACTAAGAGCTGAGCACGATAGTAGCTATTAAAAGACAAAGAACAAACACAACATAGATAGACATGAAAATTCTATGTTATGTTCTAGGTAGAAGTGGAGCGTGTTTCTCTCCCACATAAAGGAATGCTGGGTTCCGACTCGTTATGAAAAACTAAAAAGAAAACTAAAAGCAAGACGCTCCAAGCATAGCACATAACACACGAAGTGATAAAAATATAGCAAAACGAAAGACGAACTGATAATGTTGATGGAGAAGGGGATGCACGGGGGCATCCCCAAGCTTAGACGCTTGAGTCTCCTTGAATATTTCTTGGGGGTGCACGGGGGCATCCCCAAGCTTGAGCGCTTGACACTCCTGAATCTTTTTATCATCTTCCCTCGCACACTTGAAAACTCCCTTCATACATAACTCATCATAATCTGATTAGCGAGGTTAGTACCCTTAATAAAATAATTATACCTTGCTGGAAATAGTGATATTCTTGAAGTTCTACTATTTCTCAAGATTGCCAAAAGGTTTTTGCAAAGAAAAAGCAAGTTCTTGATTTGCAAAGTGAAGGAAAGGCAAAACAGGACAGAATATGTGATAAACAGAACATCAGGTAGTAATTGATCTGTTCGGGATACTTCTGCAACTCAACTCAAAAAACTCAGAACTGACGCAGGAAATACAATTATATAGAGAACTCTGTCGAAAAAATTCAGACCAAAAAGATGATCTGGTGATTTTATATGAATTTTTCTATCCAAGGACAGAATCTGTTTCCTGGACAGCACCTCACAACTTTTGAACTTTCTAGCAATCAGAGGCTATACTTGGCACAAATATGAAAAGCAAAGATACAATGACGATGCTACAGTAGTAAACAACATCAATACACAACAAAAGCAAAATATAAATTTTATTCATGTGGGCTGCCTCCCAAGAGCGCTTTTTTTATGCCTTTAAGCTAGGCATAAGACTTTAATGATGCTCTCGTAGGAATAAGAGTTGAAGAACAAAAGAGGGCATCAAGAAGCAAATACCAAACACATTTAAGCCTAACATGCTTCCTATGCATAGGAATATTGCAATAGAATAATTCATTGAAGCACAAAGCAATAAGCATAGGAAGACAAAACAAGTGCAGCTTCAAAACCTTCAACATAAAGAAAGGGAACTTGATATTATTGAAATATCTATAAGCATATGTTCCCTTCTCATAATAATTTTCAGTGGGATCACGAATAAACTTAACAATATAAGCATCACATAAAGCATTGTTACCATGATCCACATGCAAAAAGGTACTCTTACTCTCCACATAAGTATCATGAAGAGGATAAAACTTGGTATAAAAGAGAGGCATAAGCTCTTGCCAATCAAGCAAGTGCGAGTTATCGAGAAGCTTATACCAATCTGAAGCCTTATCTATAAGTGATACGGCGAACAATTTCCTCATGACAAACTCCCTTGATACACCTGCAAGCTTAAATAATGAACATAGTTGTGACAGATATAGCAAGTGTTCACCGGGATGTCTGTCTCCTGCATAACGATTAGCCAAAACATAATCGATAATACCAGCTGGTATTTTATAGGGTACAATTTCAGTAGGGGGAGGAGCAACCACCACAGGTGTGGGGCGTCTTCACGCAAGCAACGATCCAATAGCAAGGTTGTCCATAAGCATAACTAGTGAAATACATGAAGAAAACTGAAAGGTAAACTAACAAGACTAAAAAGCAAAGGTAAAAGATAGCATGCAACTCCCCTATCCTGAAGAGTGGAGTCCCCGGCAACGGCGCCAGAAAATACTCCTTGATGGGCCTCGAAC
Organism: Secale cereale; assembly: GCA_902687465.1. Taxonomy (NCBI): domain Eukaryota; kingdom Viridiplantae; phylum Streptophyta; class Magnoliopsida; order Poales; family Poaceae; genus Secale; species Secale cereale. Next base: position 153,762,957 of record LR738715.1, on the reverse strand, counting down.
CCCTCGTTGGTTACCCAAAGTGGAAGGTGTAAGATGCAGTAAGTAGAAGTGTTTTCCCTTAGCAAAGATGCCAAGGATCGAATCCCCAGAGACTCCTAGGTTCAACAAGTAGGTGTCAATTGCTACGGCGCCAGATTAGTAGCAATCAACGTGGACCTGCACACAGATACAAATAACTTTGCTCCCAACGAGTACAGAGAGGTTGTCAATCTCTCCGGCCTTGTAGTTTACAAAGGGTTAAAAGCAATGATAGTAGTGATAGATAGTTTTTGCAATAGTAAGTAATAACGGAAAGTAAATAGTGGATGTGATCAATGATGGTAATATGGACCGGAGTCTCATGATGTTCACTAGTGATGTCTCTCTCCCAAAAGACGATAAAACAGCTATGTGAGGTAAGCAAATTACAGCTGGGCAATTGACATGACCACGAACGCAAACCAATGCTGACTACATTGCAAGAAAGGTTGAGGTTCAAAGCATGGGCGGTACGCCAAAGTAAGTAGACCGAAATCCATCAATATCTACTACTAATCATCCACCTTGAGATATCTATCCAGAACATCTCGCTGGTATTAAGTTGTGAGTCCCACCCATAGTGTAAACTCAATGCAACAGACAACTGCATTAAAAGAACTTTGCGTAAAGTAAACAATCCTTGCACCCGCGGGCACAAGCACCGTTGTTTTCCCCCTTGTGGCAACAGCACATCCCCTAGACTCATGTTTCTGTCACTCAAGCTAGTCATCGAGGGGCATGAACCCACAATCGAGCATAACGTTCCCTCTTGGAGTCACTACCTATTACTCGGCCAAAGCAATAAATAACAACGAAGAACATGCAAGAATTACTTATGAACTAAAATATAAAAGAGGTGAATCAAATATATTACTCAAGATCAATCTGAACATAATCTCATAATCCATCGGATCCCGGCAAACTCAACATAGCAACAGCATAAGAATTACATAGGTGCCTCGATCAACATAGCAACAGCTCACGAGGACTAATTAGTGAAGCACAAGAACGGGAGGAGAACATCACATAGCTACTGGTCATGGACTCATGGTCCAAGGGAGACTACTCACGAGTCATCCGGGAGGCGTCCATGGTGGTGGAGAATCTCCCGGTGGTGATCCTCCCCTCCGGCAGGGTGCCGGGAAGAGTTCTCCTGGTGCTCCCGATCTTGGAAGCGGCGGCGGCAGCGGAACAGAGATGGGATCGCGAAAAGAGTTCCTGTTCTGAGGGTTTCGGAGGTCCATCTAAATATATGCCAAAGGGGGGCACCGGACGGGCTTCGGGGGGCCCAGGCGCCCCCCCCGGCGCAGCCCAGGGGGGGCGCCGCCAGGGCGCCTGGAGCCCTGGTGGCCCCCCAGGCTGCCCTTCGGACGCAGCGTTGTTTCCGGATCGCTGATTTTTTATATAATTTTTCTGGATTTTTCTGGGCAGTTCTCGAAACGTGAAAACTTGAAATACAAAAACAACCGAAAACAGAAACTGGCACTGGGGTGCACTGGATTAGTAAGTTAGTCCAAATATGATCAAAAGTGTATGGAAGTGTATTAATATCATAGCAATATCACCCAAAAGTGGCATGGAGCAAGCAGAAATTATAGATACGTTTTGGACGTATCACCGACAAAGTGTGATAAAGTTTTATAAGGTTCAGTGGAGTAATCATACCGAGGAAGAAGCAACCCTGGAAAGAGAGGATCACCTCCGAACTGAATATCCATACCTGTTTGAGGGACAGCTGAAATCACGCGGCCGAGATTTTTCTTAAGAGGGGTAGGTGTTGTAACACCCCGAAATTATCCCTTTCGATTTTCAAAATTTTAGAAAAGTTTTTTACTTGTATGAGTTTTTGGTTGGTTATTTTATCCAATATATCAAAAGAATTTCTCATATTAGAAGAATTTCTGTGGCATTTGAAAATATTCCAATGATTTGGTCATTCCACTTTTCGAATACTTTTAGCTCTTCCCAAAAAATTATTCTATCATGATAAATTACTCTCCTAGTCTTTCTGCCTTTCTAGGATAGTATCTAACATATTTCCCTTCTTACAAATCATGTTCCTACTTTTAATAAATTCCAAAGTTGGAATATTTATTATTCATAGCTCCTTTGGTTGACAAAGGAACTACATCCTGTTCAACTCTTTTTCACCCACAAAAATTATCCCAGCAACTAGATAGAACCCACAACCCATTTCACCCAAAATATGGGATTTCATTGTTCAAAATTTTCAAACTTCGGGCAATTCAAATTTGGACCAGATTCACATGTCATGGCCAGAACCCAATTTTCCTTCAAAAATTCTGAAATTTTCCCAAACACTCTTAAGCATCAACACATCACCAAAACAAATCTCAACAATTTCTAAAATGCCTAGAGCTCTCTGGCATTTTATCAAACACCTGGTGTGCACTTTTCATTGCCGTCAAAAGTTTCAGTAAAATTCAGAAGTTTCAGAAGTTCAGAGAGAGAGAGAGGGAGATCGATGTCGTGCACTTCTCCTCTTCCATTTCCCCGCACGGTGTCGCCTACCTAAGACTTAAATGAGATGCCCTGGGCCCCTCTTGTCGGTCGCTCGCCAACGACAGCACAATGGCTGGCCGGTGCACCTGCCACCGCCCTCGGCAGCATCGGCCGAGCGGATCGGCTCGCCGACCAGCGCCTTCACTCCCCTACTGCTCCCCTGCCTACCTCCTCTCCACGCGGAACGTACTCTACGACATTGACCCACCGCCCGAGCCACCCCACGCCCGTATGGTAGTTGCCGGAGAGGGACACCACCGCCACACCAGTGCGGACAGCTCGCCATGGATAAGGCCACAGAGCTCAAAGCCTCATCGCGCTGGCGCTTCTGGAGACTCCCTCGACCTCATCCACTTCACGCCAACCTCGCCCGCCATCCAAATCTACCTCATCGGTCGGATTAACTCCGGCGTGATCCATTTCGCCACTGACCTCCTCAGATAACCTATAAAAGGCTGCCTCGAGCCCCGTTCTTCATCCACACCACTCCACCACCATCCCAATGGACCTCCCGCACACTACCTCGACCTCGACAGGGTCATCTTCCCCACCTCCGACCACCCGATCTGCCGCGGCATCCGAGAGCCTCTCATCGCCGTTAGGCCATCTCCTCCACCCAAACATCATCAGTAGCCCCCTGATGCACCATGTGATCGTTTCTACGCTCCAATTCACCAATCAGAGCCCTCTCCGGCAAGTCTCACAACCACCCGATGCCGCCGTCCGCCGGAGACGACCTTGTCGTCGTTCTGGTGCTCACCGATGACCATCAGCACCACCCACCTGAAGGAAATATGCCCTAGAGGCAATAATAAAGTTGTTATTTTATATTTCCTTATATCATGATAAATTTTTATTATTCATGCTATAATTGTATTAACCGGAAACTTGATACATGTGTGAATACATAGGCAAAACAGAGTGTCCCTAGTATGCCTCTACTAGACTAGCCCGTTAATCAAAGATGGTTAAGTTTCCTAACCATAGACACATGTTGTCATTTGATGAACGGGATCACATCATTAGGAGAATGATGTGATGGATAAGACCCACCTGTTAGCTTAGCATTATGATCATTTAGTTTTATTGATATTGCTTTCTTCATGACTTATACATATTCCTCTGACTATGAGATTATGCAACTCCGGAATGTCGGAGGAACACCTTGTGTGCTATCAAATGTCACAACGTAACTGGGTGATTATAAAGATACTCTACAAGTGTCTCCGAAGGTATTTGTTGAGTTGGCATAGATCGAGAATAGGATTTGTCATTCCGAGTGTCGGAGAGGTATCTCTGGGCCCTCTCGGTAATACACGTCATAATCAGCCTTGCAAGCAACTGACTAATGGGTTAGTCATGAGTTGATGTATTACGGAACGAGTAAAGAGACTTGCCGGTAACGAGATTGAACTAGGTATGATGATACCGATGATCGAATCTCGGACAAGTAACATACCGATGACAAAGGGAACAACATATGTTGGTATGCGGTTTGATTGATAAAGATCTTCATAGAATATGTAGGAGCCAATATGAGCATCCAGGTTCCACTATTGGTTATTGAACAGAGATGTGTCTCGGTCATGTCTACATAGTTCTCAAACCCGTAGGGTGCAAATGCTTAATGTTCGATGACAATTTGTATTATGAGTTATGTGTTTTTGATGACCGAAGTTTGTTCAGAGTCCCGGATGAGATCACGGACCTGACGTGGAGTCTTGAAATGATCGATAGGTAAATATCGATATATTGGAAAGCTATATTTGGACATCGGAATGGTCCCGAGTGATTCAGGTATTTTTCGGAGTACCGGGGAGTTACGGGAATTCGTCCGGGGAAGTTAATGGGCCTTATTGGGATTTAGTGGAGAGAGGGAAGAAGGGCCATGAGGTAGCGCGTGCCTCCCCCTGCCCAAACCGAATTGGACAAGGGGTGGGGGCGCGGCCCACCCTTTCCTTCTCCCTCTCCCTCCTTTCCTTCTTTCCTACTCGGAAAAGGAAAGGGAATCCTACTAGGACTTGGGAGTCCTAGTAGGACTCCCTACACTTGGCGCGCCCTAGGGGCCGGCCTCCCTCCCTCTCTCCTTTATATACGTGGGCAGGGGGCACCCAAAGACACACAAGTTGATTTCTTAGCCATGTGCGATGCCCCCTCCACTATTACACACCTCGATCATATTGTCGTAGTGCTTAGGCGAAGCCCTGCACGGATCACATCATCAACACCGTCAACATCCCGTCGTGCTGCCGGAACTCTTCCTTGAGCCTCTGCTGGATCAAGAGCTCGTGGGACGTCATCGTGATGAACGTGTGCTGAACACGGAGGTGCCGTACGTTCAGTACTTGGATCGGTTGGATCGTGAAGACGTTCAACTACATCAACCACATTACTAAATCCTTCCGCTTTCGGTCTACGAGGGTACGTGGACACACTCTCCCCGCTCGTTGCTATGCTTCTCCTAGATAGATCTTGCGTGATCGTAGGATTTTTTTGAAATACTACGTTCCCCAACAGTGGCATCATGAGCCAGGTCTATGCGTAGATGATATGCATGAGTAGAACACAAAGAGTTGTGGGCGATAATAGTCATACTGCTTACCACCAACGTCATACTTTGATTCAGAAGTATTGTTGGATGAAGCGGCCCAGACCAACCTTACATGACCACGTTCATGAGACTGGGTCTACCCATGTGCTTTCGCACACAGGTGGCTGGCGGGTGTCAGTTTCTCCAACTTTAGTTGAATTGAGTGTGACTATGGCCGGTCCTTGTTGAAGGTTAAAATAGCACACTTGACGAAAAATCGTTGTGGTTTTGATGTGTAGGTAAGAACGGTTCTTCCTAGAAGCCCGGAGCAGCCACGTAAAACTTGCAACAACAAAGTAGAGGACGTCTAACTTGTTTTTGCAGGGCATGTTGTGATGTGATATGGTCAAGACGTGATGAGTTATACGTTATTGTATGAGATGATCATGTTTTGTAAATTGTCGGCAACCGGCAGGAGACTTATGGTTGTCTCTTTATTGTATGAATTGTGAACGCCATGAAATTGTTTTACTTTATCACTATTGATACGTCTCCAACGTATCTATAATTTTTGATTGTTCCATGCTATTATTTATGAAGTCTTGGATGTTTAATGAGTTTTATCATACACTTTTATATCATTTTGGGACTAACCTACTAACCCAAAGGCCCAGTCCAGATTGCAGTTTTTGCCTGTTTCAGGGTTTTGCAGAAAAAGAATATCAAACGGAGTCCAAACGGAATGAAACCTTTGCGAGAGATATTTTTGGAGAAAATCACACACAGGGAACTTGAGAACCACGTCAGGGGAGCATCGAGGCGCCCACGAGGGTGGGGGGCGCCCCCCTGCCCAGGGCGCCCCCTGCCTCGTGGGCCCCCCGAGCGTCCCCCGGTATCCTCCTTCTTCCTATATAAGTCTACGTACCCCGAAACCTTCGACAACAGAGAGAAAACCATAATTCCACCGCCGTAACCTTTTGTTCCCGTGAGATCCCATCTTGGAGCCTGTTCCGGAGCTCCACCGGAGGGGCATCCATCACGGAGTTCTTCTTCATCATCATCATCATCATCGCCCTCACCATGAGTTGTGAGTAGTTTACCATAGACCTTCGGGTCCATAGCTAGTATCTAGATGGTTTCTTCTCTCTCTCTGGATCTCAATACAAAGTTCTCCTCGATCTTCGAGGAGATCTATTCGATGTAATCTCTTTTTGCGGTGTGTTTGTCGAGATACGATGAATTGTGAGTTTATGATCAAGATTATCTATGAAAGATATTTGGTTCTTCTCTGAACTTTTTATGTGTGCTCATAATATCCTTGCAAGTCTCTTCGAATTATTGGTTTGGTTTGGCCTACTAGATCTATAGTTCTTGCAATAGGAGAAGTGCTTGGCTTTGGGTTCAATCTTGCGGTGTCCTTTCCCAGTGACAGTAGGGGCAGAAAAGCACGTATTGTATTATTGCCATCGAGGATAAAAATATGGGGTTTATATCATATTGCTTGAGTTTACCCCTCTACATCATGTCATCTTGCTTAAGGCGTTACTTTGTTCTTATGAACTCAATACACTAGATGCATGCTGGATAGCGGTCGATGTGTGGAGTAATAGTAGTAGATGCAGGCAGGAGTCGGTCTACTTGTCTCGGACGTGATGCCTATATACAATGATCATGCCTAGATAGTCTCATAATTATTCGCTTTTCTATCAATTGCTCGACAGTAATTTGTTTACCCGCTGTAGAATATCGCTATCATGAGAGAAGCCACTAGAGAACACTATGGCCCCCGGGTCTATTCTCAACATATCAATCTACATCTACTTTACTTTTATTGCTTTTATTTGTTGTTCTTATAAACCAAAAATATCAAAAATATAAACTATCATCTCTATCAGATCTCACTTTCTTAAGTGACCGTAAAGGGATTGACAACCCCTTATCGCGTTGGCTGCGAAGTTCTTATTTGTTTGTGCAGGTGCGAGGGACTCGCACATGGTCTCCTACTGGATTGATACCTTGGTTCTCAAAAACTGAGGGAAATACTTACGCTACTGTGCTGCATCTCCCTTTCCTCTTCGAGGGAATACGACGCAAGCTCAAGAAGTAGCAACTATGAGTTAGCGATAGTAGTAGAAACAATAATTGGCGAGACCACCACGACGCTACGATGAAGATCATGCTGTCAAGCCGGTGACGATGGAGATCATGACGATGCTTTGGAGATGGAGATCAAAAGCACGAGATGATGATGGCCATATCATGTCACATATTTTGATTGCATGTGATGTTTATCTTTTCATGCATCTTATTTTGCTTAGAACGACGGTAGCATTATAAGATGATCCCTTACTAAAATTTCAAGGTACAAGTGTTCTCCCTGAGTATGCACCGTTGCGACAGTTCGTTGTACCGAGGCACCATGTGATGATCGGGTGTGATAAGCTCTACGCTCACATACAACGGGTGTAAGACAGTTTTGCACGTGTTGAATACTCGAGTTAAACTTGATGAGCCTAGCATGTACAGACATGGCCTCGGAACACTAGAGACCGAAAGGTCGAGCGTGAATCATATAGTAGATATGATCAACATAAGATGTTTACCATTTAAAAGTACTCCATCTCACGTGATGATAGGACATGGTTTAGTTGATTTGGATCACGTGATCATTTTGATGACTTGAGGGATGTCTATCTAAGTGGGAGTTATTTAGTAATATGATTAATTGAACTTTAATTTATCATGAACTTAGTCCTGATAGTATTTGCAAATTGTGTTGTAGATCAATAGCTCGTGTTGTAGCTGCCCTATGTTTTTTATATGTTCCTAGAGAAACTAAGTTGAAAGATGTTAGTCGCAATGATGCGGACTTGGTCCATGATCTAAGGATTATCCTCATTGCTGCACAAAAGTATTATGTCCTTGATGCACCTATTTGATGTAGGGTGGAACCCTAATCAGCAGATCTTTCACGATTGGAGAATATCCCACGACGAACACGGAGAACACAAGGAGGAAACGGAGGAACACACGAGGGGAAACACTCAAATCAACACAAATATGATCACACAAGTGCTAGATCCACAATACACCTCGAGATACACGATCCATAGTCAAATCACGGTGGTACAAAGGTAGTCTTCTCCCGGAGGAGGTTTTGAATATCCCTTGGGATCTTCCCCGACGTGGAGGTCTTGAATCCGAGGTGGATCTTCTCCGAAGAGGCCGTGGTCTCGTAGGAGAGAATCCACAGAGGTCTATGATGAGCTATCCAAAAGCTGACCCTAAACGATGTGGGGAAAGGAGTATATATAGTGTACGGGGCGAACGGGTACACGGGCCACGGCCCAAAGGGATGTGCGCAGGCATTCAGGGGCCGGACGTCCGGGCGACGGGCTGGATGTCCAGGGCTTCACGGGGCGCCGGATGTCCGGGGCGAGGGGCCGGATGTCCGTGCTGGAGGGGTTGAGTCTCGGGTGTCTTCTGTGGAGTGGCGCCGGATTTCCGGACCCGAGGCCGGATGTCCGGGCCTTGCCTGGCCGGATGTCCGGGCCCTGTAGCCTTGACCGCTGGTGGCCTTCTGTAGATGGTTGTCCAGGGGTCGGATGTCCGGGCCATGGGGCCGGATGTCCGGGGCCTGGAGCCTTCTTCAGCCCTTCTCGATGCAAAGCCTCGTCCGTGAACTTGGGGACTTGTCCATCTTCACGCACATCTCCAATGTGGTCTTCCTCACACCTGAGCACACAAAACACATCCGTCTGAGGTAGCAACCATGTCTCGCAAGATTCGTATGGAAGTAGGGCTAGGAGTGACGTCACCTCAGTCTCGAGAGCTCTAGCACGAGCACGTGTCATTGGTCCTTGAGGCACTTGGCGAGGTGATGGAGGGTCCATGGGGATGATCTCGGGATGCTCCGCATCATCTCCCCTCCCTTGGGAAAGATCCGACCTCGGATCGAAATCTTCATCACCATGGAAAGGAGATAGATCCTTGATGTTGAAAGTATCGCTCACGGAGTACTTGTCTCGTGGAATGTCGATCTTGTAGGCATTGTTGTTGTAGCGTGCTAGCACCCTGAAGGGTCAGTCGGCGCGAGGTAGTAGTTTGGACTTGCGCTCGTGTGGGAAACGGTCCTTGTGAAGATGTAGCCAAACAAGATCTCCCGGGTGGAACACCATTGGTGCCTTGTTGACGTTGAGCTTGGTGGTGAGACGATGTACTTGTCGCTCGATCATTGCTCTTGTATCTTCGTGCACCTTCTTGAGATAGCTTACTCGTGCACTTGCGTCCATGTTCGTGTGCTCTTGGAGAGGAAGAGGTAGGATGTCCAATGGGGACAACGGGTTGAAGCCGTAGACGACCTCGAAGGGGGACTTGCCGGTGGTCTAATGTCTTGCGCGGTTGTAGGCGTACTCGGCGATGGGCAAACATTGCTCCCATTCCTTGATGTTCTTGTTGATCAACACGCGAAGAAGCGTCGAAAGCGTGCGGTTCGTCATCTCCGTTTGGCCGTCGGTTTGTGGATGGTACGCCGAAGAGAATAGTAGCTTGATTCCGAGTTTGGCGCATAGTGTTTTCCAAAAGTAGCTCAAGAACTTGACGTCCCTGTCCGATACGATCGTCTTGGGCACGCCGTGTAGACGAATGACCTCCCTACAAAAGAGATTTGCAACATGTGAATCATCGTCTATCTTGTTACAAGGAATGAAATGAACCATCTTAGAGAATCTATCCACGACAACTAGCACGGAATCTTTGCCATTTTGAGTCCTAGGCAATCCAAGTACAAAATCCATGCTTATGTCTTCCCATGGATGGTATGGAATAGGAAGAGGCATGTAAAGACCATGAGATTGAGCTTTGGACTTAGCTTTGCGGCATGTAGAACATCGGTTGGTGAGGCGTGAGACGTCACAGAGCATCTTGGGCCAAAAATAGTTCTTTGAGAGCGTAGCAAATGTCTTATCGCGTCCAAAGTGTCCCATGAGTCCTCCTCCATGAGATTCCTGCAAGAGGAGCAAACGAAGCGAAGACTCGGGAATGCAAAGTTTGTTAGCTCTCATAAGATATCCATCCTTTAGGTAGTAACGTTCCCAAGAAGTGTGAGTCAAGCACTTAGCATAAGCATTTGCAAAGAAAGGATCATGCTCATATAAATCTTTTATGTGCTCAAAGCCAATCACATTCAACTCAAGTTGTGTTACAAGCATGCATTTGCGTGAAAGCGCGTCCGCCACAACATTTTCTTTGCCCTTGATGTATTTGATGACATAAGGAAAAGACTCTATGAACTCACTCCATTTAGCATGACGCTTGTTCAACTTAGTTTGACCCTTGAGATACTTGAGAGTCTCATGGTCCGTATGAAGAATGAATTCATGAGGTCTAAGATAATGTTCCCAAACATGTAAAACTCTCACCAAGGCATAAAGCTCTTTGTCATAAATGGGGTAGTTAAGTTGCGCTCCGGATAGCTTCTCGCTAAAGTACGCAATTGGGCGCTTTTCTTGCATTAGCACGCCACCTATGCCGGTACCACTAGCGTCACAATGAATCTCAAAAGGTTTATCAAAGTTTGGTAGGGCTAGAAGTGGTGCGTGGGTAAGCAAGCTTTTTATCTCATTGAACGCGGTGTCTTGCGAAGGACCCCAAATGAAGGGTGCGTTCTTCTTGCTCAAGGCGTGTAGAGGCATAGCGATGGTGCTAAAGTCCTTCACAAACGTCGGTAGAAACCGACTAGACCAAGAAAACTACGCACTTGCATGAGATTCGTTGGTAGAGGCCAAGTTTTAATTGCTTCAATTTTAGTTTCATCAACGTGAACACCTTGTGAAGAAACGACAAATCCTAGGAAGACAACCTTGTCAACGCCAAAAGTGCATTTCTCCATATTAGAATATAAGCGCTCTTTCTGAAGGGTTTGTAAAACCAAACGGATGTGTGTCACATGGTCCTCTAGCGTCTTGCTAAAAACGAGAATATCATCAAAGTAAACCACTACAAAGACACCTATGTAGGGTCGAAGACAAAAATGCATAAGACACATAAATGAACCGGGTGCTTCCGATAAACCCATGGGCATAACAAGCCACTCATATAACCCAAACTTGGTTTTGAAAGCCGTTTTCCACTCATCACCCTCTTGAATGCGAATTTGGTAGTAACCACTTTTAAGATCAATTTTTGAAAAGATGGTGGCACCACATAATTCATCAAGCATGTCGTCTAAGCGTGGGATAGAATAATGGTATCTAACGGTGATAGCATTTTTGGGTCGACAATCGGAGCACATGCGAAAACTTCCATCTTTCTTAGGCACGAGAATAACCGGAACGGCACAAGGGCTTAAGCTTTCACGTACATGACCTTTGTCGATGAGTTGTTGTACTTGCCGTTGTATCTCCTTTGTTTCCTCGGGGTTGACGCGGTAAGGTGCCTTGTTTGGAAGTGGTGCGCCGGGTATGAGGTCGATGCGGTGTTCGATTCCGTGAAGTGGAGGTAGACCCGGAGGTAGTTCATCAGGAAAGACGTCCGAGAATTCCTGCAACAATTGAGACAACACTAAAGGTAGAGGTGGTGAAGTGTTAGTAGGTTTGGCTTCCCCTTTGCATAAAAGCACAAGGTGAAAGACACTCGATGGGTTCTCACACACTTCTCTCATCTCACTTTTGGTGGCAAATAGCACTAGTTGCTTCTTGTCGCTCATCGTGGAGTCGCTCATATTTGGCTTGTGGCTCTCACTCTCCTTTAGGTGGCTCACTCTCTCACCATTCTCTCCACGATGGTTGGTAGGTAAAAGCTTGTCGGCGGCTACTTGACTTGGAGACATTGGTCGGAGCACGAATTCCTTGCCCTTCATCTTGAAGCTATAGTGATTTGTCCGTCCATTGTGTGTGACTCCACGATCATATTGCCATGGACGTCCAAGAATATGGTGGCACACGGACATGGGGATCACATCACATTCAAGAGTGTCCTCGTAGGCGCCTATCTTGAAAGAGACTTGCACGGTGTGCTCGACTCGAAGACTACCGGCGTCGTTGAGCCATTGGACCTTGTAGGGGTGAGGATGCTTCGTCTTGACCAAATGTAGCTTGTCGCATAGCTCTTCGCTTGCCAAGTTATGACAACTTCCTCCATCGATGATAACCTTGACGGAGCGTCCGTTGATGCCGGCCTTCGTATGGAAAATGTGACATCGTTGGTCGTCATCTTGTTGGTGTTGGAGTGTCAAGACCTTGGAGACAACAAGATTGGGGCTTGAGTCGTTGTCGCAAAATACTTGACGGTCTTCTTCTTCATTCACTTGGCGATGCATAGCGACATGCTCAAGTGCTTCCATCTCATCATCGCTCATGGAGTCATAAGATCCGTCGTCCTTGATGATCATGGTGCGAACGGTCTTGCACTCAAATGACTTGTGGCCTCGCCCTTGGCACTTGAAACATTTGATGGAACTCGTCTTGGAGTTGTCTTCGGTTGTAGTTGTAGTTGATGAAGCTCTTGGCTTGAAGTTGTTGGTAGAAGGTGGACGACTCGATGTAGTCGCATTCTTGTAGCTTGACTTGTCACCGAAGTATGTAGATGGCTTGTTAGAGGTAGGTGGAGTAGTCGAAGTCGTTGAAGTTTGATTGTAGGAGCCGAAGTTCTTGGAGTTGAACTTGGAGTACTTGTAGTCCTCTTGAACTTGTCACTCCGCTTTGGTTGCTTGATGTACTAGCTCGAGGAGATTGTTGTATGGTTGGAAGTCCGCAATCTTCTTGATGGGATAGTTGAATCCATTCAAGAATTTCGCCATTGATTGCTCTTCATCTTCCGTGATGTTTGCTCTTATCATGGCAATCTCCATCTCCTTCTAGTATTCTTCAACGGACTTGGTACCTGATGGGCCTCGAACCCCTCGTTGGTTACCCCAAGTGGAAGGTGTAAGATGCAGTAAGTAGAAGTGTTTTCCCTTAGCAAAGATGCCAAGGATCGAATCCCCAGAGACTCCTAGGTTCAACAAGTAGGTGTCAATTGCTACGGCGCCAGATTAGTAGCAATCAACGTGGACCTGCACACAGATACAAATAACTTTGCTCCCAACGAGTACAGAGAGGTTGTCAATCTCTTCGGCCTTGTAGTTCACAAAGGGTTAAAAGCAATGATAGTAGTGATAGATAGTTTTTGCAATAGTAAGTAAATAGCGGAAAGTAAATAGTAGATGTGATCAATGATGGTAATATGGACCGGAGTCTCATGATGTGCACTAGTGATGTCTCTCTCCCAAAAGATGATAAAACAGTTATGTGAGGTAAACAAATTACAGCTGGGCAATTGACAGGACCACGAACGCAAACCAATGCTGACTACATTGCAAGGAAGGTTGAGGTTCAAAGCATGGGCGGTACGCCAAAGTAAGTAGACCGAAATCCATCAATATCTACTACTAATCATCCACCTTGAGATATCTATCCAGAACATCTCGCTGGTATTAAGTTGCGAGTCCCACCCATAGTGTAAACTCAATGCAACAGACAACTGCATTAAAAGAACTTTGCGTAAAGTAAACAATCCTTGCACCCGCGGGCACAAGCACCGTTGTTTTCCCCCTTGTGGCAACAGCACATCCCCTAGACTCATGTTTCTGTCACTCAAGATAGTCATCGAGGGGCATGAACCCACAATCGAGCATAACGTTCCCTCTTGGAGTCACTACCTATTACTCGGCCAAAGCAATAAATAACAACGGAGAACATGCAAGAATTACTTATGAACTAAAATATAAAAGAGGTGAATCAAATATATTACTCAAGATCAATCTGAACATAATCTCATAATCCATCGGATCCCAGCAAACTCAACATAGCAACAGCATAAGGATTACATAGGTGTCTCGATCATGTAGGGCAGCTCACGAGGACTAATTAGTGAAGCACAAGAACGGGAGGAGAACATCACATAGCTACTGGTCATGGACTCATGGTCCAAGGGAGACTACTCACGAGTCATCCGGGAGGCGTCCATGGTGGTGGAGAAGCTCCCGGTGGTGATCCTCCCCTCCGGCAGGGTGCCGGGAAGAGTTCTCCTGGTGCTCCCGATCTTGGAAGTGGCGGCGGCGGCGGAACAGAGATGGGATCGCGGAAAGAGTTCCTCTTCTGAGGGTTACGGAGGGTCCTTTAAATATATGCCAAAGTAGGGCACCGGGGGAGCTTCGGGGGGCCCAGGCACCCCCCCGGCGCGGCCCAGGGGGGGGGGGCGCCACCAGGGCGCCTGGAGCCCTGGTGGCCCCCCCCAGGCTGCCCTTCGGACGCAGTGTTGTTTCCGGATCGCTGATTTTTTATATAATTTTTCTGGATTTTTCTGGGCAGTTCTCGAAACGTGAAAACCTGAAATACAAAAACAGCCGAAAACAGAAACTGGCACTGGGGTGCACTGGATTAGTAAGTTAGTACAAATATGATCAAAAGTGTATGGAAGTGTATGAATATCATAGCAATATCACCCAAAAGTGGCATGGAGCAAGCAGAAATTATAGATACGCTTTGGACGTATCAACATCTCCAAGCTTAATTCCTGCTCGTCCTCGAGTAGGTAAATGATAACAAGAATAATTTATGTGGTGACATGCTATTAACCATAAAGGACTTTTTCATAGTCATATGAAAAAAGCTTTCTGAGACAATGATTCTAAAGTAATTAAGTTGCCTCAAGAGAAAATCACAAATGACTGAAAGTTTTACAATATGAAACTGAAACATCAAAAAGATTTGCAATGAACATGATGTGCAAATATGATAAAGTGATATCTAGCTTGCCCCCTTTAGTGATGCAAAACATAAATGCAGGGGCACCTTCAAGGTTTAAGTGATGACTAGATACAACCATTTCAGAATAAACGATATCACAATCATGCAAAAGACAATGCTACTTTGGGACAATGCACATTACACTCAGAATGACAATCATGCTCTCAGTAGTTGGTGCTTCAACATAAAAGTAAAAGAAAGGTTAAGTGCTAGAGCTTTTTATTTTGAAAACATGGAAGCAATTGTGTCAACGGTAGTAGTACTTCATATGTGTCATGCATAAAACATCCTATAAGTTGCACGCCTCATGCATCGAATACCAATAGTGCTCGCTCCTTGTCCTAATTAGCTCGGATTCCCATGGGTTATCATTGCATTGCATATGTTTCAACCAAGTGTCACAAAGGGGTACCTCTATGCCACCTGTACAAAGGTCCAAGGAGATAAATCGCATTTGATTTCTCGTTTTTGATAGATCTCAACTTGAGAACAGCCATACCGGGACAACATAGAAAATAGATGATGGACTCCTCTTTAATGCATAAGCATATTCTCATGAGAGATTGAGGATTAAGGTCCAAGCTAAAACTTGCACCATGATGCATGGCTTTGGTTGGCGGCCCAATGTTCTTCTCTAACAATATGCATATTAATTCAACCCACGGTAAATCACCCTTACTTCAGACAAGACGAACATGCATAGCAACTCACATGATATTCAACAAAAGTGTGACAGTTGATGGCGTCCCCAGAAACATGGTTACCGCTCAGCAAGCAACTTATAAGAAATAAGATACATAAGCAACATATTCTTTACCACAATAGTTTTTAGGCTACTTTCCCATGAGCTATGTATTGCATGGTTAGTTTGCTTAGTACAGGTGGAGGTTAGCAAAAAGACTGGGAGCGACCAACTAAGAGAGCAATGACGGTCATAATCATGCAGAGCGACAAAGCAATATTGAATCAGGCATGGTAGTTATATCGCTACTCAGAAATAAAAGATCATCAAGGCGTGACAGACTTTCTTTACAGTCTTGAATATGCGTGAGCATACGCCAAGTCAATCAAAATAAATTCTCGAAGGAAGATATTACTAAACCATACCACATCATAGGCAAACAAACCAAGTTGGTACTCCAATAACACATTGGGAACTCCCCAGCTATTTGAGATTAACCATAAGAAAACCTGAACTACTAAGCACCATCATGCAAGTAGCATCTTTATCATAGACACATTAACCAATGCAACGGAAGCAAACTCTCTTAATAAGGTGAGCATGGTAATTAAAGAGAGTTCAAGCAACCAACTAAATAAAAGCTCTTGAAAAGATAAGCATGAATACTAAGAGCTGAGCACGATAGTAGCTATTAAAAGACAAAGAACACACACATCATAGATAGACATGAAAATTCGATGTTATGTTCTAGGTAGAAGTGGAGCGTGTTTCTCTCCCACATAAATGAATGCTGGGTTCCGACTCGTTATGAAAAACTAAAAAGAAAACTAAAAGCAAGACGCTCCAAGCATAGCACATAACACATGAAGTGATAAAAATATAGCGAAACGAAAGACGAACTGATAATGTTGATGGAGAAGGGGATGCACGGGGGCATCCCCAAGCTTAGACGCTTGAGTCTCCTTGAATATTTCTTGGGGGTGCATGGGGGCATCCCCAAGCTTTAGCGCTTGACACTCCTGAATCTTTTTATCATCTTCCCTCGCACACTTGAAAACTCCCTTCATACATAACTCATCATAATCTGATTAGCGAGGTTAGTACCCTTAATAAAATAATTATACCTTGCTGGAAATAAGGATATTCTTGAAGTTCTACTGTTTCTCAAGATTGCCAAAAGGTTTTTCCAAAGAAAAAGCAAGTTCTTAATTTGCAAAGTGAAGGTAAGGCAAAACAGGACATAATCTGTGAAAAACAGAACAGCAGGCAGTAATTGATCTGTTCGGGATACTTCTACAACTCAAATCAAAAAACTCAGAACTGACGCACGAAAGACAATTATATAGAGAACGCTGTCGAAAAAATTCAGACCAAAAAGATGATCTGGTGATTTTATACGAATTTTTCTATCCAAGGACAGAATCTGTTTCCTGGACAGCACCTCACAACTTTTGAACTTTCTAGCAATCGGAGGCTATACTTGGCACAAATATGAAAATCAAAGATACAATGATGATGCTACAGCAGTAAACAACATCAAGACACAACAAAAGCAAAAATTTATTCATGTGGGCTGCCTCCCAAAAGCGCTTTCTTTTATGCCTTTAAGCTAGGCATAATGCATAGATCAAGTTTTATCAAGAGTAAAAGAATAGCTAGCCCGTACAACGGACTCAAAAGGTAACTTGATCTTCTTACGAGGGAAGTGTTCCATCCCTTTCTTGAGAGGAAACTGAAATTTTATATTACCCTCTTTCATGTCAATGACAGCACCAATGGTGCGCAAAAAGGGACGTCCCAAAATAATTGGACATGAAGGATCACATTCAATATCCATAATAGTGAAATCAACGGGCACATAATTAACATTGACAACAATAAGAACATCGTCGATCCTCCCCAAAGGTTTCTTTATGGAAGAATCAACGAGAACATTACCAAAAGAACAAGAATCAAAAGGTTTCAATTTAAGCATATCATATAGTCTTTTGGGCATAATAGAAGTACTAGCTACAATATCACATAAAGCATAGCATGAGAAGTTGTTTATCTTAATTTTAGTCATAGAATCCCAACCATCTTCTAGCTTTCTAGACATGGAGGCTTCTACTCTAAGTTTCTCCTCCCTAGCTTTGATGAGAGCATTAGTGACATGCTCTGTGAAGGCAAGATTAAGCGTGCTAGTGTTGGGATCTTTAGCCATTCCTTGTAAAAGGCGACAACTTCTGAAATACTAAAATTATCAAAATCAATTTTATCATTAGTGGGCAGAATTGCAGTGTCATCCTCTTTGTTTAATTCGCTCTCTATTATAAGAGTTTGAACATCTTCCCAAGTTTGGGGAACCTTAGGAGCAATTTTAAACTGAGGCTCATACTTTTTTCCTGGAAGACCATGCCATGGGCATAACTCTCCGTCAAAACTAGTATAATCACAAGGTTTATTACTTTTGTAAATCCCGACAGTGGTAATTGGGGTAATGGAAGAAGGGGTGTACTCCTCCCATTTAGTGTTTTTGGTAGAGCCCATAATAGCAAGCAAGCAAGATAACTATTTTTGTGATTTTTGATAAAAAGGAACTAAAGCAAAAATGAAAGGTAAACTAACAAGACTAAAAAGCAAAGGTAAAAGATAGCATGCAACTCCCCTATCCTGAAGAGTGGAGTCCCCGGCAACGGCGCCAGAAAATACTCCTTGATGGGCCTCGAACCCCTCGTTGGTTACCCCAAGTGGAAGGTGTAAGATGCAGTAAGTAGAAGTGTTTTCCCTTAGCAAAGATGCCAAGGATCGAATCCCCAGAGACTCCTAGGTTCAACAAGTAGGTGTCAATTGCTACGGCGCCAGATTAGTAGCAGTCAACGTGGACCTGCACACAGATACAAATAACTTTGCTCCCAACGAGTACAGAGAGGTTGTCAATCTCTCCGGCCTTGTAGTTCACAAAGGGTTAAAAGCAATGATAGTAGTGATAGATAGTTTTTGCAATAGTAAGTAAATAGCGGAAAGTAAATAGTAGATGTGATCAATGATGGTAATATGGATCGGAGTCTCATGATGTTCACTAGTGATGTCTCTCTCCCAAAAGACGATAAAACAGCTATGTGAGGTAAACAAATTACAGCTGGGCAATTGACAGGACCACGAACGCAAACCAATGCTGACTACATTGCAAGAAAGGTTGAGGTTCAAAGCATGGGCGGTATGCCAAAGTAAGTAGACCGAAATCCATCAATATCTACTACTAATCATCCACCTTGAGATATCTATCCAGAACATCTCGCTGGTATTAAGTTGCGAGTCCCACCCATAGTGTAAACTCAATGCAACAGACAACTGCATTAAAAGAACTTTGCGTAAAGTAAACAATCCTTGCACCCGCGGGCACAAGCACCGTTGTTTTACCCCTTGTGGCAACAACACATCCCCTAGACTCATGTTTCTGTCACTCAAGCTAGTCATCGAGGGGCATGAACCCACAATCGAGCATAACGTTCCCTCTTGGAGTCACTACCTATTACTCGGCCAAAGCAATAAATAACAACGGAGAACATGCAAGAATTACTTATGAACTAAAATATAAAAGAGGTGAATCAAATATATTACTCAAGATCAATCTGAACATAATCTCATAATCCATCGGATCCCAGCAAACTCAACATAGCAACAGCATAAGGATTACATAGGTGCGTCGATCATGTAGGGCAGCTCACGAGGACTAATTAGTGAAGCACAAGAACGGGAGGAGAACATCACATAGCTACTGGTCATGGACTCATGGTCCAAGGGAGACTACTCACGAGTCATCCGGGAGGCGTCCATGGTGGTGGAGAAGCTCCCGGTGGTGATCCTCCCCTCCGGCAGGGTGCCGGGAAGAGTTCTCCTGGTGCTCCCGATCTTGGAAGCGGCGGCGGCGGCGGAACAGAGATGGGATCACGAAAAGAAGTCCTGTTCTGAGGGTTTCGGGGAACCCTTTAAATATATGCCAAAGTAGGGCACCGGGGGAGCCTCGGGGGGCCCAGGCGCCCCCCCGGCGCGGCCCAGGGGGGGGGCGCCCACAGGGCGCCTGGAGCCCCTGTGGCCCACACCAGGCTGCCCTTCGGACGCAGTGTTGTTTCCGTATCGCTGATTTTTTATATAATTTTTCTGGATTTTTCTGGGCAGTTCTCGAAACGTGAAAACCTGAAATACAAAAACAGCCGAAAACAGAAACTGGCACTGGGGTGCACTGGATTAGTAAGTTAGTCCAAATATGATCAAAAGTGTATGGAAGTGTATGAATATCATAGCAATATCACCCAAAAGTGGCATGGAGCAAGGAGAAATTATAGATACGTTTTGGACGTATCAGTACCTTGCTTGAGGAGTTGTAGCTTCTTGAACAAGTCACAGTTGTAGTGTGTAGGCACAAAGCGTGCTCTCATGACTTCCTTCATTTGAGCCCAAGTGGTGATAGGAGGTTCGCCTTTTGCTTCTCTTCTCTCTATGATTTGCTCCCACCATATGAGAACATAGTCTTGTAACTCAAGGGATGCCATTGCGATCTTCTTCTCTTCATCGAAGTTGTGAAGGCGAAATATCTTGTCAACCTTCAATGCCCATGAGAGATAGTCTTCGGGATCAATGCTTCCGGAAAACTTTGGCATGGTGAACTTTAGCTTGCCGTAGCGATGCTCTTCATTGTGTCCTTGCCTATTGGGAGGGCGGTCTTGATTTTGGCGGTTTGCAATATCATGTTGCTCTTGTCGAAGTTGATGCTCTTGTCGTGCTTAAGGAGGAGCTTCTTCTTGCATTCTCGCTTGATGTCGTCTTTCTTGCATCTTATCACGAAGGAAATTCTCTTCTTGATGAGTTTGTCGAGTGCGGGCTGCCACATTGCGATGTGCATCGCGTAATGCTGGTTGCGCCTCCATAGCTTGAGCTTCTTGACGTTGTTGTGCTTGGTGGTTAGCCTCGGCGTCTTTTTCTTCTTGATATTGACGTGCTCGCTCTTGTTGTTGTTGGCGTAGTCGTTGCCTTTCTTGTGCTTGCTCAAGTGTAGCTTGGTTTTGATGACGTCGGCTTTCTTGCTCATCGAATAGCTCTTGTGAACTCTTGTCATGAAGAGGCTGCCGGTTGTCATGTCGAGCTTGACGTGCGGCTTGACGAAGAGTGTTGGACGTAGGGGTACTTGAGTCTTGCGTGGAGTCGGAATGTCGACTTGAGCGGCTTCGTCTTTGCGAGGATGTGGAAGAAGAACGTCGGTTGACTATCAATGTCCGGAGCTCGTTGAATTGAGTAGACATGTTGGTGTTGATGATGTCGAATTGCTCTTTTGTTCTTGCTTCAAATTGGCGCACGTCCTCGGCGACTTGACCAATGTACTCGCGCATAGCTTCACTTTCTTGATGGAGAGCTCGTTGGACACCGAAGAGATGTAGTTTGGTGACGTAGTTGTTCGCTTCTTGAGGATCGTCGAAGATCGGGTTGGAAGATGTACTTGGCCTATCCATCATCACAAGCAAGTATGTAAGTGGGAGAAAGGAGAAGACAATACCAAATGTACCTTAACCGAAGTTGAAAATGGATCAATGATCACTCAATAATGTAACCCGGAAATAGCACTATTGGTACCACTTCGTGTCGATTCTCACACCTACACAAGTAAAGCTTTGAGAGGAGCTTGGTTAGGATGGTGGCATAAATTCAATGCAATCGTCAAAGTGACTCAAAGATGTTGAAAATGGTTCATAATTTGCTCATGCAATAAGTAGATCACTAGCAAAGTAGCACACGGAACACACGCACAGATAGATAAATGTGGTTGTGCAACCAAGGGTGAGCAAAAATGTGGAAACCACGGAAAATGCTCGTGTTGCACAACACTAGAGAGACGCTAACCGATTGCTTAATAGGCGGATACACACTTGTGCACGACCTATAAGAGGCAAAACGTAACGACTATCTATCACAAGTATGCTATGAGTGTATGATGCGCCAATGCTTTAGCACAAGATGGTATTGCTATGACGTATGATCTCTTTTGATGCAAGGCGTATGATGCTATTGTCCCTTTTGCTTATAAGCTTTGGTTGGCTCTTTTGCTTAAAAGCTTGTGAGCTCTTTCTTTGGATACTTATGCATGCTTCTCGGATCAAGGTAGCTATTGTGTATGCGGGACACTCTTGTGTCACATGGAGATATGATGATATGGTATTGTCACACCCTGCATTTTGTAACATGTTATTTGTATCTTTGAAGCATGAAAATTTGGACCAACAAATTTTTTTTGGCATCATTTGGCTGTTATTTGAAGTTGAGTTTTCTTCATGTGCTTTTTCTTGTGCTCATTAAAGTCAACTATTACCTCTTGTAGAATTCATCTCCATACCTAAAACTTCTACCCAATGATCATGCCAAGTGTTATATAACAGTATAGTATTTTCTTACAAAATTAATTTGGCCAAAATGTATTTTATAAATTTAGTTTTCCAAAAACCCCTGAATTGAGATTTGCACTGCAAGTACTTGAAAGTTATTTTCCTATTTTATTTAAAAGCTTTTTCTTAAGGCCAGAAATGGTCTTTAATAGGGGAAAATTATTTAACTATTTCAAAAATATTTGCCAAAATTCAGAGAGACTCAGAGGACATATATTGTCCATATATAAGAGTTTCAACACTTGGTCATGTTCAAAATAATGGGCTAATCCCTCTAAAACCCTTTCTGGATATTTCAAGCTTTTGAAATAATTACAAAGGAAATTTTCTCCAAAAATCCCAGGGAAATTCTATCATGTCATATATGACATATTTGATGATCTTGCCAAGTCCCATGCCTTGGGAAGCAATAAAACATCCTCAAACCCCTTCATAACCATTCTGTCCATATTTGAAATTTGAGCAACTCTACATTGCCAAACTTGTCCTAATTCTCTCAAACTTGGTGCACATGCTAGAAATGCCTAATGAGGCCTCTAGACCAAATGGCACAAGAGTTGGAATAGAGCAACTTGATCAGATCACCTCAAAACCCTTTCTGTTCAAATGCAAATTTGAACAACTTTACATTACCAACTTTTTACCTGGAGGTTCAAACTTTGTGGGCATGATCAATACCCCAAATGATGATGCTACACCAAGTGGTGCATCAAGGGGAGATGATTAGCTTGACTCAATCAAGATGAAGCTGTTTCTGTTGATTTCTAGGGTTCACCAAAGTTACATTGGCTAGTTTCTTCAAATGAGCCCAAATTTGGTGAAGCACCTTATTTTCACATGTTATTCAATCCTGTTAAGTGCCATGTCAAGTGGAGGTCATTTCCTTGACCAAACACTGATCAAACACCTTCTGCAGATTTACTAAAACCCTCATCTTGATAACTTTTACTCTTCTCCATGGCCTCAACTTTTTACCACATGTTCATTCAGTTACTGGCTACCTCCAGTAACTTCCCCAGCACCCCAGCTCCATGATTGAGGGGTAAGAACCCAAGTTTACCCTGCTGGACAGCCAATTTTCACCAAGTCACCAGCATCCTCTCTCTCTCAGCACCTTCAGGGCATCCAAGGCCACAGGCCAATTCTTTACTCCTCCCTCAACCTTCTAGACACTCTTGGGCACATTGGACTTGACCAGAACAGCGAGGGCACGAAGGTGCCAGCCATTCGGGCGCTCTGGAGCATGCTACAGTGCGCCCACGCACTGTAGCTCCAGCCAATCGCCGGCCCCCGACAGCCTCGGGCCTCTCCCTCGTGCCAGTCGATGCTCCTCGACGTCCGCGACCGCCCCGGCGCTGTCCCCCCTCCTCCTGCGCCCTCCAGTGATCATCGTCGCACGCGCACCGGCCGCCCGCAACGGCCACTCTTCTGCCTCGCACGCGCGCACAGTCTAGAAGCTCCCCCGCTCCTCCTCTCACCTCAAATGGACGTGGAGCTCGTCCAGCAACGCCGTGGACTCATCCCCCTTGCCTCCCGTGCATTGTAGCGTCGAGCTGGAGCTCGCCGGCGCACTGGACCTTGGGGCTCCGCCGTCCCCCTATAAATAGGACCCCCGGGCCTCTCCAACAGCATCAGCAGCTCCACCACACCTCACTGAGCCCTCCAGCACCACCCATTCCTCCCCAGGAAGTCCCAGTGCTCGGGATCGACCGGAGCTCCGCCGCGTTGGGCCGCCGGTGATCTCGCAGTACGGGCCTCCCCTGCCCTTCTTTTTGCCCGACCTAGAACCGCCGTGCAACACTGACCATTTCCCCTCTGTTTCCCCCTCCTGTTGCAGTCGGAAACGACCGGAGCAACGACCTCCCGACGATCCTCCATCGTCCCACCTCGCCGCCGGCGAACCCGACCTCCCCGGCGTGCCGCACCACTACCCCTACATCCGCCACTCGACGCTGGTCACGTCCCTGCCCTCCGTTGCCGTCGCCGTGGCCGGAAACCTCGCCGGTGAGCTCGCCGTCGCCGTGGCCGTGAGGTTGGAGATGACAGCCGGGCCCCGCCAGTCGTCCACACACCTCTCTCCCCCTCCTCTCATTCACTGACCGCCGGGCCCCGCCCGTCAGGTTTAAAAACCTGACGTGCGCGCGCAGGCACCCGTGCGGCTGGGCTGGTCTGCCCTGGGCCGTGCACTATGGCCTCTCTGGCCCAGTTGCACAGGGCACTTTTTCTTTTTCTTTTCTGTAATTGTTTTAAACATTTTTACAGAAAAGAATAATGGTCAAAATAAAATAATTCCAACTCCTAAATTCTTGTAATATTCCAACCTATTTAATGGTACCACTTTCACTCACATCTATGAAACTTTTCTGTTCTGTTCAAATTTAAATTCAAATTTGAGCAGTAATACTCTTGTTCAAAAATCAATAGATTCCATTCTGTTACTCCAAAACTCCAACTAAGAATTTTCCCCATCTTAGAAATCCCTCTAGTATTTTATAAAAATGAGTTGACATTTTTCTGAGCACTTTGAATTTTCTGTTTTATTTGTGGTCTTATTTTCTCGTGGTTATTATGCGACGTATAGATCCCGTATTTGACGAAGTTGCTGAGGAAGGAGAAGGAGAAGGATTTGAAGACTTTGAAGACCAAGCCAATCCAGGCAAGCAGCCCTTTGACCATGATACACTTGTTCTTCGGAACCCGTTTGTTTCCGATGCATGATGTTAGGATTACGATGGTGACCTAGTTGATTTCACCACATGATGCATGCCTTAATCTTGATCTTGCTATGTGCTAGATGACATGCATATGGCTAGTAGTAATGAATAGTGATGCATGTGTGACATGAACCTTCGTGGTTGAGGTCTTTGCAAAAAACCCCGTCGGGTGCCACTCATGCCCGAGGGAGATGATGAGTTGGGTAACCACTTGATGACGAAGTGGTGTACCGAGACAAGTGTGTGTGTTTTTCAAACGGATTGGTGTAAGTTGCGACCGTTATTCCAACCATACATGTGCAACCACACTACCCCTTATGGGACGGGGCTTTATTGATTACTTAGGTCGATACTAGCATGGTGCCCGCATTACTAGGGACGGGAAGACTTGAGGTCTTTCCCGGGACGGGGTCGTGCTTGGATAGACGGCCATGACTGTTTTTACAGGGCACCGGACACACCGTTGGTCCCTTCGGGTACGCGTGACATTGAAATTAGGGCAAGTCCCGTGATCAATTGTTTGTACCCGAGGGCCATGTACCAACGAGTGGACTCTATGTTAGTGTCGTCTAAGGAAAGATAATGACCGGGTGCTTACCCCGGGTACTTGAGGTACCGCGGGTCGTGGATGACACGGAAGTTCCCCGGATCTTGTGGGTAAAGTGTACTACCTCTGCAAAGTGTAAAACTATTCGAATAGCCGTGTCCACGGTCATGGACAGTTGGGTAACCGCTCTTGGGCTACATCCAATGTTTGTGAAACCATGCGTGTGTATGTGAGTCAAGGTGGTGACTTGACTCGACGAGTTGAATCTTATTCATGTTGATATCGGTAACCTGTCTTCGAGGTTACGCGAGTTTATCGATGCATAAACTTGATGGTAGAATATTCATTCTAGCCCGTTGCTAGATTGTTCATTATTGTTCAAATTGCATTGTTACTTTGAACCACATCATGGGTTGCTTGCGAGTACATTCAAAGTACTCATTGGCTTGCCACTAGTTATTTAATTGGCCATGCATGGAAGAACAGGAATATGAGGAAGAGTTCTTTGGAGACGAACATGCGAACTAGGACGCTATCCCAGTCAGAATGCCTGTAGGGTTAAGGCAGATGGCATGGGTTCTACCCGTTATCGAAGACTTCCGCTATTTGAGTTATTTGCTATTCAGCCCTTGAGGCTCTATCTATGTAAGACTTGGCCATAATGGTCCTAATTCGTGTAAGACTATCTGTATAGATGTAAGACTCTTGTTATTTCAGCTTCTGTGTGTTCAGTGAGCATTGATCTCTGGGATCACTGTACATGTGCATTCGGTGATCTCGACTTCTAAGTCGGGGTCCCCACAGAGCTAGTATCAGAGCCATCCTGACTGTAGGAAGCCTTAGTTAGCATGGGCGTTAGTTAGATGAGACCCTTTTTCAAAAACCCTCTAAACCTCTCTTCTTTTCTAAACCTGAGATTTCATCAGCTTATTAACCCCTCCTATTCCACCTTTGTAGATGGCCGCCGTACCTGAAGAGCACCTGACCACTGGGTTTCCCTTACTTCTCGAGGATAGCCTCCAGGAGTGTCAGTTCCACCGAGCACCCATTCTCACCTACCTTGATTATTGGGTTAGCGACACTGAGGTGGAGTACCATGTGGAAGTGATCGTGAAGGAAAACGATCCTCCCACAAGTTGGTTCTTCGAGGGACCCCAGATGGCAACACTACCTCTCGCTGTCGAGGCTGCTGCACTCAAGGCACTAACCCGTCTCCGCGAGCTTCTTCCGGAGATGGCAGCCAAGATGACAACTCCCTTCTTACCTTACTGGAAGGAAGGTGAAGAAGAAAGCAGCGCTCTAGCTCCTCCACTGAAGGAGGGACTCTCGCTTCGGTTCCAGACCTACTACAGTCTGTGTGCCGACAGCTTGGCACCAGACTTGGCCTTGGAATCGGTGAAGCTTCGAGAAGAACTTCACAAGACCAAGGCACTTCTTCGTCGAGCTCAAGAGAAGGCAAATAGGATCAAGAAGGAAGGAGCACCTTCTGGACAATCCGCTATCGCATATCGAGGCGGAAGGCCCTCCGAGGATGTATCTTCCAAGAATGAAGAACCACCTCGGCGACGCCGGATGACGGCAAGGGAATACCGCAAGCTTTTCCCTGCACCGCCGACGAAGCACCATCGTATCCAACTCCTCCACTCCCCCACACCCTCAAGTGACAAGGGGGCCCAGACAGATGAAGACAAGGAGGAAGACCCAGAAGAGCCGGAATACGCGACCGAGCATTCCGCCGCTTAGGCATTATTCGCTACTCGGATATGCCAGTTGTGACCTCTACGGTAGGATAGGTCGTGTAACCCCTATGCGCAGTCGAGTCCTTGTATGGTTCATATGAAACCATCTAGTGTTTGCTTTTGCTGTGTCTGGATGTATGTCGTATTCTTCCTTCGGGAATGTGTAAACGACTACATCACCCATTTGGATTTTAATGAATGTGTTTTGGCCTTTCGGCCCTTGCATGATTTGATTTAGTGTCACACCCACCCCCTTACAAGGCACCCATCTATCTTGCTTTCCCTCTTCCGAGTCATGAGACCTTTTACCGCTCCAACAGGATGCCTGTTGTAACTCGTACTGGTACCTCTACCCAGCAGCCCGAAGCCGGAGCATCCGCTCAGCCAGAGGCAGGCCACGACCAAGCCCCACCACCACCTCCTCCAAGCATGGACATGGCTCAGCTTCTCCAAGCTTTCCGAGAGGAACGCCAAGCCAACACTGCAGCTCTTCAGCTGATTGCTCAAGCTGTCACCAACAACCGCCAGCCGGCGGGGAATGGCAACGGACGTTCCACGTTGGCAGAGTTCAAGAAGCATGCACCGCCAACCTTCATCGAGACTGCTGAACCCCTGGATGCAGACGACTGGGTCCGTTCCATTGAGGAGATACTGGAACTAGTCGGATGCACCGAAGATCGCGAGAAGGTGGCTTATGCAGCCCACTGCCTCGGGGGGACTGCTAGAGCTTGGTGGGATGGATGCAAGGTCATGCACGGTGAACAAGACATCACTTGGGTTAACTTCAAGGCAGAATTCCGCAAGGCCCACATTCCTTCCGGAATCATGGCTATCAAAAAGCGTGAGTTCCGAGCCCTGAAGCAAGGAAGTGGCACTGTCAAGGGGTACATGCAGAAGTTCAGTGTTCTGTCAAGGTATGCCCCTGAAGATGTCAGCACTGATGCTGCAAAAAGGGAGCGCTTCATGGAAGGCCTCAATCAGACTCTGCAATACTCGCTTGTCGTGTGCGACTGCCCGTCTTTCCCTGACCTGGTGAACAAGGCACTTATGCTTGAAGACAAGCGGCGTGCTTTGGAAGACACTCGCAAGCACAAGTTTGTCAGTAAGGGAAGTTCCAGCAACCAGAAGCCTCGTCCATGGCAGTCAGCCCCGGCCAAGCCAACCTATCAGCAACCAAGAGCTCCTGCACCTCGTGCCAACTCTCAGCCTCAGCAGTATGCCAACCCCAGGCCAGCTTTCAACCCCAATACCACTGGTGGCAACAAGATCAATCCAAACCAAGTTACTTGCTTTGGATGTGGTCAGTCCGGACACATCTCAAGGGTGTGCCCCAACAAGAAGCCTGATGCCCCGCGCCCCAATGCGCAGAACCAAGGACAAGGCCGCGGGATGCCACCAAGGAACCCAGCTCCTCGCAATTCACCTAACCATGGGAAGGGGCGTGTGAATCACGTCACCGCTGAAGAAGCCCAGGAAGACCCGGACGTCGTGCTGGGTACGTTCCTTATCAACTCAGCACCTGCAACTGTCTTGTTTGATTCTGGAGCAACGCATTCATTTGTCACTCAAAGATTTGCATTAAAAAGGTGGCATGACCCCTACACCCCTAAATAACCCTATGGTGGTACAAACCCCCGGAGTCGAGATGAGAGCCAAGATAGGCTGTAAAGGAGTCAGTATTACCATTAATGATGTAGACTTCCTAGCAGACCTCATCGTCCTGAGATCGCAAGGCTTGGATGTGATCCTAGGCATGAATTGGCTCAGCAAGCACCAAGGCTTGTTAGACTGTGCCAATTGGACAGTAACTGTGACCAATGACCAAGGAGTCGAAGTCAAGTTTGCTTCCAACTCCTCTTCCGCTCAAGCCGCTAAAGTCAACTGTCTGTCTGAAGTTGGGCTAGATCAAGTACCGGTGGTATGTGAGTATCCTGATGTCTTTCCGGATGAACTACCGGGAATGCCCCCTGACCGTGACATTGAGTTCATCATCGAGCTCATGCCCGGAGCAGGACCCATCTATAAGAAGCCTTATAGAATGGGGACGGAAGAATTAGCTGAGTTGAAGAAGCAGCTGGAAGAGCAGCTAAGGAAGGGATTTATCCGCCCAAGTGCCTCCCCTTGGGGATCTCCCGTTCTGTTTGTGGCAAAGAGGGACGGTACCATCCGCTTATGCATTGACTATCGTTCCCTCAATGAAGTTACAATCAAGAACAAGTATCCACTTCCCAAGATCGAAGATCTGTTTGATCAGCTCAGCGGAGCCAAGGTGTTCTCCAAGATCGACCTCAGATCTGGGTACTACCAGCTGAAGATCAGACCCCAAGATATTCCGAAGACGGCATTCGTAACCAGATATGGCCTGTACGAGTGCACGGTCATGTCCTTTGGGTTAACCAATGCCCCGGCCTACTTCATGTATCTCATGAATAAAGTCTTCATGGAATATTTGGACAAGTTCGTCGTCGTCTTCATTGATGACATTCTTGTGTTCTCGAAGTCGGAGGAAGAACACGAGCAGCATCTGAGGATGGTCCTATACAAGCTTCGTGAGCACCAACTGTATGCCAAATTCATCAAGTGTGAGTTCTGGCTGCATAAAGTTGGATTCTTAGGTCACGTCTTGACCGAAGAAGGATTATCTGTTGATCCTGCGAAGATCGATGCTGTGACCCAATGGCAATCTCCAACGACCGTCAAGGAAGTCAGAAGCTTCCTCGGACTAGCGAGCTATTACCGCAAGTTTGTGGAAGGATTCAATAGCATTGCACGGCCAATGACTGAGCTCCTCAAGAAGGACAAGAAGTTCGAGTGGACGCCAAAATGCGAAGAGAGCTTCCAAGAGCTCAAGAAGAGATTGACCACCGCCCCAGTTCTGGCAACACCTGATATTCACAAGGAGTTCGTGATATATTGTGATGCCTCTCGAACCGGATTGGGAAGCGTTCTGATGCAAGAAGGCTGCGTCATAGCATACCTCTCCAGGCAGCTACGACCCCATGAGGAGAACTACGCTACTCACGATCTTGAGCTAGCGGCAGTAGTTCATGCCTTGAAGACATGGCGGCATTACCTCCTAGGGAAACGGTGTGAGATCTACACAGACCACAAAAGTCTGAAGTACATTTTCACCCAAAAGGAATTGAACATGAGGCAGCGGAGATGGTTGGAACTCATCAAAGACTATGACCTCAGTGTTCAATATCACCCCGGGAAGGCTAACGTGGTGGCCGATGCCTTAAGCAGGAAGGCTTGCTCTTTGAATGCTGTTATTCAAGAAAGGCAGCCAGCCTTGTTTAAGGAACTCGAACAATTCAGTTTGGAATTAGTCACCCCTGGATTTCTGGATCATTTGGAAGTCAGACCGACCCTGATGGACGAAGTCAAGAAGGCACAAGATGGACACGCGAGCATTGAAGGCATCAAGAAGAAGATGAAGCTGGGCAAGGCCCCAGGATTCTCCGAGGACAAGCACGGGATTGTTTGGTACAAAGGCCGCATCTGCGTACCAAACAACACAGAGCTGAAAAACCTGATTCTGCAAGAAGCCCACGACACTCCGTATTCCATCCACCCCGGAGGAACCAAGATGTACCAAGACTTGAAGGCACAATTCTGGTGGCACGGGATGAAAAGAGAGATTGCGACCTATGTTGCAAAGTGTGATGTGTGCCAAAGGGTCAAGGCTGAGTATCAGCGACCTGCTGGATTGCTTCAACCACTCAAGGTTCCTGAGTGGAAGTGGGATAAAGTCGGAATGGACTTCATCACCGGATTACCAAGGTCGAATAAAGGACATGACTCTATCTGGGTCATAGTCGATCATCTGACCAAGGTGGCCCATTTCATTCCTTTCAAGACTACCTACTCAGGCAACCAGCTGGCAACTCTCTACATCAACTGAATCCGAAGTCTTCACGGCGTTCCCAAGGAGATTGTGTCAGATCGAGGCACCCAGTTCACCTCGAGGTTCTGGGGTAGATTCCAAGAAGCCTTGGGAACCAAGTTATCCTTCAGCACGGCTTTTCACCCACAGACCGGAGGTCAAACAGAGCGAGTCAATCAAATTCTCGAAGATATGCTCCGAGCCTGTGTCCTGGCATATGGAGCCAAGTGGGAAGATTGTCTCCCTTTTGCCGAGTTCTCCTATAACAACAGTTACCAGTCAAGCCTTCAGATGGCACCATTTGAGGTGTTGTACGGGCGCAGATGCCGCACACCCCTCAATTGGTCGGAGACTGGAGAAGGACTAGTCTTTGGACCAGATATTCTTCGCGAAGCAGAAGAGCAAGTCCAACTAGTCAGAGAGCGATTGAAGGCAGCCAAGTCAAGGCAGAAGAGTTATGCTGACACTCGACGCCGAGACATGAGTTTCCGTGTCGGAGATCATGTGTACCTGCGGGTAACTCCTCTGAAAGGAACCAAGCGTTTCCACGTTAAGGGGAAGCTCGCGCCAAGGTTCATTGGCCCTTTCAAGATCACCGACCGACGAGGAGAAGTGGCTTACCAGTTGGAACTACCACCTGAGCTATCCGATGTGCACAATGTATTCCATGTGTCGCAACTCCGGAAATGCCTCCAAGTTCCAGACAAGCCTAATCTCTACAAGGATGTTGATCACCAAGCCATTGATCTGCAGCCTGATTTGACCTACCGCGAGAAGCCCATTCGCATTCTGGACGAAGCAGAACGACGGATGCGAAGCCGTACCATCAAATACTTCAAGGTCT
>LR738715.1:153718102-153731174 GCA_902687465.1 Secale cereale | reverse complement strand
TGGAGCAACCACACCGAAGCAGAAGCAACCTGGGAACGAGAAGACTATCTTAGATCCGAGTTTCCCGATCTCTTTTAAGACCTAGTTTAGGAATCTCGGGGACGAGATTCTTGTAAGGGGGGTAGGTCTGTCACACCCTGCATTTTGTAACATGTTATTTGTATCTTTGAAGCATGAAAATTTGGACCAGCAAATTTTTTTTGGCATCATTTGGCTTTTATTTGAAGTTGAGTTTTCTTCATGTGCTTTTTCTTGTGCTCATTAAAGTCAACTATTACCTCTTGTAGAATTCATATCCATACCTAAAACTTCTACCCAATGATCATGCCAAGTGTTATATAACAGTATAGTATTTTCTTACAAAATTAATTTGGCCAAAATGTATTTTATAAATTTAGTTTTCCATAAACCCCTGAATTGAGATTTGCACTGCAAGTACTTGATTTAGGGTGAGAAAATTATTTCAAAAGGTTTATTTGAGACCTAGTAGTCATAGGACTCCCAGAAACCACAAAAGTATAATTTTAAAAGTTATTTTCCTATTTTATTTAAAAGCTTTTTCTTAAGGCCAGAAATGGTCTTTAATAGGGGAAAATTATTTAACTATTTCAAAAATATTTGCCAAAATTCAGAGAGACTCAGAGGACATATATTGTCCATATATAAGAGTTTCATCACTTGGTCATGTTCAAAATAATGGGCTAATCCCTCTAAAACCCTTTCTGGATATTTCAAGCTTTTGAAATATTTACAAAGGAAATTTTCTCCAAATATTCCAGGGAAATTCTATCATGTCATATATGACATATTTGATGATCATGCCAAGTCCCATGCCTTGGGAAGCAAGAAAACATCCTCAAACCCCTTCATAACCATTCTGTCCATATTTGAAGTTTGAGCAACTCTACATTGCCAATCTTGTCCTAATGCTCTCAAACTTGGTGCACATGCTAGAAATGCCTAATGAGGCCTCTAGACCAAATGGCACAATATTTGGAATAGAGAAACTTGATCAGATCACCTCAAAACCCTTTCTGTTCAAATGCAAATTTGAACAACTTTACATTACCAACTTTTTACATGGAGCTTCAAACTTTGTGGCATGATCAATACCCCAAATGATGACGCTACACCAAGTGGTGCATCAAGGGGAGATGATTAGCTTGACTCAATCAAGATGAAGCTGTTTCTGTTGATTTCTAGGGTTCACCAAAGTTACATTGGCTAGTTTCTTCAAATGAGCCCAAATTTGGTGAAGCACCCTATTTTCACATGTTATTCAATCTTGTTAAGTGCCATGTCAAGTGGAGGTCATTTGCTTGACCAAACACTGATCAAACACCTTCTGCAGATTTACTAAAACCCTCATCTTGATCACTTTTACTCTTCGCCATGGCCTCAACTTTTTACCACATGTTCATTCAGTTACTGGCTACCTCCAGTAACTTCCCCATCACCCCAGCTCCATGATTGAGGGGTAAGAACCCAAGTTTACCCTGCTGGACAGCCAATTTTCACCAAGTCACCAGCATCCTCTCTCTCTCTCAGCACCTCCAGGGCATCCAAGGCCACAGGCCAATTCTTTACTCCTCCCTCAACCTTCTAGACACTCTTGGGCACATTGGACTTGACCAGAACGGCGAGGGCACGAAGGTGCCAGCCATTCGGGCACTCTAGAGCACGCTACAGTGCGCCCACGCACTGTAGCTCCAGCCAATCGCCGGCCCCCGACAGCCTCGGGCCTCTCCCTCGCGCCAGTCGATGCTCCTCGATGTCCGCGACCGCCCCGGCGCTGTCCTCCCTCCTCCTGCGCCCTCCTGTGATCATCGTC
Organism: Secale cereale; assembly: GCA_902687465.1. Classification (NCBI taxonomy): domain Eukaryota; kingdom Viridiplantae; phylum Streptophyta; class Magnoliopsida; order Poales; family Poaceae; genus Secale; species Secale cereale. The sequence goes on along the minus strand of LR738715.1, from coordinate 153,729,343 downwards.
GCACGCGCACCGGCCGCCCGCAACGGCCACTCTTCTGCCTCGCACGCGCGCACGGTCTAGAAGCTCCCCCGCTCCTCCTCTCACCTCAAATGGACGCGGAGCTCGTCCAGCAACGCCGTGGACTCATCCCCCTTGCCTCCTGTGCGCTGTAGCGTCGAGCTGGAGCTCGCCGGCGCACTGGACCTCAGGGCTCCGCCGTCCCCCTATAAATAGGACCCCCCCGGGCCTCTCCAACAGCATCAGCAGCTCCACCACACCTCACTGAGCCCTCCAGCGCCACCCATTCCTCCCCAGGAAGTCCCAGTGCTCGGGATCGACCGGAGCTCCGCCGCGTCGGGCCGCCGGTGATCTCGCAGTACGGGCCTCCCCTGCCCTTCTTTTTGCCCGATCTAGAACCGCCGTGCAACACTGACCATTTCCCCTCTGTTTCTCCCTCCTGTTGCAGTCGGAAACGACCGGAGCAACGACCTCCCGACGATCCTCCGTCGTCCCACCTCGCCGCCGGCGAACCCGACCTCCCCGGCGTGCCGCACCACCACCCCTACATCCGCCACTCGACGCTGCTCACGTCCCTGCCCTCCGTTGCCGTCGCCGTGGCCGGAAACCTCGCCGGTGAGCTCGCCGTCGCCGTGGCCGTGAGGTTGGAGATGACAGACGGGCCCCGCCTGTCATCCCCACACCTCTCTCCCCCTCCTCTCAGTCACTGACCGCCGGGCCCCGCCCGTCAGGTTTAAAAACCTGACGTGCGCGCGCAGGCACCCGTGCGGCTGGGCTGGTCCGCCCTGGGCCGTGCACTATGGCCTCTCTGGTCCAGTTTCACAGGGCACTTTTTCCTTTTCTTTTCTGTAATTGTTTTAAACATTTTTACAGAAAAAATAATGGTCCAAATAAAATAATTCCAACTCCTAAATTCTTGTAATATTCCAACCTATTTAATGCTACTACTTTCACTCACATCTATGAAACTTTTCTGTTCTGTTCAAATTTAAATTCAAATTTGAGCAGTAAAACTCCTGTTCAAAAATCAATAGATTCCATTCTGTTACTCCAAAACTCCAACTAAGAATTTTCACCATCTTAGAAATCCCTCTAGTATTTTATAAAAATGAGTTGACATTTTTCTGTTTTATTTGTGGTCTTATTTTCTCGTGGTTATTATGCGACGTATAGATCCCGTATTTGACGAAGTTGCTGAGGAAGGAGAAGGAGAAGGATTTGAAGACTTTGAAGACCAAGCCAATCCAGGCAAGCAGCCCTTTGACCATGATACACTTGTTCTTCGGAACCCGTTTGTTTCCGATGCATGATGTTAGGGTTACGATGGTGACCTAGTTGATTTCACCACATGATGCATGCCTTAATCTTGATCTTGCTATGTGCTAGATGACATGCATATGGCTAGTAGTAATGAATAGTGATGCATGTGTGACATGAACCTTCGTGGTTGAGGTCTTTGCAAAAAAAAAACCGTCGGGTGCCACTCATGCCCGAGGGAGATGATGAGTTGGGTAACCACTTGATGACGAAGTGGTGTACCGAGACAAGTGTGTGTGTTTTTCAAACGGATTGATTTAAGTTGCGACCGTTATTCCAACCATACATGTGCAACCACACTACCCCTTATGGGACGGGGCTTTATTAATTACTTAGGTCGATACTAGCATGGTGCCCGCATTACTAGTGACGGGAAGACTTGAGGTCTTTCCCGGGACGGGGTCGTGCTTGGATAGACGGCCATGACTGTTTTTACAGGGCACCTGACACACCGTTGGTCCCTTCGGGTACGCGTGACATTGAAATTAGGGCAAGTCCCGTGATATATTGTTTGTACCCGAGGGCCGTGTACCAACGAGTGGACTCTATGTTAGTGTCGTCTAAGGAAAGATAATGACCGGGTGCTTACCCCGGGTACTTGAGGTACCGCGGGTCGTGGATGACATGGAAGTTCCCCGGATCTTGTGGGTAAAGTGTACAACCTCTGCAGAGTGTAAAACTATTCGAATAGCCGTGTCCACGGTCATGGACAGTTGGGTAACCGCTCTTGGGATACGTCCAATGTTTGTGAAACCATGCGTGTGTATGTGAGTCAAGGTGGTGACTTGACTCGACGAGTTGAATCTTATTCATGTTGATATCGGTAACCTGTCTTCGAGGTTACACGAGTTTATCGATGCATAAACTTGATGGTAGAATATTCATTCTAGCCCGTTGCTAGATTGTTCATTATTGTTCAAATTGCATTGTTACTTTGAACCACATCATGGGTTGCTTGCGAGTACGTTCAAAGTACTCATTGGCTTGCCACTAGTTATTTAATTGGCGAGGCATGGAAGAATAGGAATATGAGGAAGAGTCCTTTGGAGATGAACATGCGAACTAGGACGCTATCCCAGTCAGAATGCCTGTAGGGTTAAGGCAGATGGCATGGGTTCTACCCGTTATCGAAGACTTCCGCTATTTGAGTTATTTGCTATTCAGCCCTTGAGGCTCTATCTATGTAAGACTTGGCCATAATGGTCATAATTCGTGTAAGACTATCTGTATGGATGTCAGACTCTTGTTATTTCAGCTTCTGTGTGTTCAGTGAGCATTGATCTCTGGGATCACTGTACACGTGCATTCGGTGATCTCGACTTCTAAGTCGGGGTCCCCATAGGTATGAAGTATCTATGACTATCACTAGTGTGCACAAGTGTCGTGGCCCTGCAATACTCAGATGGCTAGTATCAATGGGAAAGCTACGCAAAGATGGTCCATAGGGTGACAATGCAATTGCGAAGTAGATTGAGCAAAGTGTCGTTGATGTTACCGTCCTTGCCGAAGTTGAGCGGTGGTGTTGTCAAAGTCTTGCCGTTCCAAGGTAGCCTAAACATCGAAGGAAACGGTGAAACCACAACTCAAGTATCCAAGGCAAAGGGAGACAAACTTTTCAAACTCGAAGTGGTTAAGCGATGGTGGTTGCGAAAATGGTGGTGGTATGCGGAAGGTTTGGTGGATACCGAACGAAAATGGCTGTGGAAAGTGCAAGGTAGGGTGGAGTGGGGGGATTGTGGCAAGAGACATCTTAGGATCATGATCACCACTTGTACCATCATAAGTTTTCCTTTGTCATGATAAACTCTGATAATGATGCGGAGCATCCTTCGTTCATCCCCATGTACACCACTTGGACGCAAGGTGATCCCGTTCCTCGATGCTTCCCCTTTCTTTTCTCGCGAGACATGGATGCTACTTTAAGCGCGAACCTTGTGCATGCTAAGGAACACCCAAGGAGACCATGGAGAGTCCAAGGACCAAGGCCAAGTGTGCGCGGAAGAGAAGGAAGAAGGGCCAACACCTACAGGCCCCGGACATCCGGCCCCCAGGCTCAGACATCTGGTGCCCCTTCACAGAAGCGAGCCCTGCTAGCCCGGACATCCGACCCCATGCCCCGGACATCCGGCTCCTCCCGAAGCCCCGGACATCCGGCCCCTTCGCCGGAAATCCGGCCCCTCATCACAGAAGGCAACTGAAGCCGGCCACGCTCAGCCCGGACATCCGGCTCCTCGCGAGCCGCCGGACATCCGGCCCCCGGCCCGGACATCCAGCGCCTGCCTGCGCGCAGAGACGGGCCAGAGGCCCATGTATCCCTCTCCCACTTACCCCTTCATGGACCTAGACTATATATACTCCTCCACCTCCTCCTAGTTAGGGTTAGCTGAGGTTTAGCTCATTTGAGACAGAGCTTTGCTCATCCACTAGTGGTTCATCTCCTTGGGAGTGACTGTGGCCCCTCCACGGAGAAGATCCACACGGATTCAAGACCTCTGCGGAGAAGATCCTACGGGATACCAAGACCTCCTCACGGATAAGACTATCGCTACTTGTATCGTCCCTTGTTGATCATGGATCTTGTATCTCTTTGTGTTTCGAGGATCTAGCATATGTGTGACTTGTTCTTGGTGGTTTGAGTGATTCTCTCGTGTTCCCTCTCGTGTTCTTCGTGTTCTTCATGGGATCCACTCCATTTCGTGAAAGATCGGCCACCTAGGTTTCCACCCTACATCATATGGTATCAGAGCCACGGTTTCTCACGAATTTGGAGCCTCACCACCGTTTTCTAACCTTGTTTTGTTGTGGTCTTCCCCAAATTCAAAAATTCCCCACCAAAAATAGCCCCAATTTTTTTTGTGATCTGTTGGTTTGATGAGATTTTTTGATTTTGATCCATGGATTTGCTTGGTTTCAAGTGGATCTAGCATTTCCCCAAGTTTCCCCATCTTTCCTCCACAGAATCCGTCAAATTTTGCCTCCAAAATCATCAAATTCCGCCCCCAAACGAGTTTGGAAGTCCCAATCCCGATCTGGAATCGTCGGGCCGGACATCCGGGCCATAGGCCGGACATCCGGGCCATCGGGCCGGACATCCGGCTCCTGGAGGGCAAAATCGCGCAAGTTTCTGGACATCAGGTCCCGGAAATCCGGACCCGACCCCGGATGTCCGGCCCCTGGGAATTCAGCCACCTGTGTTTCACCGCTTTGTCCATAACTAATTCATCCGAACTCCGATTTCGACGTTCTTGAGCTCGTTTTGAAGCTGTTGACATCCCCCATAACACAAAAATACTACCATAATCATTTGAATCCATCATAGTTTTGGAATTTTGGCATCTTTACCTAGGGCTTCTACCACATCATCCGCTATACCACCACCGACTTCCGCAACCTAACCCATTTTGTCCACCATAGCATTTGTGGTTGCTTGAGTAGTGATTTGAGTCTCCTAAGGTGTTTAGGCTACTTAGGGACAATTGCTTCTTCATCAACCACCACCACCACTTCCGCATACCCATTGCCCACTATACATAGCCAACCAACTTAACCAAATTTTGTTCGAGCTTGTTTGAGTTGTGGCTTGTGTCTCCTAAAGTGTTTCGGCTACTTAGGGACCGTGAATTCAACTCCGACACCGTGTATAGCCCATCATACACTTCCACCACCATAACCCATTTTGACCGGGTTTCCACCAACAATTCCGCAACCACCACCGCTTGTCCGCTACCACCATTTGACATTTGTCCTTGAGATTTTGAGTTGTGGTTTTTCTGTTTCCTAAGGTGTTTCGGCTAATTAGGAACGGGTCTATATCAAGAGCACCACCTCTCATCATCGACACGGACGGTAACCTCGACGACATCATTGTATTTTCCCTTGCAATTGCATTGTTAACCCCTAGCCCATTTTTGCGACACTTACCTATCGAGACTAGCCATTTGAGTATTGTCGGCAACGTGACTTGTGCACATTAGTGATCATACTTCCCATAGCATACATACCATATCACCGTGGTGCATATCTTGGTATCATCTCTTGTGACACAAGGTTGTCATCGCATAAACTCAATTGCTATCTTGGTTCGTGAAGTTTTGCATGAGAAAAGAGCTCAAAAGAGAAAGAGCCAAACAAGCTTTTAAGCACAAAGAAAAAGATAAGCAAAGAGCTTGTAAGCAAGAGCCATAGCATCACAAAATATCATATCATACTTGATCATCTTGGATCATCTTGTGCTCAAAGCACCGAAACATCATACATACATAGCATACTTGGGATAGAAAGTTCATACATTTTGCATCTTATAGGTTGTGCACAAGTGTCGTATCCGCCTATTGAGCAATCGTGCTAGCGTCTCTCTTGAGTTGTGCAACACGAGCATTTTCCGTGGATTCCACATTTTGTGCTCATTCCTTGGTTGCACGACCCCATTTATCTATCCATGTGTGTGTTTCCGTGTGCCACATATTGCTATTGGTCTACTTGTTTCACTTGCGAATTTGTGAATCTCTTTCAACTTTATTGACTCTTGCTAACATTTTGCATCAAATTTTTGTGCCACTATCCTCACCGAGCTCCACCATAAGCTTTACTTGTGTAGGTGTGAGAAACCGACAAGAATTGGTACCAATTGTGCTATTTCCTTGTTCCACATTTGAGTGATCATTGATCCATCTTCAACATCGGTCAAGGTACATTTGGTATAGTTCTTCTCTTTCTCCCACTCATACTTGCTAGCATCTTGTGATGGATAGGCAAGGCATTTCATCTCCGGTCTTCGACATCGACGGCGTGAACAATGACATCCACGCGAAAACCATCGGACTACAACGAGAAATGCAAGAGCGCTTGGGCAACATCGCCATCGAACTACAACACTCCGAGACAAGGACAATGGCTTGCTTCGACGACATGTGCGACTCCTTCAACAAAGAAATGGCGGAGTTCCAACACTTAGTGGTCGATTACAAGTCTTCTTCCCATTCGTCATCCTCTCGGCGGCGACATTCAAGTCACAAGTCTTCGGAGCGCAAACATGATGCAAGTGAAAGTCTTCCACGTCCACACCGCCATGGCGACCATCGACATCGTCATGAAGGGCAAGTCACCTCCAAGCATCATGTGCATGACGACGACGAACGACATCTACCAAGAGCTCAAGCACGACAACGACATCATCATCATGAAGATGCTCGACAAGCGCATACCTACAAGTCCGAAGAAGCTCTACATCACGCCAAGGCTAAGCTTCAAGAGCATAAGATAAGACCGCGAGACAAGCACACCCAAGACGGAGCTACGTCTACAACCATCACTTCGACATCTTCGCCAAGTGCTATCAAGGCATCTTTGCCTTTGGACGTACGGCATCTTCGCCTACTTCCCATGAGTTTGCCTACATCGACATCTTCATCATCAAGGCGATCATCTACGAGCGACGGCGACAAGACGGTCGAGCATGGGCCATCCCCTTCGACCAAGGCGACGAGCATGAACCTCTTCGACACCATGAAGACGGCGCCCATATTGGACTCCTACTCCGGGTCAAGCTACACAAGCAAGGATGAGACCTTCTCTTTGACCTCGGAGGAGCGTTATGCTTTGCCACATCCTACGGCATTCATCTTTGGAGGCATTACGGATGAGGAAGTTGAGCATGGAGACTATTGCACATACACCTCTTCGACATCAACATATGACGAGATGCCCCTATTCCCATGTGAGGAGAGCCACCACCACATGAGTGATACGAGTGACTCCACCATATGTGACATTGAGAGTATTTCCTTTGAGAGGATGAGAGTGACCACTACTAGCCCCATACGTGAGATCATGCCACTTCTCCTATGTGAGGTTGAGAGCCATTTGAGTGACTCCACCAACCATACGAGTGAGAGCATCCACGAGGGAGTGAGTGAGCCACAACACTTAGTGAGTGAGGTAGTTGATAGGGCATGTGAGGCCACTATGATTTCTAACGACTTAACCTCTACTTCGAGTGTGTTTTCTTTGGTTCTAGGTCTCCTACAAGAGGACATGCCTACCCTCGACGAGTCCGTCCATCCAATGGACAACCCGATGGCCATGGTGGAAGAAAATGCACCACCCACATGGTTCCATCATGATGAAGATGAGTACGATTGGATCATGAACACCTCACCTACAACGCATGAGCGACGCTCCAAAGGTAAAATAGGTGAAGGTGATTCTCTTATCCCACTAGTGGACTACCTCAACAATGATTGCTTGCATGATGTTGACACACCTATTCCCATGCTTCATGCTAGTGCGACTTCATCATGTCTTGACTTACCTATTTATGATGAATATGATGATGAGCATGTTGAGTTGCCTAGTTGTGATGCCATGCTCCATAGGGTATCATGTGAAAAATCTTTTTGTCACATCATGTTTGAGAATCCTTTAAACTTGTCATATGCTATGAGTGAGATCTCCCATATTGCATCATTTCAATCTCAACATAGTAACTATGCATGCCAAATTAAAGTAAATCCCATTTGCACTTGTGGCATAGATGACAAGATGATGGTCATTGGCTTGTGTTTCTCTTGCGATGATATTGCAATGCTTCCTTTACATGCTTTGCGCAATTCATCTATTATGCCATGCCATGATCACATTGTTCCGGATATGCATTGTTTTGAATGTTATCAATATTCTCCAAGTGATATTCCCACTAATTCTCATGAGGAGACCCCCATAGTTTCCTCATACATACTAGGAGATCTTGATGCATTCCATACTTTGCATAGTTCCCATAATTGTGTGCACCATATGCATTCCATGAATAACTATGCTCTACCAACTTATCATAATGCATTACACCATGTGAGTCTCCATTATGACATACATAACAACAAACTTCTCATGATGGATGTCATGTTTCTATATCACGCATCTCATTTATTTGAGCATTGCTATTTTGTGCTAACCAACACACGCACGTGCGCATCATGATGGATGATGTGTACATATACCACGCACATACAATTTTTCCTTTGCCTTTGCCTTATGTAGGTACTTTTGCAAACTCGTCAACCTCACAATCCCATGAGTTGACAAAACGAGCTCTTGAGAGCAACAACGATTTGGGATCCCGTGGATTGTGCCTATCACCGTTCTTTTTGCGCAACGACTACGCGCATCTCTTTTACTTGGCTCTCACACGGCTATGCGCTATTTGCCACTTGTCACATTATGCCCATACTATCGTGTTCACTTTGCATGTTATGCTTCTTGCTATGAACTTGACATGCGATTGTGACCCTTGCTTGCCTTTACACATGATTCACCATTATGCTACTTTTATGTGTATTTGCATGCTTGGTGGAGATACTTGTAGCTACTACCATGATTTCTTTGTGCTCCACGCTATTGATGCTTGTTGTGTTGGGAGAGTCATGATGCCCTATTGCTATTTACATATGGCCTCTCGCCAATACATTGATCCTATTTTGCTCATATCTTGCTTACATGCTTGTGCTATGCCATGTGCATTATTCATGCCTACAATTTGCACACATGACAAGCTTGCCATGATTGCCTCTAGTACGTTCAATCTTCGCACTATTAGCTTGTTTGACTTGATTGCTATGATTGCTTGCTATGTTGCACCACCCATGTTCCACTCTTACTTGCTTTCTTGGGTTGATGACATATATGTTCATGCCATTCACATGATTCACATTGATCATTGTCATTTGTCTCCACTAGTTACATCTATCATCACTTGTATTGAGTGCAACAATGCTATGTTTGTTGATCTTGGAGACTTAGACACCATACTTGTGATGCATGCTTGCTTGTTTGAGCATAATGCCTTTGGTTGTTATCGCGTCATATGCTTACATGCCATGCCACATTACCTTGTCCTTTCTTATGGTAAGAATGATGCAAGCACTTGTTGGGTATTTTCCCTCACGAATGCTAGGTTTTGCATTCATGCTAACCTCATTTGTTTTTTCGAGTATTTGTCATGTTCTTTCATTTTGAAGGATTCACAAGGGGGTGCCGTCATGCGACAACTTGGTCATGCGAAGGCATACATGATGTGCAACACCAACATTCGCGAGAATCTCCTTAAGGTGCACTCCTTCCCTTTGAGCCATCCTCACATACGCATATTGGATGGGTCATTCTGTCATTGTTGTCTTCTTCTTATTGTCTACATGATACATCTATTGGAGAGAGGACCGACATTGGAGATGGACCTTCAAGAGGAGGAGCGCTCGGCCTTATTGGATGCACCTTTGGACCTTCACTCATGCCACGACATTGAGCATTGGAATATCAAAACTCCTTTGGCACATTACACCAAAACCTTCATATTTGTTGATTGTGTGCTCACATGCCATGCTCCATGGACATATCATTCCCATACCAAATTTTCACTTTATGCATGGATTGACTCACATTATGATTGCCTTGTTGCATCATGTATTCCCATGTCATCCATGATATATGCGCTTGTGCATTTCCTTAGAAAATTTGTTGTGATCTTTCTTGATGGCATATTCATACATCATGATCATATTGTCCTCCATCAATTGCATGATAACATACACATATTGATCATCCATTGCCATGTTCATGCTCTTAATAAACCATCACACTATGACATCATTTTGCACAATGGTAGAAATTGTAGCTTTGTGCACCATGCCAATTACCCTACCTTTGTGTGCACAACAAATGAATTTGCTCACATGAATGCTTTACATCTCATACTATATCATCTTGCTAAGCTTCATGTACCTTGTCACACGGACTCATTCTTACATGATGGACATTTTGTGCGCGCTAACCATTATATTTCCAAGTGTACTTTGTGTTTGCTCATTTTGCATGTACCACATACCGGAGACACCTTGGAGTACTTGGATTGCGACATGCCCTCAACTTCGTCCAACTGCAAGTCCGTTCACGACTACCGTTTCCATGGTGATGAGGTTTTTAATCCGAGGTCGGATCTTTCCCAAGGGAGGGGAGATGATGCGGAGCATCCTTCGTTCATCCCCATGTACACCACTTGGACGCAAGGTGATCCCGTTCCTCGATGCTTCCCCTTTCTTTTCTCGCGAGACATGGATGCTACTTTAAGCGCGAACCTCGTGCATGCTCAGGAACACCCAAGGAGACCATGGAGAGTCCAAGGACCAAGGCCAAGTGTGCGCGGAAGAGAAGGAAGAAGGGCCAACACCTACAGGCCCCGGACATCCGGCCCCCAGGCTCAGACATCCGGCGCCCCTTCACAGAAGCGAGCCCTGCTAGCCCGGACATCCGACCCCATGCCCCGGACATCCGGCTCCTCCCGAAGCCCCGGACATCCGGCCCCTTCGCCGGAAATCCGGCCCCTCATCACAGAAGGCAACTGAAGCCGGCCACGCTCAGCCCGGACATCCGGCTCCTCGCGAGCCGCCGGACATCTGGCCCCCGGCCCGGACATCCAGCGCCTGCCTGCGCGCAAAGACGGGCCAGAGGCCCATGTATCCCTCTCCCACTTACCCCTTCGTGGACCTAGACTATATATACTCCTCCACCTCCTTCTAGTTAGGGTTAGCTGAGGTTTAGCTCATTTGAGATAGAGCTTTGCTCATCCACTAGTGGTTCATCTCCTTGGGAGTGACTGCGGCCCTTCCACGAAGAAGATCCACACGGATTCAAGACCTCTGCGGAGAAGATCCTACGGGATACCAAGACCTCCTCACGGAGAAGACTATCGCTACTTGTATCGTCCCTTGTTGATCATGGATCTTGTATCTCTTTGTGTTTCGAGGATCTAGCATATGTGTGACTTGTTCTTGGTGGTTTGAGTGATTCTCTCATGTTTCCCCTCGTGTTCCCTCTCGTGTTCTTCGTGTTCTTCATGGGATCCACTCCATTTCGTGAAAGATTGGCCACCGAGGGTTC
>LR738715.1:153667271-153717653 GCA_902687465.1 Secale cereale | reverse complement strand
CACGAAATGGAGTGGATCCCATGAAGAACACGAAGAACACGAGAGGGAACACGAGGGGAAACACGAGAGAATCACTCAAACCACCAAGAACAAGTCACACATATGCTAGATCCTCGAAACACAAAGAGATACACGATCCATGATCAACAAGGGACGATACAAGTAGCGATAGTCTTCTTCGTGAGGAGGTCTTGGTATCCCGTAGGATCTTCTCCGCAGAGGTCTTGAATCCATGTGGATCTTCTCCGTGGAGGGGCCGCAGTCACTCCCAAGGAGATGAACCACTAGTGGATGAGCAAAGCTCTATCTCAAATGAGCTAAACCTCAGCCAACCCTAACTAGGAGGAGGTGGAGGAGTATATATAGTCTAGGTCCACGAAGGGTTAAGTGGGAGAGGGATAGATGGGCCTCTGGCCCGTCTCTGCCATCAGGCAGGCGCCGGATGTCCGGGCCGGGGGCCGGATGTCCGGCGGCTCACGAGGAGCCGGATGTCCGGGCCAAGGGGCCGGATGTCCGGGCTTAAGTGCTCGGTCCTGATGCTCTCTAGATAGGATGGTCCGGATTTCCGGGCTGGCGCCGGATGTCCGGCCTGACGCGGGGCGCCGGATGTCCGGGGGTCGGCCGAGTGTCCGGCCGCTGTAGCTCCACAGCGACTCCCCTTGAGGCACTTCTTGATCCGCTTCTGTGTGGACTTGTCCTATGCTTCGAGCATCTCCTGGGTCGTCTCCTCGGTTCCTAAGCACATGCAGTGTCTTTGCATTAGGTAGCAACCTAGTCTCGCGTGAATGAAAAGGGGAAGCATCGAGGAACGGGTTCACCTTGTGTCCACTTGGGGTTTGGGTAGTAGTCGTAGTGTACATGGGGATGAATGAAGGATGCTCCGCATCATCTCCCCTCCCTTGGGAAAGATCCGACCTCGGATCAAAAACCTCATTACCATGGAAACGGTTGTCGTGGACGGACTTGTAGTTGGACGTAGTCATAGACATGGCGCAATCCAAGTACTCCAAAGTGTCGTCGGAGTGATATACATGCAATAAGAGCAAACACAAACAACACTCGGAAATACAATTATTAGCGCACACAAAGTGTCCATCATGTAAGTGTGAGTCCGTGTGACAAGGCACATGATGCTTATCCAAAAGATGTACAATGACATGCAAAGCATTCATGGGAGCAAATTCATTTGTTGTGCACACAAAGGTAGTGTAGTCGGCATGGTGCACAAAGCCAAAAATTCTACCATTGTGCAAAGTGATGTCATAATGTGATGGTTTATCAAAAACATGAACATGTCAAGTGATGCTCAATATGTGTATGTTATCATGCAGTTGATGGTGGGCAATATGATCATGATGTATGAATATGCCATCCAGAAAGATCACAACAAATTTGCGAAGAAAATGCACCAGCTCATATATCATGGATGACATGGGAATACACGATGCAACAAGGCAATCATAATGTGAGTCAATCCATGCATAATATGCAAATTTGGTATGGGAATGATATGTCCATGGAGCATGGCATGTGAGCACACAATCAACAAGTATGAAGGTTTTGGTGCAATGTGCCAAGGGAGTTTTGATATACCAATGCTCGATGTCGCGGCATGAGTGAAGGTCCGAAGGTGCATCTAAAGGGTCCATCTTCAATGTCGGTCCTCCATCCCGTAGATGTATCATGTAGACAACAAGAAGGAAACAACAATGAAAGTATGGCCTATCCAATATGCATATGTGAGGATGGCTCACAAAGAAGGAATGCACCTTATGTATGTTCTCGAAGATGTTGTTGTCGCGCAATGTGTATGCCTTAACATGCCCAAGATGCCACGTGATGGTACCGCCTTGTGAATCCTTCAAAATGAAAGATCATGACAAACACTTGGAAAAACAAATGAGGTTCGACGTAATGCAAAACCTAGCATTCGTGCGGGAAAATACCCAACAAGTGCTTGCATCATTCTTATCATAAGAAAGTACAAGGGTGTGGTGCATGGTATGTAGGCATAAGATGCGAGAACAACCAAGTGCAATAGGCTCAATCAAGCAAGTATGCATCTCAAGAAGGGTGTCAAAGTCTCCAAGATCAACAAACATAGCATTGTTGCACTCAATACAAGTGATGAGAGATGCACCTAATGGAGCCAAGTGACAATGATCAAGATATATCATGTGAGTGGCATGAACATATATGTCATCAACCCAAGAAAGCAAGTAAGAGAGGAACATGGGTGATGCAACATAGCAAGCAAGCAAGCTAGTAGTGCAAAGATGCACCATACTAGAAGTAATCATGGCAATCATGGCATGTGTGCAAATAGGAGGCATGAATAATGCACATGGCATATCACAAGCATGAAAGCAAGGTATGGGCAAAGTCTCATCATTGTGGTGGCAAGAAGTCCTATGTAAATAGCAATGGAGTATCATGACTCTCCCAACACAAGAATCAACAATAGCATGGGGCACAAAGAAATCATGGTAGTAGCTACAAGTATCTCCACCAAGCATGCAAATACACATATAAGTAGCATAATGGTGAATCATGTGTAAAGGCAAGCAAGGGTCACAATTGCATGGCAAAGTCATAGCAAGAGGCATAACATGCAAAGTGAACACGATAGTATGGGCATAATGTGATAAGTGGCAAATAGCCCATAGCCGTGTGAGAGCCAAGTAAAAGAGATGCGCGTAGTGGTTGCGCGAAGAGAATGGTGGTAAGGAGATTCCACGGAATCCCAAGTCATCGTTGCTCTCAAGAGCTCGTTTTGTCAACTCATGGGATTGTGAGGTTGACAAATGTTCATGAGTACCTACACAAAGCAAAGACAAAAGGAAAATTGTGTGTGCATGGTATATGTACACATCATCCATCATGATGCGCACATGCATGTGTTGGTTAGCACAAAATAGCCAATGCTCAAATAAATGAGATGCGTGATATAGAAACATGTCATTCATCATGAGAGTTTTGTTGTTATGTATAGCATAATGGAGACTCGAATTGTGTAATGCATCACAAGAAATATGAGCATTGTTATTCATGGAATGCATATGGTGCACACAATCATGGTAATCATGCAAGGTATGGAATGCATCAAAATCTCCTAGTATGTATGAGGAAACTATAGGGGTCTCCTCATGAGCATCAATGGAAACATCACATGGAGAATATTGACAACATCCAAAACAATGCATATTTGGAACAATGTGTTCATGGCATGGCATAAAAACGGCATCAAAAGCTTTGATACCATAATATGATGTAGGGTGGAACCCTAATCAGCAGATCTTTCACGATTGGAGAATATCCCACGACGAACACGGAGAACACAAGGAGGAAACGGAGGAAAACACGAGGGGAAACACTCAAATCAACACAAATATGATCACACAAGTGCTAGATCCACGATACACATCGAGATACACGATCCATAGTCAAATCACGGTGGTACAAAGGTAGTCTTCTCCCGGAGGAGGTCTTGAATATTCCTTGGGATCTTCCCCGATGTGGAGGTCTTGAATCCGAGGTGGATCTTCTCCGAAGAGGACGCGGTCTCGTAGGAGAGAATCCACAGAGGTCTATGATGAGCTATCCAAAAGCTAACCCTAAACAATGTGGGGAAAGGAGTATATATAGTGTAAGGGGCGAATGGGTACACGGGCCACGGCCCAAAGGGATGTGCGCAGGCATTCAGGGGCCGGACGTCCGGGCAACGGGCTGGATGTCCAGGGCTTCACGGGGCGCCGGATGTCCGGGGAGAGGGGCCGGATGTCCGGGCTGGAGGGGTTGAGTCTCGGGTGTCTTCTATGGAGTGGCGCCGGATTTCCGGACCCGAGGCCGGATGTTCGGGCCTTGCCTGGCCGGATGTCGGGGTCCTGTAGCCTCGACCGCTGGTGGCCTTCTGTAGATGGTTGTCCAGGGGTCGGATGTCCGGGGCCTGGAGCCTTCTTCAGCCCTTCTCGATGCAAAGCCTCGTCCGTGAACTTGGGGACTTGTCCATCTTCACGCACATCTCCAATGTGGTCTTCCTCACACCTGAGCACACAAAACACATCCGTCTGAGGTAGCAACCATGTCTCGCAAGATTCGTATGGAAGTAGGGCTAGGAGTGACGTCACCTCAGTCTCGAGAGCTCTAGCACGAGCACGTGTCATTGGTCCTTGAGGCACTTGGCGAGGTGATGGAGGGTCCATGGGGATGATCTCGGGATGCTCCGCATCATCTCCCCTCCCTTGGGAAAGATCCGACCTCGGATCGAAATCTTCATCACCATGGAAAGGAGATAGATCCTTGATGTTGAAAGTATCGCTCACGGAGTACTTGTCTCGTGGAATGTCGATCTTGTAGGCGTTGTTGTTGTAGCGTGCTAGCACCCTGAAGGGTCCGTCGGTGCGAGGTAGTAGTTTGGACTTGCGCTCGTGTGGGAAACGGTCCTTGCGAAGATGTAGCCAAACAAGATCTCTCGGGTGGAACACCATTGGTGCCTTGTTGACGTTGAGCTTGGTGGTGAGACGATGTACTTGTCGCTCGATCATTGCTCTTGTATCTTCGTGCACCTTCTTGAGATAGCTTACTCGTGCACTTGCGTCCATGTTCGTGCGCTCTTGGAGTGGAAGAGATAGGATGTCCAATGGGGACAACGGGTTGAAGCCGTAGACGACCTCGAAGGGGGACTTGCCGGTGGTCGAATGTCTTGCGCGGTTGTAGGCGTACTCGGTGATGGGCAAACATTGCTCCCATTCCTTGATGTTCTTGTTGATCAACACGCGAAGAAGCGTCGAAAGCATGCGGTTCGTCACCTCCGTTTGGCCGTCGGTTTGTGGATGGTACGCCGAAGAGAATAATAGCTTGATTCCGAGTTTGGCGCATAGTGTTTTCCAAAAGTAGCTCAAGAACTTGACGTCCCTGTCCGATATGATCGTCTTGGGCACACCGTGTAGACGAATGACCTCCCTACAAAAGAGATTTGCAACATGTGAAGCATCGTCTATCTTGTTACAAGGAATGAAATGAGCCATTTTAGAGAATCTATCCACGACAACTAGCATGGAATCTTTGCCATTTTGAGTCCTAGGCAATCCAAGTACAAAATCCATGCTTATGTCTTCCCATGGATGGTATGGAATAGGAAGAGGCATGTAAAGACCATGAGATTGAGCTTTGGACTTAGCTTTGCGGCATGTAGAACATCGGTTGGTGAGGCGTGAGACGTCACAGAGCATCTTGGGCCAAAAATAGTTCTTTGAGAGCGTAGCAAATGTCTTATCGCGTCCAAAGTGTCCCATGAGTGCTCCTCCATGAGATTCCTGCAAGAGGAGCAAACGAAGCGAAGACTCGGGAATGCAAAGTTTTCTAGCTCTCATAAGATATCCATCCTTTAGGTAGTAACGTTCCCAAGAAGTGTGAGTCAAGCACTTAGCATAAGCATTTGCAAAGAAAGGATCATGCTCATATAAATCTTTTATGTGCTCAAAGCCAATCACATTCAACTCAAGTTGTGTTACAAGCATGCATTTGCATGAAAGCGCGTCCGCCACAACATTTTCTTTGCCCTTGATGTATTTGATGACATAAGGAAAAGACTCAATGAACTCACTCCATTTAGCATGACGCTTGTTCAACTTAGTTTGACCCTTGAGATACTTGAGAGTCTCATGGTCCGTATGAAGAATGAATTCATGAGGTCTAAGATAATGTTCCCAAACATGTAAAACTCTCACCAAGGCATAAAGCTCTTTGTCATAAATGGGGTAGTTAAGTTGCGCTCCGGATAGCTTCTCGCTAAAGTACGCAATTGGGCGCTTTTCTTGCATTAGCACGCCACCTATGCCGGTACCACTAGCGTCACAATGAATCTCAAAAGGTTTATCAAAGTTTGGTAGGGCTAGAAGTGGTGCGTGGGTAAGCAAGCTTTTTAGCTCATTGAACGCGGTGTCTTGCGAAGGACCCCAAATGAAGGGTGCGTTCTTCTTGCTCAAGGCGTGTAGAGGCATAGCGATGGTGCTAGAGTCCTTCACAAAACGTCAGTAGAAACCGGCTAGACCAAGGAAACTACGCACTTGCATGAGATTCGTTGGTTGAGGCCAAGTTTTAGTTGCTTCAATTTTAGTTTCATCAACGTGAACACCTTGTGAAGAAACGACAAATCCTAGGAAGACAACCTTGTCAACGCCAAAAGTGCATTTCTCCATATTTGCATATAAGCGCTCTTTCCGAAGGGTTTGTAAAACCAAATGGATGTGTGTCACATGGTCCTCTAGCGTCTTGCTAAAAATGAGAATATCATCAAAGTAAACCACTACAAAGACACCTATGTAGGGTCGAAGACAAAAATGCATAAGACGCATAAATGAACCGGGCGCTTCCGATAATCCCATGGGCATAACAAGCCACTCATATAACCCAAACTTGGTTTTGAAAGCCGTCTCCACTCATCACCCTCTTGAATGCGAATTTGGTAGTAACCACTTTTAAGATCAATTTTTGAAAAGATGGTGGCACCACATAATTCATCAAGCATGTCGTCTAAGCGTGGGATATGATAACGGTATCTAACGGTGATAGCATTTATGGGTCGACAATCGGAGCACATGCGAAAACTTCCATCTTTCTTAGGCACGAGAATAACCAGAACGGCACAAGGGCTTAAGCTTTCACGTACATGACCTTTGTCGATGAGTTGTTGTACTTGCCATTGTATCTCCTTTGTTTCCTCGGGGTTGACGCGGTAATGAGCCTTGTTTGGAAGTGGTGCGCCGGGTATGAGGTCGATGCGGTGTTCAATTCCGCGAAGTGGAGGTAGACCCGGAGGTAGTTCATCGGGAAAGACGTCCGAGAATTCCTGCAACAATTGAGACAACACTAAAGGTAGAGGTGGTGAAGTGTTAGTAGGTTTGGCTTCCCCTTTGCATAAAAGCACAAGGTGAAAGACACTCGATGGGTTCTCACACACTTCTCTCATCTCACTTTTGGTGGCAAATAGCACTAGTTGCTTCTTGTCGCTCATCGTGGAGTCGCTCATATTTGGCTTGTGGCTCTCACTCTCCTTTTGGTGGCTCACTCTCTCACCATTCTCTCCATGATGGTTGGTAGGTAAAAGCTTGTCGGCGGCTACTTGACTTGGAGACATTGGTCGGAGCATGAATTCCTTGCCCTTCATCTTGAAGCTATAGTGATTTGTCCGTCCATTGTGTGTGACTCCACGATCATATTGCCATGGACGTCCAAGAATATGGTGGCACACGGACATGGGGATCACATCACATTCAAGAGTGTCCTCGTAGGCGCCTATCTTGAAAGAGACTTGCACGGTGTGCTCGACTCGAAGACTACCGGCGTCGTTGAGCCATTGGACCTTGTAGGGGTGAGGATGCTTCGTCTTGACCAAATGTAGCTTGTCGCATAGCTCTTCGCTTGCCAAGTTATGACAACTTCCTCCATCGATGATAACCTTGACGGAGCATCCGTTGATGCCGGCCTTCGTATGGAAAATGTGACATCGTTGGTCGTCATCTTGTTGGTGTTCGAGTGTCAAGACCTTGGAGACAACAAGATTGGGGCTTGAGTCGTTGTCGCAAAATACTTGACGGTCTTCTTCTTCATTCACTTGGCGATGCATAGCGACATGCTCAAGTGCTTCCATCTCATCATCGCTCATGGAGTCATAAGATCCGTCATCATTGATGATCATGGTGCGAAGGGTCTTGCACTCAAATGACTTGTGGCCTTGCCCTTGGCACTTGAAACATTTGATGGAACTCGTCTTGGAGTTGTCTTCGGTTGTAGTTGTAGTTGATGAAACTCTTAGCTTGAAGTTGTTGGTAGAAGGTGGACGACTCGATGTAGTCGCATTCTTGTAGCTTGACTTGTCACCGAAGTTTGTAGATGGCTTGTTAGAGGTAGGCGGAGTAGTCGAAGTCGTTGAAGTTTGATTGTAGGATCCGAAGTTCTTGGAGTTGAACTTGGAGTACTTGTAGCCCTCTTGATCTTGTCGCTCCGCTTTGGTTGCTTGATGTACTAGATCGAGGAGATTGTTGTATGGTTGGAAGTCCGCAATCTTCCTGATGGGATAGTTGAGTCCATTCAAGAATCTCGCCATTGATTGCACTTCATCTTCCGTGATGTTTGCTCTTATCATGGCAATCTCCATCTCCTTGTAGTATTCTTCAACGGACTTGGTACCTTGCTTGAGGAGTTGTAGCTTCTTGAAAAAGTCACGGTTGTAGTGTGTAGGCACAAAGCGTGCTCTTATGACTTCCTTCATTTGAGCCCAAGTGGTGATAGGAGGCTCGCCTTTTGCTTCTCTTCTCTCTATGATTTGCTCCCACCATATGAGAACATAGTCTTGGAACTCAAGGGATGCCATTGCGATCTTCTTCTCTTCATCGAAGTTGTGAAGGCGAAAGATCTTGTCAACCTTCAATGCCCATGAGAGGTAGTCTTCGGGATCAATGCTTCCGGAAAACTTTGGCATGGTGAACTTTAGCTTGCCGTAGCGATGCTCTTCATTGTTTCCTTGCCTATTGGGAGGGCGGTCTTGATTTTGGCGGTTTGCAATATCATGTTGCTCTTGTCGAAGTTGATGCTCTTGTCGTGCTTGAGGAGGAGCTTCTTCTTGCATTCTCGCTTGATGTCGTCTTTCTTGCATCTCATCACGAAGTAAATCCTCTTCTTGACGAGTTTGTCGAGTGCGGGCTGCCACATTGCGATGTGCATCGCGTAATGCTCGTTGCGCCTCCATAGCTTGAGCTTCTCGACGTTCTTGTGCTTGGTGGTTAGCCTCGGCGTCTTGTTCTTCTTGATATTGACGTGCTCGCTCTTGTTGTTGTTGGCGTAGAAGTTGCCATTCTTGTGCTTGCTCAAGTGTAGCCTGGTTTTGACGACGTCGGCTTTCTTGCTCGTCGAATAGCTCTTGTGAACTCTTGTCATGAAGAGGCTGCCAATTGTCATGTCGAGCTTGACGTGCGACTTGACGAAGAGTGTTGGACGTAGGGGTACTTGAGTCTTGCGTGGAGTCGGAATGTCGACTTGAGCGGCTTCGTCTTTGCGAGGATGTGGAAAAAGAACGTCGGTTGACTATCAATGTCCGGAGCTCGTTGAATTGAGTAGACATGTTGGTGTTGATGATGTCGAATTGCTCTTTTGTTCTTGCTTCAAATTGACGCGCGTCCTCGGCCACTTGACCAATGTACTCGTGCATAGCTTCACTTTCTTGATGGAGAGCTCGTTGGACACCTGACGTAGTTGTTCGCTTCTTGAGGATCGTCGAAGATTGGGTTGGAAGATGTACTTGGCCTATCCATCATCACAAGCAAGTATGTAAGTGGGAGAAAGGAGAAGACAATACCAAATGTACCTTAACCGAAGTTGAAAATGGATCAATGATCACTCAATAATGTAACTCGGAAATAGCACTATTGGTACCACTTCGTGTCGATTCTCACACCTACACAAGTAAAGCTTTGGGAGGAGCTTGGTTAGGATGGTGGCATAAATTCAATGCAATCGTCAAAGTGACTCAAAGATGTTGAAAATGGTTCATAATTTGCTCATGCAATAAGTAGATCACTAGCAAAGTAGCACACGGAACACACGCACGGATAGATAAATGTGGTTGTGCAACCAAGGGTGAGCGAAAATGTGGAAACCACGGAAAATGCTCGTGTTGCACAACACTAGAGAGACGCTAACCGATTGCTTAATAGGCGGATACGCACTTGTGCACGACCTATAAGAGGCAAAACGTAACGACTATCTATCACAAGTATGCTATGAGTGTATGATGTGCCGATGCTTTAGCACAAGATGGTATTGCTATGACGTATGATCTCTTTTGATGCAAGGCGTATGATGCTATTGTCCCTTTTGCTTATAAGCTTTGGTTGGCTCTTTTGCTTAAAAGCTTGTGAGCTCTTTCTTAGGATCTTGAGTTGTCGCTCATATTATGATCGGCCTAGAATGGGTTGACCCCGCATCTTATGGTATCATGAGCCACGGTTTCTCACGAATTTGGAGCCCCCTCCACCGTTTCTACCCTTCTTTTGTGTGATTTCATCATAAATTTCGAAAATCCCCACCAAAAATAGCCCCAAATTTTTTTGTGATCTGTTGGTTTGATGAGGTTTTGTTGATTTTGATCCATGGATTTGCTTGGTTTCAAGTGGATCTAGCATTTCCCCAAGTTTCCCCATCTTTCCTCCACAGAATCCGTCAAATTTTGACCCCAAAATCATCAAATTCCGCCCAAAATCGCGTCCCGGAACTCACATCTCGCGTTGACCCCGACCCACCGGACGACCGGCGTTTTACCGGACGTCCGGACCCTCACGAAGCACCGGACGTCCGGAACTCACCGGACGACCGGAACCACATATACAGAAGAAAATACCGGATTTCCGGCCTTTACCGGACGCCCGGTACCTCCAGATTTTGAATTCGGCATATTTTTGTTTTGGTCATAACTAATTCATACGAACTCCGATTTAGACGTTCTTGAGCTCGTTTTGAAGACCTTGACATCCCCCATAACACAAAAATAGCATCATAATCATTTGACTCCATCATATTTTTGGAATTTTGGCATCTTTGCCTAGGGCTTCCACCACATCATCCGCTACACCATCACCGACTTCCGCAACCTAACCAATTTTGTTCCCATACCATTTGTGGTTGCTTGACTAGTGATTTGAGTCTCCTAAGGTGTTTAGGCTACTTAGGGATAATTTCTTCTTCATCAACCACCACCACCACTTCCGCATAGCCTAGCCCACTATACATAGCCAATCCAACTTAACCCAAGTTTGTGTGAGCTTGTTTGAGTTGTTGCTCGTGTCTCCTAAGGTGTTTCTACTACTTAGGGACCGTGACTTCAACTCCGACAACGTGTATAGCCCATCATAAACTTCCACCACCATAACCCATATTGACCGGGTTTCCACCAACAATTCCGCAACCACCACCGCTTGTCCGCTCCCACCATTTGACATTTGTCCTTGAGATTTTGAGTTGTGGTTTTTCCGTTTCCTAAGGCGTTTCGGCTAATTAGGAACGGGTCTACATCAAGAGCACCGCCTCTCATCATGATCATCGTACGGTAACCTCGACGACATCATTGTATATTCCCCTTGCAATTGCATTGTTAACCCCTAACCCATTTTGCGTCACTTGCCTATCGAGACTAGCCTTTGAGTATTGCCGGCAACGTTACTTGTGCACATTAGTAAGCATCGATCCGCCCTTCCATTGCATACATACCATATCATCTTGGTATAATCATATCATCCCTTGTGTCACAAGATTGTTCCCGCATCTACACAATTGCTATCTTGGTTTGTGCATTTCGCATCGTGGCCGTACAAAAAAAAAGAAAGAAAGACAGAGAATAAAGCTTTTAAGCAAAAAGAGAAAGACAAAAAAAGCTTGTAAGCAAGAGACATAGCATCGCATCATATGGTATCATGAGCCACGGTTACTCACGAATTTGGAGCCTCCCCACCGTTTTCTAGCTTGATTTTGTTGTGCTCTTCCCCAATTTCGAAAATCCCCACCAAAAATAGCCCCAATTTTTTTGTGATCTGTTGGTTTGATGAGATTTTGTTGATTTTGATCCGTAGATTTGCTTGGTTTCAAGTGGATCTAGCTTTCCCCCACTTCTCGCATCATTCCATCCACGAAATCTCTCAAATTTTGAGCCCCAATTCATCAATTTCCGCCCCCAATTCGAAAAGTTCGTCCCGGTTCAGATCTGGAATCTTCGAGCCGGACATCCGGCTCCTGGAGGGCAAAATCCCGCGTGGTTCTGGACATCAGGTCCCGGATTTCCGGACCCGGCCGCGGATGTCCGACCCCTGGGAATTCAGCCACCCGTGTTTCACCGTTTTGTCCATAACTAATTCATCCGAACTCCGATTTCGACGTTCTTGAGCTCGTTTTGAAGCTCTTGACATCCCCCATAACACAAAAATACCACCATCATCATTTGACTCCATCATATTTTGTGGATTTTGGCATCTTTGCCTAGGTCTTCCATCAGATCATCCGCATAACCACCACCGACTTCCGCAACCTAACCATTTTGTCCCCCATAGCAAATGTGATAGCTCATTTTAGACTAGAGCTTTGCTCATATTAGTGGTTCTACTCCTAGGAGAGACTGCGGCCCCTCTACAGAAAAGATCCACGATGGATTCAAGACCCCTAAACGGGAAGATCCTTCGCGGATTCAAGACCTCCTCATGGAGATGAACTTTACCTTGTATCTTTCCCTTTGTTGTTCATGTACCTTGTGATCTTGTCTGTTTGATTGTCTAGTGGATGTGTGATTGGACTTGTTCTTAAGTGATTTCCCTTGTGATTTCTCCTTGTTCGTCCTCGTGTTCATCGTGTTCCTCGTGGGATCCCCTCCATTTCATGAAATATCGGCCTAGAACGGGTTGACCCCGCATCATATGTCATAATATGATGTAGGGTGGAACCCTAATCAGCAAATCTTTCACGATTAGAGAATATTCCACGACGAACACGGAGAACACAAGGAGGAAACGGAGGAAAACACGAGGGGAAACACTCAAATCAACACAAATATGATCACACAAGTGCTAGATCCACGATACACATCGAGATACACGATCCATAGTCAAATCACGGTGGTACAAAGATAGTCTTCTCCCGGAGGAGGTCTTGAATATCCCTTGGGATCTTCCCCGATGTGGAGGTCTTGAATCCGAGGTGGATCTTCTCCGAAGAGGCCGCGGTCTCGTAGGAGAGAATCCACAGAGGTCTATGATGAGCTATCCAAAAGCTAACCCTAAACGATGTGGGGAAAGGAGTATATATAGTGTACGGGGCGAACGGGTACACGGGCCACGGCCCAAAGGGATGCGCGCAGGCATTCAGGGGCCGGACGTCCGGGCGACGAGCCGGATGTCCGGGGCTTCACGGGGCGCCGGATGTCCGGGGCGAGGGGCCGGATGTCCGGGCTGGAGGGGTTGAGTCTCGGGTGTCTTCTGTGGAGTGGCGCCGGATTTCTGGACCCGAGGCCGGATGTCCGGGCCTTGCCTGGCCGGATGTCCGGGCGTTGTAGCCTCGACCGCTGGTGGCCTTCTGTAGATGGTTGTCCAGGGGTCGGATGTCCGGGCCAGGGGGCCGGATGTCCGGGGCCTGGAGCCTTCTTCAGCCCTTCTCGATGCAAAGCCTCGTCCGTGAACTTGGGGACTTGTCCATCTTCACGCACATCTCCAATGTGGTCTTCCTCACACCTGAGCACACAAAACACATCCGTCTGAGGTACCAACCATGTATCGCAAGATTCATATGGAAGTAGGGCTAGGAGTGACATCACCTCGATCTCGAGAGCTCTAGCACGAGCACGTGTCATTGGTCCTTGAGGCACTTGGCGAGGTGATGGAGGGTCCATGGGGATGACCTCGGGATGCTCCGCATCATCTCCCCTCCCTTGGGAAAGATCCGACCTCGGATCGAAATCTTCATCACCATGGAAAGGAGATAGATCCTTGATGTTGAAAGTATCGCTCACGGAGTACTTGTCTCGTGGAATGTCGATCTTGTAGGCGTTGTTGTTGTAGCGTGCTAGCACCCTGAAGGGTCCGTCGGCGCGAGGTAGTAGTTTGTACTTGCGCTTGTGTGGGAAAAAGTCCTTGCGAAGATGTAGCCAAAGAAGATCTCCCGGGTGGAACACCATTGGTGCCTTGTTGACGTTGAGCTTGGTGGTGAGACGATGTACTTGTCACTTGATCATTGCTCTTGTATCTTCGTGCACCTTCTTGAGATAGCTTGCTCGAACATCCATAGGCCGGATATCCTGGCCAAGCCGGATGTCCGGGGCACGGGCCGAATGTCCGAGGTGCCCCAGGCCATGAAGAACTCCTTGCACGTTGTGACTTCGGGGCCAAAATTCATCGGATTTCGCGGAAAAAAATTGGGGAAAAGGGAAGGAAAAGCTAGATCCACTCGTGGCACAGCAAATCCATGGAACAAAATCAACAAAATCTTGCCAAATCAACAGATCAAAAAAAATTTGGGGCCCTTTTTGTGGGGAATTTTCGAAATTGGGAAGAACACAACAAAAAAAGCTAGAAAACAGGGTGTGGGGCTCCAAATTCGTGATCAACCTATGCTCATGATGCCATAATATGATGTAGGGTGGAACCCTAATCAGCAGATCTTTCACGATTGGAGAATATCCCATGACGAACACAGAGAACACAAGGAGGAAACGGAGGAAAACACGAGGGGAAACACTCAAATCAACACAAATATGATCACACAAGTGCTAGATGCACGATACACATCGAGATACACGATCCATAGTCAAATCACGGTGGTACAAAGGTAGTCTTCTCCTGGAGGAGGTCTTGAATATCCCTTGGGATCTTCCCCGATGTGGAGGTCTTGAATCCGAGGTGGATCTTCTCCAAAGAGGTCGCGATCTCGTAGGAGAGAATCCACATAGGTCTATGATGAGCTATCCAAAAGCTGACCCTAAACGATGTGGGCAAAGGAGTATATATAGTGTACGGGGCGAACGGGTACACGGGCCACGGCCCAAAGGGATGCGCGCAGGCATTCAGGGGCCGGACGTCCGGGCGACGGGCCGGATGTCCGGGGCTTCACGGGGCGCCGGATGTCCAGGGCGAGGGGCCGGATGTCCGGGCTGGAGGGGTTGAGTCTCGGGTGTCTTCTGTGGAGTGGCGCCGGATTTCTGGACCCGAGGACGGATGTCCGGGCCTTGCCTGGCCGGATGTCCGGGCCCTGGCCGGATGTCCGACCCCTGTAGCCTCGACCGCTGGTGGCCTTCTGTAAATGGTTGTCTAGGGGTCGGATGTCCCGGCCAGGGGGCTGGATGTCCGGGGCCTGGAGCCGTCTTCAGCCCTTCTCGATGCAAAGCCTCGTCCGTGAACTTGGGGACTTGTCCATCTTCACGCACATCTCCAATGTAGTCTTCCTCGCACCTGAGCACACAAAACACATCCGTCTGAGGTAGCAACCATGTCTCGCAAGATTCGTATGGAAGTAGGGCTAGGAGTGACGTCACCTCGGTCTCGAGAGCTCTAGCACGAGCACGTGTCATTGGTCCTTGAGGCACTTGGCGAGGTGATGGAGGGTCCATGGGGATGACCTCGGGATGCTCCGCATCACTATTGTAGGAGCAGATGCAAACGTTATGAACGTTTGGCAAAGCTCAATATGATGTCTACATAATAGTTTAGTGCACCATCCTTTTTGGCTTAGAACCGGGACTTCAAAAACGTTTAGAATGCCACGGAGCATATGAGATATTGCAAGAGCTGAAATTGGTATTTCAGACTCATGCCCATGTCAAGAGGTATGAGACCTCTGACAAATAATTTGCCTATAAGATGGAGGAGAATAGATTAGCTAGTGAGCACGTGCTTAGAATGTCTGAGTACTACAATCACTTGAATCAAGTGGGAGTTAATCTTCCAGATAAGATAGTGATTGACAGAGTTCTCTAGTCACTATCGTCAAGCTACTAGAACTTCGTGATGAACTATAATACGCAAGGGATGACGAAAACAATTCCCGAGCTCTTCGCGATGCTGAAATCAGCGAAGGTAGAAATCAGGAAAGATCATCAAGTGTTGATGGTTAAACAAGACCACTAGTTTCAAGAAAAAGGGCTAGGGAAAGAAAGGGAACTTCAACAAGAACGGCAAGCAAGTTGCCACTCCTCAGAAGAAGCCCAAAGCTAGACCCAAGCCTCAAATTGAGTGCTTCTACTTCAAAGGAAATGGTCACTGGAAGCGGAACTACCCCAAATATTTGGCAGATAAGAAGGATGGCGAAGTGAACAAAGATGTATTTGATATACATGTTATTGATGTGTACCTCACTAGTGCTCGTAGTTGCCCCTGGGTATTTGATACCTGTTCGGTTGCTAAGATTAGTAATTCGAAACAGGAGTTGCAGAATAAACGGAGACTAGTTGAGGGTGAGGTGGAGATGTGTGTTGGAAGTAGTTCCAATATTGATATGATCACCATCGCACACTCCGTGTACTTTCAGGGTTAGTGTTAAACCTAAATAAATGTTATTTGGTGTTCGCGTTGAGCATGAACAAGATTGGATCGTGTTTATTGCAATACGATTATTCATTTAAGTCGGAGAATAATTGTTATTCTGTTTACATGAATAAAACCTTCTATGGTCATACACCCAAGGTGAATGGTTTATTGAATGTCGATCATAGTAATACACATATTCATAATATTGAAGCCAAAAGATGCGGAGTTGATAATGATAGTGCAACATACTTGTCCCACTGCCGTTTAGGTTATATTGGTGTAAAGTGCATGAAGAAACTCCATGATGATGGACTTTTGGAATCACTTGATTATGAATCATTTGATACTTGCGAACCATGCCTCATGGGCAAGATGACTAAAACTCTGTTCTCCACAACAATGGAGCGAGCCAATGACTTATTGGAAATAATACATACAGATGTATGCGGTCCGATGAGTGTTGAGGCTCGCGGCGGGTATCATTATTTTTTGACCTTCATAGATGATTTGAGAAGATATAAGTGTATCTACTTGATGAAACACAAGTCTGAAACATTTGAAAAGTTCAAAGAATTTCAGAGTGAAGTAGAGAATCATCGTAACAAGAAAATAAACTTTCTACGATCTGATCGTGGAGGCAAATATTTGAGTTACGAGTTTGGTCTTCATTTAAAACAATGTGGAATAGTTTCGCAACTCACGCCACGTGGAACACCACAGGGTAATGGTGTGTCCGAAAGTCATAACCGTACTTTATTATATATGGTGCGATCTATGATGTCTCTTACCGATTTACCAATATCATTTTAGGGTTATGCATTAGATACAGCTGCATTCACGTTAAATAGGGCACCATCTAAATCCGTTGAGACGACACCGTATGAACTATGGTTTGGAAAGAAACCTAAGCTACCGTTTCTTACAGTTTGGGGCTGCGATGCTTATGCAAAAAGCTTCAGCCTGATAAGCTTGAACCCAAATCGGAGAAATGCGTCTTCTTAGGATACCCAAAAAAAAATAGTTGGGTATACCTTCTATCACAGATCTGAAGGCAAGATCTTTGTTGCTAAGAATGGATCCTTTCTAGAGAAGGAATTTCTCTCGAAAGAAGTGAGTGGGAGGAAAGTAGAACTTGATGAGGTAATTGTACCTTCTCCCGAACTGGAAAGTAGTTCATCACAGAAATCAGTTCTAGTGATTCCTACACCAATTAGTGAGGAAGCTAATGATGATGATCATGAAACTTTAGATCAAGTTGCTACTGAACCTCATAGGTCAACCAGAGTACGTTCTGCACCAGAGTGGTACGGTAACCCTATTCTGGAAGTCATGTTACTAGACCATGACGAACCTATGAACTATGAGGAAGCGATGATGAGCCCAGATTCCGTAAAATGCCTTGAGACCATGAAATCTGAGATGGGATTCATGTATGAGAATAAAGTGTGGACTTTGGCTGACTTGCCCAATGATCAGCAAGCCATTGAAAATAAATGGATCTTGAAGAGGAAGATAGACGCTGATGGTAATGTCACTGTCTACAGAGATCGACTTGTCGCAAAAGGTTTTCGACAAGTTCAAGGAGTTGACTACGATGAGACTTTCTCACCCGTAGCGATACTTAAGTCTGTTCAAATCATGTTAGAAATTGTCGCATTTTATGAAATCTGGCAAATGGATGTCAAAACTACATTACTTAATGGATTTCTGAAAGAAGAGTTGTATATGATGCAATCAGAAGGTTTTGTCGATCCTAAAAGTGATAACAAATTGTACAAGCTCCAGCGATCCATGTATGGACTGGTTCAAGCATCTTGGAGTTGGAATATACGCTATGATAAGGTGATCAAATAATATGGTTTTATACAGACTTACGGTGAAGCCTGTATTTACAAGAAAGTGAATGGGAGCACTACAACATTTCTAAAAAGTATATGTGAATAACATATTGTTGATCGGGAATGATGTAGAATTTTCTGGAAAGCATAAAAGATTGTTTAAAAGGAGTTTTTTCAATAAAAGACCTCGGTGAAGCTACTTACATATTGGGCATCAAGATCTATAGAGATAGATCAAGATGCTTGATAAGACTTTCGATGAGTACATACCTTGATAAGATTTCAAAGTAGTTCAAAATGGATCAGTTAAAGAAGGAGTTCTTTCCTGAGTTGTAAGGTTTGAAGTTGAGTAAGACTCAAGGCCCGACCACAGCAAAAAAATAGAGAGAGAATGAAAGTCATTCTCTATGCCTCAGCCGTAGGTCCTATAAAGTATGACATGATGTGTACCAAACCTGTTGTGTACCTTGCCATGAGTTTGGCAAGGAGGTACAATATTGATCCAGGAGTAGATCATTGGACAACGGTTAAAATTATACTTAGTAACTGGAGGACTAAGGAAATGTTTCTCGATTATGGAGGTTATAAAGAGTTCGTCGTAAAGGGTTACGCCGATGCAAGCTTTGACACTAATCCAGATGACTCTAAGTATCAATCTGGATGCGTATTGAAAGTGCGATCAATTAGCTAGAGAAGCTCCATGCAGAGCGTTGTAGACATATAAATTTGCGAAATACATATGGTTCTGAATGTGATAGACCTGTTGACTAAACTTCTCTCACAAAGCAAAACATGATCACACCTTAGTACTCTTTGAGTGTTAATCACATGGCGATGTGAACTATATTATTGAATCTAGTAAACCCTTTGGGTGTTGGTCACATGGCGATCTGAACTATGAGTGTCAATCACATCACAATGTGAACTATCGGTGTTAAATCACATGGCGATGTGAACTAGATTATTGTCTCTAGTGCAAGCGGGAGACTGAAGGAAATATGCCCTAGAGGCAATAATAAAGTTGTTATTTTAGATTTCCTTATATCATGATAAATGTTTATTATTCATGCTAGAATTGTATTAACCGGAAACTTGATACATGTGTGAATACATAGACAAAACAGAGTGTCCCTAGTATGCCTCTACTAGACTAGCCCGTTAATCAAAGATGGTTAGGTTTCCTAACCATATACATGTGTTGTCATTTGATGAATGGGATCACATCATTAGGAGAATGATGTGATGGACAAGACCCATCTGTTAGCTTAGCATTATGATCGTTTAGTTTTATTGCTATTGCTTTCTTCATGACTTATACATGTTCCTCTGACTAGGAGATTATGCAACTCCCGAATGCCGGAGGAACACCTTGTGTGCTATAAAATGTCACAACAAAACTTGGTGATTATAAATATTATCTACAGGTGTCTCAGAAGGTGTTTGTTGAGTTGGCATAGATCGAGAATATGATTTGTCACTCCGAGTGTCGGAGAGGTATCTCTGGGCCCTCTCGGTAATACCCATCACAATAAGCCTTGCAAGCAAATGACTAATGGGTTAGTCACGAGATGATGTATTACAGAATGAGTAAAGAGACTTGCCGGTAACGAGATTCAACTAGGTATGATGATACCGACGATCGAATCTCGGGCAAGTAACATACCGATGACAAAGGGAACAACATATGTTGTTATGCGGTTTGACCGATAAAGATCTTCGTAGAATATATAGGAGCCAATATGAAAATCCAGGTTCCGCTATTGGTTATTGACCGGAGATGTGTCTCAGTCATTTCTACATAGTTCTTGAACCCATAGGGTCTGCACGCTTAACGTTCGATGACGATTTTTATCATGAGTGATGTGTTTTTGATGACCGAAGTTTGTTCGGAGTCCCGGATGAGATCACGGACATGACGAGGAGTCTCGAAATGGTCGAGAGGTAAATATCGATATATTGGAAGGCTATATTCGGACATCAGAATGGTTCCGAGTGATTCGGGTATTTTTCGGAGTACCGGGGAGTTACGGGAATTCGTCCTGGGAAGTTAATCGGCCTTATTGGGCTTTAGTGGAGAGAGGAAGAAGGGCCATGAGGTGGCGCGCGCCTCCCCCCTGCCCAAACCGAATTGGACAAGGGGTGGTGGTGCGGCCCACCCTTTCCTTCTCCCTCTCCCTCCTTTCCTTCCTTCCTACTCCGAAAAGGAAAAAGAATCCTACTAGGACTTGGGAGTCCTAGTAGGACTCCCTACACTTGGCGCGCCCTATGGGCCGGCCTCCCTCCCTCCCTCCTTTATATACGTGGGCAGGGGGCACCCCAAAGACACACAAGTTGATTTCTTAGCCATGTGCGGTGCCTCCCTCCACAGTTACACACCTCAGTCATATTGTCGTAGTGCTTAGACGAAGCCCTGCGCGGATCACATCATCAACATCGTCAACACGCCGTCGTGCTGCCGGAACTCTCCCTCGAGCTTCTGCTGGACCAAGAGCTCGTGGGACGTCATCGTGTTGAACGTGTGCTGAACACGGAGGTGCCGTACGTTCGGTACTTGGATCGATTGGATCGTGAAGACGTTCGACTACATCAACCGCGTTACTAAACGCTTCTGCTTTCGGTCTACGGGGGTACGTGGACACACTCTCCCCGTTCGTTGCTATGCTTCTCCTAGATAGATCTTGTGTGATCGTAGGAATTTTTATGAAATACTACATTCCCCAACACCACCTACGCGGGGTGCCACCTCGAACACGTCCGTACCATCTCCGCCTCCTGAAACGCCGGCGATCGCCGTCGATGACCACTGCCTCCCCTCTGTACACGCGCGCGTAGAGCGCATTTGAATTTCAAACCTGACAGGTGGGGCCCACCTATTCTGTTCTTTTTTGTTATTTTCGAACGCATCTTTTGTCTCTTTACGCTTTCTGCTCTAGGAAGTGTGTTTCCTTTCAAGGCGCTTTCACTTATTACCGTAGGGACCCGCTGGTAGTTATTTTACTTACATAGAGGTCCTTGGTTTTAAATCCTTAATGACTTTTAAACCAGAGATCAGTTTCTGCTGATTCTTTTTCTGAAATTCTTGTTCTTCACTCTAGTTTATTTTAGTATTTAATTAAAAATATTTTAAGACAACTTTTTGTAATGTTGCAAAAAAGTTGAATTTGGATTTTAATTTTAGAAAACGAAGAGGGGGGCTATACCGGGTGTCTCGAAGAACCTCTTGTTGATTACTTTGGTCAAAGCAAGCATTATTGGACCAGGGTTATAACGAATTGCATGCATGGTTGCATCGGAGTAGTTTTGCACCGTATAGTAGTAATAGTAGGAGCATATACTGGCATGTCAATTTGAGCACTATTGCATGAACACTGTTGCATGTCATGTGAGCACTATTGCATTCCTCGGGTATTTTGCTAACGTGTGAATGCGGTAAGAATCCAGGAGTATATCTCCTGCCTTGGACGTGCTGATGGGCATGGGCTGTGTTATGACACGATGGTGTCATTGTGGCATGTGAGACATTCCAGTCTTAATAACAACACCTCCTGAGTTGACCTAGATTGAGTCTTGTTCCATTAAGCCTAACTAAACACCGTGCTGCCACTTGTCTTCCCACAAGGGGAGTGTGATTTAGTAAGTTGTTAATCCCTTTCCGTGCACACACCACTTAGAGAGGTCACGATGAGGGTTCCACGAACATGGACTAATGCCGGTCATCGGGTCCGGGGGCATGGGTGTATCCGGCTGGGCCGAGAGGGGGGCACCCCTTGTAATCCACGCGTATTAATAGTGATCCCATGCTATTCGAGATGATGGTCTCCCCGACTTAGAGTTTCTCTTGAAAGATGCTTTGGGTGATTCCTGGCATCCGATAAGTTATTCTGGTGTGTGCTGGTTAGGTGTGTTTCCAACCCAAAGGCCGTAATGGAAATTAGTCAACGTCTAGATATTGGCTACGGAAATTCCATACAGGTGGGAAAAGAGTGCAATCTCTGCAGAGTTACATTTATTCGAATAGACGTGTCCACAGTCAAGGGCACAGTTGGGAAGGGTCAAGTATTGGTCCCGGTGTCGGTCTTTGGAGGAAAATAATTAAATTGTGCTTGATTCATCTTGCAGGATAATTATTGTCGGCACCGATGCTGTCATGAATATTATTTTATGCATATTATTGTTGTAGCGGACTAACCCGTTTCTCTTATTCAACTGTATTGAGTGTCACTTGGGATGGCTAGACTACCCGTGCACTCAGCTTTATTTTCTTTCTGGGTATCACTTGGGATGGCTAGACTACCCGGATACTCGGCTTTATTTTCAAGACCTCTCGTGGCGTCGCTTGAGTTCTCGGGAGGTCCTGTCTAGCCCGATTCTCTCTTAGACACCCATTTGGCATTTCTTTTCAAGACCTCTCATGGCGTAACTTCAGTTCTCGGGCGGTCCCGTCTCGCCTGATTCTCTTTAGACACCCAGTTGGCATTTCTTTTCAAGACCTAACGAGGAGTCACATTTAGACACCCATTTGGCGTTTCTCTTGGAATTTCTCGGGTGGTCTAACACCGATGTTCATGTTAAATTCTTGGTTGTTACTGATATTGTATGATTATTTTATCCACATCGAGTTATCATTATCATGCCATGATTTAATTCCGGACAGCATATGCATTTAATATAGCCCATCATGAGCATATGCATTCGTTATATCTTTCGTTCATATTGTTTGCGAGTACTTTCCAATGTACTCACAGGCTTGTCCCTGGCTATTGTCTTGGCCAGACCTGGAGGAGGATGAGCTTGCGGAGGAAGATTGCGCTAGCGAGCCCGACGCGTAGAGGTGGTCCTAGTTAGTTGTTGGGGAACGTAGTATTTCAAAAAAATTCTTACGATCACCCAAGATCTATCTACTAGAAGCATAGCAACGAGAGGGGAGAGTGTGTCTACGTACCCTCGTAGACCAAAAGTGGTAGCGTTTATCAACGCGGTTGATGTAGTCGTACACCTTCACGATCCGTCCCGATCTAGTACCAAACATATGGCACCTCCGCGTTCAGCACACGTTCAGCTCGATGACGTCCTCGCCTTCTTGATCCAGCAAGACGGGCGAAGTAGTAGATGAGTTCCGGTAGCACGACGGCGTGGTGACGGTTGTTGATGAAGAACAATCTCCGCAGGGCTTCGCCAAGCACTACAGAAACTAGACGGAGGATAAACTAGAGGGTCGGGGTTGCCGGCACATGGCTTAGTGTATCTTGATGTATCTTGGGTGCTATCCCTACCCCTCTATTTATATGTTGAGCCTTGGGGTCGAAACTTGGAGTAAAAGCCTCCACAAAGTCGGTTTCACCCGAAAGGCAAGAATCCTTCTCGGACTCGAGGGCCAAACGCCAGGGTTCCCGGCGTCTGGACCCAGACGCCAGGGACCCTGGCGTCTGGCCCCTGGACTCCGCAAAACTTCCTTTTGCGCTTTCCAAAAACCTTGTGGGATTTCCCCTTTGGCCTAAATAAAGTGTTCTCGTACCCAAACATTTCTGGAAACATCCGGAACCCCTTCCGGAGGTTAAACACTATTATACCATATATAAATCTTTATCTCCGGACCATTCCGGAGTTCCCCGTCATGTCCGTGATCACATCCGGGACTCCGAATAACATTCGGTCACCAACATACATAACTCATTAAATACTATATCATCAACGAACGTTTAAGCGTGCGGACCCTACGGGTTCGAGAAAAATGTAGATATGAGCGAGACATCTCTCCGGTCAATAACCAATAGCGGAACCTAGATGCCCATATTGGCTCCTACATATTCTACGAAGGTCTTTATCGGTCGAACCGCATAACAAAATACGTTGTTCCCTTTGTCATCGGTATGTTACTTGCCTGAGATTCGATCATTGGTATCTCAATACCTAGTTCAATCTCGTTACCAGCAAAGTCTCTTTACTCATTCCATAATACATCATCTCGTGACTAACTCATTAGTCATTTGCTTGCAAGGCTTATTATGATGTGCATTACCGAGAGGGCCCAGAGATACCTCTCCGACACTCGGAGTGACAAATCCTATTGTTGATCTATGCCAACACCACGAACACCTTCGGAGACACCTGTAGAGCATCTTTATAATCACCCAGTTACGTTGTGATGTTTGATAGCACACAAGGTGTTCCTCCGGTATTCGGGAGTTGCATAATATCATAGTCAGAGGAACATGTATAAGTCATGAAGAAAGCAATAGCAATAAAACTAAATGATCATTGCTAAGCTAAAGGATGGGTCTTGTCCATCACATCATTCTCATAATGATATGATCGCGTTGATCAAATGAGAACTCATGTCTATGGTTAGGAAACATAACCATCTTTGATCAATGAGGTAGTCTAGTAGAGGCATACGAGGGACACTCTGTTTTGTCTATGTATTCACACATGTACTAAGTTTCTGGTTAATATAATTCTAGCATGAATAATAAACATTTATCATGATATAAGGAAATATAAATAACAACTTTATTATTGCCTCTAGGGCATATTTCCTTCAGTCTCCCACTTGCACTAGAGTCAATAATCTAGTTCACATCGCCATGTGATTTAATACCGATAATTCACATCGTTATGTGAATAACACCCATAGTTCACATCGCCATGTGACCAACACCCAAAGGGTTTAGTTGAGTTAATAATCTAGTTCACATCGCCATGTGATTAACACCCAAAGATTACTAAGGTGTGATGTTGTTTTGCTTCGTGAGAGAAGTTTAGTCAGCGGGTCTGTTACATTCAGATCCGTATGTATTTCGCAAATTTCTATGTCTACAATGCTCTGCACGGAGCTACTCTAGCTAATTTCTCCCACTTTCAATGCGCATCCAAATTGATACTTAGAGTCATCTGGATTAGTGTTAAAGCTTGCATCGGCGTAACCCTTTACGACGAACTCTTTATCACCTCCATAATCGAGAAACATTTCCTTAGTCATCCAGTTACTAAGGATAATTTTGACCGCTGTCCAGTGATCTACTCGAGGAACACTATTGTACCTCGTTGCCAAACTCATGGCAAGTTACACAACAGGTTTGGTACACATCATGGCATACTTTATAGAACCTATGGCTGAGGCATAGGGAATGACTTTCATTCTCTCTATATTTTTATGCCGTGGTCAGGCTTTGAGTCTTACTCAACTTCACACCTTACAAATCAGGCAAGAACTCCTTCTTTGACTGGTCCATTTTGAACTACTTCAAAATCTTATCAAGGTATGTACTCATCGAAAGTATTATCAAGCATCTTGATCTATCTCTATAGATCTTGATGCCCAATATGTAATCAGCTTCACCGAGGTCTTTCTTTGAAAAACTCCTTTCAAACACTCCTTTATGCTTTCCAGAATATTCTACATTATTTCTGATCAACAATATGTCATCCACATATACTTATCAAAATGTTGTAGTGCTCCCACTCACTTTCTTGTAAATACATGCTTCACTACAAGTCTGTATAAAACTATATGCTTTGATCAACTTATCAAAGCGTATATTCCAACTCCGAGATGCTTGCACCAGTCCATAGATGGATCGCTGGAGCTTGCACATTTTGTTAGCACCTTTAGGATTAACAAAACCTTCTGGTTGCATCATATACAACTCTTCTTTAATAAATCCATGAAAGAATGTAGTTTTGTTATCCATTTGCTAGATCTCATAAAAATGCGGCAATTGCTAACATGATTTGGACAGACTTAAGCATCGCTACGAGTGAGAAAATCTCATCGTAGTCGACACCTTGAACTTGTCAAAAACCTTTCGCAACAAGTCGAGCTTTGTAGATAGTAACATTACCATCAGCGTCAGTCTTCCTCTTAAAGATCCATTTATTTTCAATGGCTTGTCGATCATCGGGCAAGTCAAAAGTCCACACTTTGTTCTCATACATGGATCCCATCTCAGATTTCATGGCCTCAAGTCATTTTGCGGAATCTGGGCTCATCATCGCTTCCTCATAGTTCGTAGGTTCATCATGGTCTAGTAACATGACTTCCAGAACTGGGTTATCGTACCACTCTGGTACGAAACGTACTCTGGTTGACCTATGAGGTTTAGTAGTAACTTGATCTGAAGTTTCATGATCATCATCATTAGCTTCCTCGCTGATTGGTGTAGGAATCACTGGAACTAGTTTCTGTGATGTACTACTTTCCAATTCGGGAGAAGGTACAATTACCTCATCAAGTTCCACTTTCCTCCCACTCACTTCTTTCGAGAGAAACTCCTTCTCTATAAAGAATCCATTCTTAGCAACGAATATCTTGCCTTCGGATCTGTGATAGAAGGTGCACCCAACAGTCTCTTTTGGGCATCCTATGAAGACACATTTCTCCAACTTGCATTCGAGCTTATCAGGTTGAAGCTTTTTCACATAAGCCTCGCAGCCCCAAACTTTAAGAAACGACAACTTTGGTTTCTTGCAAAACCACAGTTCATAAGGCGTCGTCTCAACGGATTTAGATGGTGCCCTATTTAACGTGAATGCAGCTGTCTCTGATGCATAACCCAAAACGATAGTGGTAAATCGGTAAGAGACATCATAGATCGCACCATATCCAATAAATTACGATTACGACGTTCGGACACACCATTATGCTGTGGTGTTCCGGGTGGCGTGAGCTGTGAAACTATTCCACATTGTTTTAAATGAAGGCCAAAACTCGTAACTTCAAATATTCGTATCCGCGATCAGATCGTGGAAAATTTATTTTCTTGTTACGATGATTCTCTACTTCACTCTGAAATTTCTTTAAACCTTTCAAATGTTTCAGACTTGTGTTTCATCAAGTAGATATACCCATATCTGCTCAAATCATCTGCGAAGGTCAGAAAATGATGATACCTGTCGCGAGCCTCAGTACTCATTGGTTTGCATACATCAGTATGTATGATTTCTAACAAGTCAATTGCTCGCTCCATTGTTCCGGAGAACGGAGTTTCAGTCATCTTGCCCATGAGGCATGGTTCGCAAGCACGAAGTGATTCATAATCAAGTGATTCCAAAAGCCCATCAGCATGGAGTTTCTTCATGCGCTTTACACCAATATGACCTAAACTGCAATGCCACAAATAAGTTGCACTATCATTATCAACTTTGCATCTTTTGGCTTCAATATTATGAATATGTGTATTACTACAATCGAGATCCAACAAACTATTTTCATTGGGTGTATGACCATCGAAGGCTTTATTCAAGTAAACAACATAACATTTATTCTATGACTTTAAATGAATAATCGTATTGCAACCAACATGATCAAATCATATTCATGCTCAACGTAAATGGAAAATAACATTTATTTAGGTTTTACACTAATCCCGAAAGTATAGGGAGTGTGCGATGGTGATCATATCAATCTTGGAACCACTTCCAACACACATCGTCACTTCACCTTTAACTAGTCTCTCTTCATTCTGCAACTCTCATTCCGAGTTACTAATTTTAGGAACTGAACCGGTATCAAATACCCATGGGTTGCTTATGAACACTAGTAAAGTACACATCAATAATATGTATATCAAATATACCTTTGTTCACTTTGCCATCCTTCTTATCCGCCAAGTATCTAGGGCAGTTCCACTTCCAGTGACCATTACCTTTGCAGTAGAAGCACTTAGTTTCAGGCTTGAGTTTAGCTTTGGGTTTCTTCATGGGAGTGACAACTTGCTTGTCATTCTTCTTGAAGTTCCCCTTCTATCCCTTTGCCCTTTACTTGAAACTAGTGGTCTTGTTAACCATCAACACTTGATGCTCTTTCTTGATTTCTACCTTCGCCGATTTCAGCATCGCGAAGAGCTCGGGAATTACTTTCGTCATCCCTTGCATATTATAGTTCATCACGAAGTTCTACTAACTTGGTGATAGTGACTAGAGAACTTTGTCAATTACTATCTTATCTGGAAGATTAACTTCCACTAGATTCAAGCAATTTGTAGTACCCAGACCATCTGAGCACATGCTCATTGGTTGAGCTATTCTCCTCCATCTTGTAGGCAAAGTACTGTCAGAGGTCTCATACCTTTTGACACGGGCATGAGTATGAAATACTAATTTCAACTCTTGGAACATCTTATATGCTCCATGGCATTCAAAACATTTTTGAAGTCCCGGTTATAAGCCGTAAATCATAGCGCACTAAACTATCAAGTAGTCATCATACCGAGCTTGTCAAACGTTCATAACGTCTGCGTCTGCTCCTGCAATAGGTCTGTCACCTAGCGGTGCATCAAGGACATAATTCTTCTGTGCAGCAATGAGGAAAATCCTCAGATCACGGAACAAGTCCGCATCATTTTTACTAACATATTTCAACTTAGTTTTCTCTAGGTACATATAAAAACAAGCGGGAGCTACATCGTGAGCTATTGATCTACAACATAGATATGCTAATACTACCAGGACTAAGTTCATGATAAATTAAAGTTCAATTAATCATATTACTTAAGAACTCCCACTTAGATAGACATCCCTCTAGTCATCTAAATGATCACATGATCCAAATCAACTAAACCATGTCCGATCATCACGTGAGATGGAGTAGTTTTCAATGGTGAACATCTTATATTGATCATATCTACTATATGATTCACGCTCGACCTTTCGGTCTCCAGTGTTCCGAGGCCATGTCTGTACATGCTAGGCTTGTCAAGTTTAACCCGACTATTCTGCGTGTGCAAAACTGGCTTGCACCCGTTGTATGTGAACGTAGAGCTTATCACACCCGATCATCACGTGGTGTCTCGGCACGACGAACTTTCGCAACGGTGCATACTCAGGGAGAAGACTTGTACCTTGAAATTTTGTAAGGGATCATCTTATAATGCTACCGTCGTACTAACCAAAATAAGAAGCATAATAAGATAAACATCACATGCAATCAAAATATGTGACATGATATGGCCATCATCATCTTGTGCTTTTGATCTCCATCTTCAAGGCACCGTTATGATCACCATCGTCAACGGCGCGACACCTTGATCTCCATCGTAGCATCGTTGTCGTCTCGCCAACTATTGCTTCCACGACTATCACTACCTCTTAGTGATAAAGTAAAGCAATTACATGGCGACTGTATTTCATACAATAAAGCGACAACCATATGGCTCCTGCCAGTTGCCGATAACTTTACAAAACATGATCATCTCATACAATAACGTATAACTCATCATGTCTTGACCATATCACATCACAACATGCCCTGCAAAAACAAGTTAGACATCCTCTACTTTGTTGTTGCAAGTTTTACGTGGCTGCTACGGGCTTAGCAAGAACCGTTCTTACCTACGCATACAAAACCACAACGATTTTTCTTCAAGTATGTGCTGTTTTAACCTTCACAAGGACCGGGCGTAGCCACACTCGATTCAGCTAAAGTGAGAGATACAGACACCCGCCAGTTACCTTTAAGCAACGCATGCTCATAACGGTGAAACCAGTCTCGCGTAAGCGTACGCGTAATGTCGGTCTGGGCCGCTTCATCTCACAGTACCGCCGAACCAAAGTATGACATGCTGGTAAGCAGTATGACTATTATCGCCCACAACTCATTGTGTTCTACTCGTGCATATCATCTACGCATAGACCTGGCTCTGATTCCATTGTTGGGGAACATGGTGTTTCAAAAAAATTCCTACGATCACGCAAGATCTATCTACTAGAAGGATAGCAACGAGAGGGAAGAGTGTGTCTACGTTCCCTCGTAGACTGAAAGCGGAAGCGTTTATCAACGCGGTTGATGTAGTCGTACACCTTCACGATCCGTCCCGATCTAGTACCGAACGTACGACACCTCCGCGTTCAACACACGTTCAGCTCGATGACGTCCTCGCCTTCTTGATCCAGCAAGACGAGCGAAGTAGTAGATGAGTTCCGGCAGCATGATGGTGTGGTGACGGTTGTTAATGAAGAACAATCTCTGCGTGGCTTCACCAAGCACTACAGAAACTAGACGGAGGATAAACTAGAGGGTCGGGGTTGCCGGCACATGGCTTGGTGTATGTTGATGTCTCTTGGGTGCTAGCCCTACCCCTCTATTTATATGTTGAGCCTCGGGGTCGGAACTTGGAGTAAAAGCCTCCATAAAGTCGGTTTCACCCGAAAGGCAAGAGTCCTTCTCGGACTCCAGGGCCAGACGCCAGGGTTCCCGCCGTCTGGACCCAGATGCCAGGGACCCTGGCGTCTGGCCCCTGGACTCCGCAAAACTTCCTTTTGCGCTTTCCAAAAACCTTGTGGGCTTTCCCCTTTGGCCCAAATAAAGTGTTCTCGTACCCAAACATTTCTGAAAACATCTGGAACCCCTTCCGGTGAATTCCGGAACCCTTCCGAAGGTTAAACACTATTATCTCATATATCAATCTTTATCTCCGGACCATTCCGGAGTTCCTCGTCATATCCGTGATCACATCCGGCACTTCAAATAACATTCGGTCACCAACATACATAACTCATTAAATACTATATCGTCAACGAACGTTTAAGCGTGCGGACCCTACGAGTTCGAGAACTATGTAGACATGACCGAGACAACTCTCCGGTCAATAACCAATAGCGGAACCTGGATGCCCATATTGGCTCCTACATATTCTACGAACATCTTTATCGGTCAAACCGCATAACAATATATGTTGTTCCCTTTGTCATCGGTATGTTACTTGCCCGAGATTCGATCGTCGGTATCTCAATACCTAGTTCAATCTCGTTACCGGCAAGTCTGTTTACTCGTTCCGTAATACATCATCTCGTGACTAACTCATTAGTCATTTGCTTGCAAGGCTTATTATGATGTGCATTACCGAGAGGGTCCAGAGATACCTCTCTGACACTCGGAGTGACAAATCCTATTCTTGATCTAAGCCAACACCACGATCATCTTCGGAGACACCTATAGAGCATCTTTATAATCACCCAGTTATGTTGTGATGTTTGATAGCACACAAGGTATTCCTCCGGTATTCGGGAGTTGCATAATCTCATAGTCAGAGGAACATGTATAAGTCATGAAGAAAGCAATAGCAATAAAACTAAACGATCATTGCTAAGCTAACGGATGGGTCTTGTCAATCACATCATTCTCCTAATGATATGATCTCGTTGATCAAATGGCAAATCATGTCTATGGTTAGGAAATATAACCATCTTTGATCAATGAGCTAGTCCAGTAGATGCATACCAGGGACACTCCGTTTTTTCTATGTATTCACACATGTACCAAGTTTCCGGTTAATACAATTCTAGCATGAATAATAAACATTTATCATGATATAAGAAAATATAAATAACAACTTTATTATTGCCTCTAGGGCATATTTCCTTCATCAGTCACCTATGGATTTTGAGTCTACCACGTGTATCATCCACTAGTGCTTCTGCTACACAAATAAAACAGCCAAGTCTCACCCTGACGTTTGGCTTACTTTATTGTATCGGTGCTATATCACCGTCACCAACTGTCATATTCCACCGCCACCTGTTTTACAAGTTTGTAACACATTGTAGAGCACTTTGGCTCAACCTGGTGTAATATTATGTTTGTACTGGTTATCTATATCAAGGAAGTCACTAATAGGAAAAGGGCTATAGATGATATTGACACTAATGGCGCACCATGCATGTGGTGCGCCACTGCTATATAGCAGTGCGCCATTAGTGTCGTCATTACTAATAGCGCACCAGAGACAAGGTGCGCCATTAGTAACATTTTTTAATTTTTTCCAAAACTACTAATGGCGCACCAGGGTGAGGTGCGCCATTACTAGTTTTAACTAGTAATGGCGCACCACACACTCTGTGCGCCACTACTAACAATTTTTTTTATTTTTATTTTTACTTTATTTTTCAAAAATAGTAATGGCGCACCCCTTAACTGGTGCACCATTAGTAACCAGTGTTACTAATGGCGCATTGTAATATGGTGCGCCATTGGTAACCTGAGATCTTTTTGACATCCACCTACCACACTCACTTTCCCCACTTCATTCTCTCCACCTCCTCCTCCAAGCTTGTCTCGGCTGCCTCCTCCTCCTCACCTCATTTGCACCATAGATTCACCCAAATTAAGTGGTTAAATTACCTTTTTTTGATAGGTAAGTAAGGGGAAAGCTTTCTTTACGTTGTAGATCTACTTTTTTCTCCCTCCAACAACGTGCACATGCACTTTTTATGGCCTAGATCTTCATATGTTTGTGGTGTTGCATATGTTTGTGTTTGCAGGTACCGGTATTTGAAATGCGATAGTTGCCAATATTTTGCCGGAATGTTGATTCATTTCCATTTCGGCGAGAATTTGGCACTATGCATTCTTTTTGGTCCTATTTTTAGGCAAAGTCATGCCAAATTTTTTTTGGGTTCTAAAATATCGTTTTGCTCTACTCCGTAGGCAACCATGGTCCGCACGATGACCGAAGGCATCGTGAATAGGTTTTTGAGCTCCGCGAAGGCCGAGATGCTTCAAAAGAACGAGACGGACATAAGAGGTCCGTGTCGAAGATGCAAGCTAAAGAGCCTTATTACGGACCCGGATTCCGGACAGGTGCGGGACCACCTGCTCTTGCGTGGTTTCATGGATGGCTATCGATGGCAAGGTGATGAAGATGACTATGATGTCGTACATGGGGGCCGGGTAAGAAATGAGGAAGGGCATCAAGACAACCGCGACGAGGGCGGGCGAGAAGACGAAGAATCTCCAGGACACAGTCATCGTGTAGAAGATGCCGGACATGACGATGAGGAAGATCAAGACGAAGGGCATGATCATGAAGATGAAGATGCCGGACCAGACGACGATGGACCATCGATGGGCTGGGTGCAGGACCCTCATATTCAAGAGCTGCTTCTCAAGCAGACGGATAACGCAAGAGCTGCCACCCGAGAGAAAGCCAAGTTGGATCAACTGGAGATAGACGCAGTTACTCCATTGTATGAAGGATGCAGGCCCGAGGATACCCGCCTGAAAGTAACGCTCATGGCTCTGGAGATCAAGGTAAAACACAAAATGACCGACCCATGCTTCGATGAGAACATGTCATTCTGGCACGAACGTCTTCCCAAGGGGAACAAGTGTGAAAGAAAGACTACTCAAATGTGAAGAAAGTTCTTGATGAAGTTCTCCCCGGCTACGCCAAATCTGGAGGCACCTTTAAGAGGCCATTTTTTAGGTACGACAGGCACGTGTTCACCCACGTAACGACGTTCCCCTGCGTCAAGCAGCCGCCTGGCGGTCATAAGGATGCCTACTACGCCCTCTATCACATGCGGGCGATCGTACAAAACCATCATCACCTTCTGCTACCAAATAGTCTCAAAGCATGGGCCGCACGCTTGTCGGAAATCCAGGACGCGGACCTCAGACAAGAATTCTTTC
Organism: Secale cereale; assembly: GCA_902687465.1. Lineage (NCBI taxonomy): Eukaryota > Viridiplantae > Streptophyta > Magnoliopsida > Poales > Poaceae > Secale > Secale cereale. The sequence goes on along the minus strand of LR738715.1, from coordinate 153,684,357 downwards.
GCATCCACTCGGAGTTTTTGGAAATCATCCATCAAGATGTCCTTCGTACCTCGGGGCAGTTCTACCTGAAATATCAACCGTCCAACAGTGAAATAGAAACAACGCTACAAATGCAGTCTAACAACGACCGCACATTCATGACCATCACGAAAGACGACGGCTTCATCCATGCTCCGGTCGCTGAGTCGAGTTGAAAGTAGTAGTGATGCTATGTAGTTGTGAAATATCGATTAGCTCATGTTGTAATTAAACTTTTTAATGAACTTGTATGTCTCTTTGGTTTGGACAGTCTTTCAAATTTTATTTAATCGATGCTATTTATTAGTAGGACCATGAATCGTGCTATATATTAATGCATGTGTTGATGATTTTCTCTTCCGATCCTTTTGTTGCATACTTATATATTGCTTATGTATTGTTTTGTCTAATGCATTGAGATGCTGTCGTATGTCGTGTACAAGGGTAAGGTTCCCGGAGTCTACGACGACTGGGAGGAGTGTCGGAGACAGGTTCACCGTTTCAACGGTAACAGTTACAAAGGGTACACCACTAGGGCGGAGGCGGAAACTAGATACGCGCGCTATCTAGCGAGAGAGAGGAGGGAGCGGAGGAGGAACCGGATGAAGACCAGTTTCATCGCGATGATGCTCATCGTGACCGCAACTCTTTTCTATGTGATGATGGTAGTTTAGATATCGACTTGTAATGTGAAGACAAACTCGCTACTCGCGGTTTCGAGACTTGTAATGTTCTAACTTTGTTCGGTATTTTGAATTCGGTGACTAATATGATGAATTGTATTCGGAGACTAATCTTCTATTGTATTCGATAAATCTGCTGTTTATATGTTGTGCTATTTATATTCTGTGTTGTAATGTATTTTGTAACATGTGCAAATATCAGAAAAGCAAAAAAATATCCTAATATTCATAGTAGTGGCGCACCTCTGTGCGCTTTAGTGGCGCACTGCAATAAACACACTAGTGGCGCATTGTAATGCCCCAGATGTAATACTTTCCCCTTTTGGGCAATATATATATATATATATATCTTTGGCTTCATCAGTTCCATTCCGGGTTCTTCGTCTTTCGGGTTTTCATCGTTTTGTTGTGTGCGTGTGTGGCATTCATCCATATCATGTTGTCATGTGCATTGCATTGCATTTGTGTTGTCGTTTGCATCGGGTCCCACTCGTTCCTTCCCGTTGTTCGTTTCGAGTTCCGGAGCTCTCTCACGTGTCCGTGGCATCCCCGAGGCCTACTTTGGTGTTTGGCCGTGTAACGTTTCCGGTTTGGCGTGAGACTTGTCGTGCGATGTTGTTTTGTTGTGTGTAACCTGCCTATCAAATCTCGTCGCGTTTGGAGTTCGTTTGATGATCCAACAATTATTCTCGTGGGCTGAAAGCACCTCCACTTTGAGGCCCAAGAAACCCCTCCAACAGCCCACCAAACCAACCCAAACCCCTCCCTTCATCTAGGCCATCCAATTGTGATCGCGTGGCCGAAAACCTCACCTCTTTTGGACAACCCTAGCTCCTTGTGCCTATATAAACGTCCACCTCCCCCAATTTTCGCGTCTAAAACCCTAATGCTTCCACAGTTCGCCGCTGGTGCTTCCACCGTTGAAGCGCGGTGCTTCCACCGTTGAGCCGCGGTGCTTCCGACGTCCCAGCGAGCCGTGCTTCCGAAGTCTCTGTCCGTGCTTCCGAAGTGCACTCACCGTGCTTCCGTCCAACGAGTGGGCCCCGCGTGTCATCTCCTTCCTCTAGGCGCGCCGGCCTTCTTCTCCGCCTCCGGCCGCCGCCGAGATCCGCAACCGCCGCCGCCGGCTAGCGCCTCGCCGCCGGCCTCTTCTCGCCCCGCCGGACTCCAACCGCCGCCAACAGCCCTCACCGCGGGCCTCGCCGGCCGGTGCCGCCCCGCTGCTCCCAGCCCGCCGGGCCACTCACCGCCGCCTCCCTCGCCGCCGCGCCGGGGCGCCCTCCCGCCGGCCACCGCTCGGGCGAGCGAGCCTGCCGCCGCCGCCGATCGAGGGGATCGGGAGGATCCCCCGATCGGATCTGTCTCCCAGCCGCTGGAAGCCCTAGCGGGCCAGGACCCGCAGGCCCGTTAGCCCACTCCGCCGATCCGCTTTGGGCCGCCCCGCGAGCCCGTTTGACCGCCGCCGCCGTTGACCCCGTGGACTGAGGTTGTTTTTTTTTCACTAAGTCCCTAGGATTTACATGTCTGATGCTGTTTTATATTGTGGATAACTTTGTGTGTGCTTGTCCGATTTGAGCAAATGATATGTCAAAATGATCGTGGTGACTTGTACTACGTTTTGTTCCATTGTGACATGCATGTTTGAGGTCATCTAGATGTCTTAATCTTCATGGGAAGAATGCTACTTGTTATAAACTGCTGTTAGTAGTTGTTTTCATGCCATGTTTGCAATGTGATATCTTGGTGCATGTTTATCCAAATGAAGCAAATGATATGTCCACATGTTCATCATGTTATGCTCTACATGTTGATTGCTTTAGCTTGCATGATAGATTTCATCTTGCCATGTTTATCTCCTTTGCAAAAGTGCTAGTGGTTGTTATGTTGTTAACCTTGTTACGAGATGCCTAGTTGAGGAGCTCGTTGCTATCGATGTGGTTGTCCCCTTGTTGCATGCTTAGATGTTTTGGACTCCCCAACATGTGTACTTTGCTGTGGTGCTTACCACTTGTCTTGTTATGCTTTGAGGTGACTTAAACTTGCTCACAAACATGTCATGATGTTACTACTATTTTAACACTTAGTGGAATTTCACTAAGTCTGGAATCTGCAATTTCCAGATGCCATGTTTGCTTGTTGTTTTAGGCAAATCCATGTTTGTTTTGGGGTGACTCTTGATGATTCCTTGTTGTATAAGTTGTTGGCTATCCATTCATGTTCTCACATGCTTATTTGAGTGGCTGTAGCATATTTAACTCTTGCTCCCAAGTTGCAACAAATTACTGCTGTCAGGATTTTGTTGTCAAGTTCAATATGTCATAGCTTGTTGCTATTGATCCATGCTTCCTTTGGAGATGCTCCAATGGAATTGTTTGCTGTAGGAGATGTCTAGTTTATGTCCATGCTCATTGCCATGATGTTTGAGTGCTGTAGACTATTTATCTCTTGCTCCGAAGTTGCTATGTGGCTGTTATTTTCAGCTTGTGCATGTTTATTGTTTCGGGTGTAACTTTTAGCCCGTTGCTCCGTTTTGAGCAAGTTCTATATGTAACTTGTGTGTTTTTGCATGTAGATTCATAATATCCTCATGTTATCATGTTTCGAAGTATTTTCCTTGAATGCAAATTTCCATGCTCCTTTGTGCTGTAACACTGTGCTTCCTATGTAGACTTTCTGTGCTTCCTATGTAGACTTTTTGTGCTTCCTAAGTGCATCTGTAGTGCTTCCATAGTGCATCAGCCATGCATCCAGTAGTTTTGTGCATTGCATCTAGTTGATTTTCGTGCCTTGTGTGTTTGTGTTGAGTAGAGCCAGAAGCTAATACGAGTACGTGCACGAGGTTACTACCGAGGTTGAGAACGAGAAGCCCACTTACGATCCCATCGACGACTCTTCAGGCAAGATGACCTGACCCCGATAACATTACTATCTTTGCCTATTGCTAGAAGTCTCGCTCTATAGTTTTGCCTCGATGCCCATGTTTTTCCTGTCAGCCTCCTATTGTAACCATGAACCTGTTTAACCACCCTACCTATGCAAACCTTTGATTGGCTAAGTACGCTTCGCTCAGCCCCTCTTATAGCATTGTTAGTTGCAGGAGAAGATTGAAGATTCTTGCTTCTCGTTGAAGCTTGTTGGGATATCACACTATATTAATTATTAAATGAAATCATCTATATATTGGTAATGGGTGGAAGGCTAAGCCTTTTGCTTGGTGATTTGTTCCACTCACGCCGCCTAGGAATCGTATAAACCGGTGTTATGTTCCTTGATTATGTGTTCCTCACACGGTTGGGGTTATGGGACCCCCTCGATAAACCGCTAAGTGCTAAGTCTTTTCCAGCAAGTCCCAACATTGGTACTATTTGCCTAATAACTAAAACTTGCATAGGGTCTTGCAAACCCGAGTTCTTAATCAACAACCCGGGCCAGTGCTCCTCATGAGTGTTGGTCCAAACTGGGGAGTCTGTGGGGCCACCATGAGGAAACTCGAGGATTGGTAAAAACCTGTAGCATCGCCCATCCGGTCGTGGCCTGAGACTAGATACGCGCGGCTATTGTCAGGGTGTCGGCACGCCGGGAGGATTTGCTGGATTAGCCTTACCTTAGTCGGAGTATCTTGAGCACGGGATTCCGAGAATACTCAGGCCTTTCCACCTTGGAGTTGCGACTCCGCGGATCATGGGCTTGTCATGGGCCAAGTTGGAACACCCCTGCAGGGTTATGAACTTTCGAAAGCCGTGCCCGCGGTTATGTGGCAGATGGGAATTTGTTAATATCCGGTTGTAGAAAACTTGACACCATGCTCGAATACACTACCAGCGTGAGTACCGTGACGGTCAATTTCCGAAAGGGTTTCGGGAAGTGAACACGGTGGGGTTATGTTTGACTTGCTAGTTAGGATCACTTCGTGATCATCTCTCGACTGAGGCACCTTCTCTTCTCGCTCTCTTTTACGTAAGCTAGTGCTAGTGCTGCTGCAGCCTCTTGTTCTTTCTTCAGCCTTGTTCCACACCCAAGGCTTGGATAGTCGTGTTACCCGGGAACGGGATTGCTGAGTCCTCTGTGGCTCACAGTTACTTCAACACACCAGATGCAGGTACTATGGTGAGCTACACAGGCGATGGCACCGAGCTAGACTAGGAGTACGACGAGGAGCGTAGCCGTTACTACGTGAACTATCCGGTTGATCAGTAGAGCTTCTACTAGGATTCGATCTAGACCTGTGGTTTAATGTTATGTTTGGTATCTTTCATTTGGATCTTTACCCTTAGATGGGCTGTGATGTTTATTTGAATGATGTTTGGACATGTAATGAATTTGTGTGACGTGGCGAGTGTAAGCCAACTATCTTTTCAGCTTTCATCCCTATTTTTACATGAGATGTGCAAAGGTACCAAACTTGCGATCATTCCAGAATGGGCTTATATCTTTAAGTCGTGCCTCGACACGTAGGAGATATAGTCCCATCTTGGGCATTACAAGTTGGTATCAGAGCCTTCTCCGACCTAGAAGCCCCCACTGATTGATTGAATCGTTGACGGTTGAGTCTAGGCACACACTGAAAATGTTTTGAGTCCTATATTTATATCGGAGAGTAGGATTTCTTTGCTCCTCATCTCTTTTCACTCTGGTGAGGACTCCTGACATTTACTCTTGCCTCTTCTACTTTCAAAAATTGCACCAATTTTTTTTAGGAATCTCGCGAGTATTGTTTGGACTGTTTCGATGTCTTTGTGACGAGAATATTGTTCTCGATGCCTCCTGACATTAGGGGTTGTGGCAGTGTCCCGGGGAGTTGAGCTTCGGGGTATTGTCGTCACAAGCATATCGCGGTAGTTCTAGAGTACTTAAGACGGCCGACATCGAAAACTCTCCTATACGGTTAGTGGCAAGATAACCCCGACATCACCCAGTACTGGGGAGGTAGTTCGGGAGTATTGCCATAGCTTGTATAGTAGATGCGTTTCGAAGGTCCGAGGTAGACGGTTTCCGAGAACAAATGGTTATGTGTTGAAGGATGGATACAGCTGGATGTAGGATTAGAGTTGAGTGCGCGATGCTTCCCCTGTATCCCCAACAGCTGATTGCATAACTGGAAACTTTCGGAAATTCATAGGTGGGTTCATCCAGTAGATCGTAGGCATACTTCCAACGAATGCAGGTTACGAAGTTCGGGGTTCTACATTGAGTGAAGTGGTTTTATGGCCGATGTTCCGATCGGGAGTTGCATCTTAAAGGGTTCTTGGCTATGCTGATCCGGGGATTGCAAAACCCTTTCGTAACACGTTCCATAAGCTTTCGGCACAAAGATGTCGAACGAAGCTCCTATCTTGTGTTTGTTCCATATGCACCTTGTTGTTTTTCTTATTTACCTTTTGTCTCCCAGTGGCTTCTCGTGAAGATTGTTGTTATCATTAAGCTGAGAATTTCATTCGTTCCTCTTGTTCGAATGATTCTTGTGAAGACTATGTTGCATTTCTATCCGTTGTTTCAGCTTATACCTTCTTTCAATCAAATTGCTGATTGGTGGTCATCTCTTCAGGATGGCGTCGAAACGGGTTCCCAACGCTAACCCAGAGGGTGAAGAGGTTCCTGACCATCCTCCTTCCCCTCCTCCTCCGTCTGAGGCCTGGAGAGCGATTATGCAGACTACAAATCAGAACACCCAGATGTTGATGCAGATGATGCAGCAGATGCAAGCAAATCAAGCAAATCAGGGTGCTCCAGGGAACCAAGGCAATTTCTTCAACCAACAGCACCATGCTACGCTCAACCAGTTCTTGGCTAATCAACCAAAGGCTTTCAGTTACTGTGTCGACCCTCTCGATGCTGAAGATTGGATCACTGATATCAAGAAGCATTTTGAGTGCAGCAACGTAAGGCCTGAGGACTATGTGAAGTTTGCAGCCTTTCAACTCTAGGACCAAGCAGCTGACTGGTGGCAGCAGTACAAAGACTCCAGAGAAGGGCGTGTGATCTCTTGGGATGATTTCTGCAAGGACTTTTGCTCTCACCACATTCCAACAAGTGTCATCGAGGGTATGCGTGAGCAATTCCGCAACCTGAAGCAAGGCTCTATGACTGTCTACCAGTATAATGTCAAGTTCCAAAACCTTGCCCGCTGATACGTCCAAAATGCATCACTATTTTATATCGTAATTTATCCTTATTCATTGATATATTTCACGTTACGATGATGTTCTTATGTTGTTTTGGTCTATTTTACACAGTTTGCAACTTTCCGATGCCGAAGCAGCAAACGCAGGATTCAGCAGTAAGAAGTGGACGCTGAGTTGCTGAAGAAGGATACCTCAAAATTACCTGAAAATTGACGGGAGATATTTTTCAGACGGATCACGAAGGCACGCGAAAGGGCAACCAGAGGGGGGCCACAGGGTGCCCAGGCGCCCTGGGGGCGCGCCCCCCCTGGCCGCGCCGGGGGGACGCCTAGAGCCCTTGGCCCACCTCCGGCTGCCCCCTTTTGCCTATATACTCTCCGTTATCCAAAAACCCTAAAAACGAGAGTTTTTGCGGAGTTCCGCCGCCGCTCCGTGGCGGAAACCTACAAAGAAGAAAAGGCCATCTCCGGTGGGCAGATTCCGCCGGGGAGATCACCTCCCGGAAGGGGAGATCGTCGCCATCGTCATCACCATCGTCACGGGCATCATCGAGATCATCATCAACATCATCCCCAACACCAGCACCATCTCCATCTTCATCCAAATCTCATCTCACAATTGCAACTTGTGTTGTAACTCGTACTACCTATCCTCTCTACTCCATCGGTGTTGATTACTACTTTGTGGTGAATCCTATTGAGTTTTGTTGGAGAAATATTATTATGTCCAGATTGTTTATCACCCATTTATCTCCACTGATCATGATCTCTTTTATGTCTCGTGAGTAGTTACCTTAGTTCTTGAGGACATGGGGAAAGTCTTGTTGTTAGTAGTCATATGTTGTTGAAGTAATATGTGTTGTTTGATACTTAAGTTGTGTTGTCATTCTACTAGTGGTGTTGTGTGAGTCGAACACTCAACACTTCGCCTTATTAAGGACCTAGGAGAATACATTGTGTACAAAGAATGCTTACGGTGGGTTGCCGGAGTGACAGAAACCTGAACCCCAGTTCGCACGCTTTTGCATAAGGGAATAATGGATCCTCGATCGTATTGCTATGGTTAGGCTTTTGCCTTAAATTCTATCTTGTATTTGCGGATGCTTGCAAGGTGTTTAATCATAAGAGTGCACTCATCTTAGTCTAGAGAGTGTACTAGCATAGATCCACCCACTCAACACTTATCAACACATAACATAGTATCGATACGGAATATGGCGAAAGCACATGACTACCTCTCCCGTGTGTCCTCAGGAACGATTTAGCTTTTATAAGTTCAGTTGCTAGGCCTCTCCTTTGCTAAGAAAGGATTGGGCCACTTGTTACTCTCAGTGCCTTTTACATTGCTTGCTTTTACTTTCCTGTTGCTTATATCGAGAAAACCCCTAAAAAGTTATCTTTCAGTGCTTGCAGTAATTTCTTGCTCAGAATCGCTTATCAATACCTTCTGCTCCTCGTTGGGTTCGACACTCTTACTTATCGAAAATGCTGCAATAGATCCCTTACGGTTGTGGGTCATCAAGTACCGTTTTCTGGCGCCGTTGCCGGGGAGCTTAGCGCTATTGGTAAAGTGAAACTGGTAAGGAAGGTTTTATAATTCTGTTTTTATTTTTGCTATTGCTGCTCTTTGTCCTTATGGACAACCTTGTTATTGGATCGTTGCTTGCGGGAAGGCGCCCCACACCTGTGGTGGTTGATCCTCCCCCTACTGAAATTGTGCCCTATAAAATACCATCTGGTATTATCGATTATGTTTTGGCTAATCGTTATGCAGGAGACAGACATCCCGGTGAACACTTGCTATATCTGTCACAACTATGTTCATTATTTAAGCTTGCAGGTGTATCGAGGGAGTTTGTCATGAGGAAATTGTTTGCTGTATCACTTATAGATAAAGCTTCAGATTGGTATAGGCTTCTCGATAACTCACACTTGCTTGACTGGCAGGAGCTTATGTCTCTCTTTTATACTAAGTTTTATCCTCTTCATGAAATTCATCGAGACAGGAACTATATCTATAACTTTAGGTCTCGCGACGGAGAAAGCATTGCTCAAGCTTGGGGGAGATTGAAGTCCCTAATGCTCAAATTCCCTATTCATAAGCTTCCCAAGGAAATTTTACTTACAAATTTTTATGCCAGGCTTTCTCGTCAGGATAAGGAGATGCTGGATGCCTCCTCTAGTGGGGTATTTCAGAAGAAGAGTGTTGAAGAAAGGTGGGATCTCATTGAAAGGATCCAGAGGAATACCGAAGATTGGGAAATTGATAAAGGTATTGAACCCGCTATAAATTATGAACATGATTATATTGAGAGCTATGTGAAAACTGATTACTTCAATACTTTTTGCTCTAAGATTGGTCTTGATTCCCATCTAGTGATTGATTTCTGTAAGAATTTTGCCTCTCACGTTGATTCTTTTAAAAAGAAGAGAGACCAGCATCATGAACCTTTTAAAGAGCCACCTGTTGATATTCATGTTGCTGACCCTATTTTGCCTGCAGTTATATATGAACAGCCTCCTTTTCCCGCAAGGATAAGGGAGCATGCTCTTATGACATGCATAATAAATAAAAGTGAGAGAAGAGTTGATGAGCCTGAGGACCAGATCAGGGTCGATCCTCAAGTTGCATTGATTAAAGACCTTGTTACTAATGATGTTTTGGATTCCAATATAAATTTTTGTGCTGTTTCCACTAACCTTGTCACAGCCAAGAATAAAGGCTCAATTTCAGGTACTCCAGTGGTATCTGTTAAAATAGTAGATCACAATTATTATGGGCTATGCGATTTGGGATCGAGTGCAAGTGCTATCCCCTATTCACTTTATGAAGAGATCATCGGTGAGATTTCCCCTTGTGAACTTGAAGAAGTTGATGTTACCATTCATCTTGCAAACAGAACAACTATCTCTCCTATCGAAATTGTGAGGGACGTTGAAGTCCTATGTGGAAAGGTAAAATACCCTACCGACTTTCTAGTACTTGGTTCAGAGAGGGACAATTTTTGTCCAATTATTTTTGGTAGACCTTTTCTTAGAACTTGTGGAGCTATAATAGATTGCAAGAAAGGTAAAGTATCTGTTGAATTCGATGGTGAGCCATATGAATTTAATTTTTCTAAGTTCTCTAAGCAGCCTCGTGGTACTGATTTGCCTAGTGATGATAAAATTATTGAAAATATTGCCTCTATTGCTATTCCCCCTAATGATCCTTTGCAGCAATATATGGAGGACCACGAGAATGATTTGCATATGCAGGAAAGAAATGAACTAGATGAAATATTCTTGAGGCAACCTGCTATCCTGAAGCACAACCTTCCGGTTGAACCTTTGGGAATTTTATCAAAACCGAAAGAAGACCCGGTGTTCGATCTTAAACCTCTTCCCGATACGCTCAAGTATGCTTATTTAGATGAAAAGAAAGTATATCCTGTTATTATCAATTCTAACCTTTCAGGATATGTAGAAGAGCGACTATTGGAAGTACTCCGTAAACACCGAGGTGCAATTGGCTATACCCTTGATGACCTTAAGGGGATTAGTCCATCTATCTGTCAACATACTATCAACCTTGAGCCTGATGCTAAACCAGTTGTTGATCATCAACGACGGTTGAACCCGAAGATGATGGATGTTGTAAGAACTGAGATTCTCAAGCTTCTAGCCGCAGGTATTATCTACCCTATAGCTGATAGTAAGTGGGTAAGCCCGGTACATTGTGTTCCTAAGAAAGGAGGTACAACTGTGGTTCCTAATGATAAAAATGAACTAATACCTTAGAGAATTATGATTGGATATAGAATGTGTATTGATTACAAGAAGTTGAACAAGGCAACCAGGAAGGATCACTACCCTTTGCCGTTCATCGACCAAATGCTTGAAAGGTTATCCAAAAATACCCACTTTTGTTATCTCGATGGTTATTCTGGCTTCTCTCAAATTCATGTTAACACTGCTGATCAAGAGAAGACCACTTTTAACTTTGGTACTTATGCTTACAGGCGTATGCCTTTTGGTTTATGTAATGCCCCTGCTACTTTTCAAAGGTGTATGTCTGCTATCTTTCATGGTTTCTGTGGGGATATTATGGAAGTCTTCATGGACGATTTCTCCGTCTATGGAACCTCCTTTGACCATTGTCTTCACAATCTTAATAAAGTTTTGCAGAGATGTGAGGAGACGAATTTGGTACTCAACTGGGAGAAGTGCCACTTCATGGTTAACGAAGGAATTGTTCTTGGTCACAAGATTTCCGAAAGGGGAATTGAAGTGGACAAAGCCAAGATCGAAGCTATTGAGAGGATGCCCTATCCAAGGGACATCAAAGGTATTCGCAGTTTTCTTGGTCATGCTGGTTTCTATAGAAGATTTATTAAAGACTTTTCTAAAACCTCGAGGCCCCTCACTAATCTTCTCCAGAAGGACGTCCCTTTTGTATTTAATGAGGATTGTAAGGAAGCTTTTGAAGTCCTTAAGAAAGCTTTAATAACCGCTCCTATAGTACAACCACCTGACTGGAATTTACCTTTTGAGATTATGTGTGATGCTAGTGATTTTGCTGTTGGAGCTGTTTTAGGACAAAGAGTTGATAAGAAATTGAATGTTATACATTATGCTAGCAAAACCCTTGGTAGTGCTCAAAGGAATTATGCTACTACTGAGAAGGAATTCTTAGCTGTAGTTTTTTCTTGTGATAAGTTTAGGCAGTATATTGTTGATTCCAAAGTTATTATTCATACTGATCATGCTGCCATTAAGTACCTTATGACAAAGAAGGATGCCAAGCCAAGGCTTATCAGATGGGTACTCCTTCTTCAAGAATTTGATTTGCAGATTGTTGATAGGAAAGGAGAAGACAATCCGGTGGTGGACAATCTTTCAAGGATGGAAGATATACCGCATGATCCCATCCCAGTCAACGATAGTTTTCCAGACGAGCAACTTGCCGTTGTAAAAGTACAATCCCTTTCCGATCCTTGGTATGCAGATTATGCTAATTTTATTGTTGCAAAGTATTTGCCTCCAGGTTTAACATTTCAGTAAAGGAAGAAGTTCTTTCATGATTTGAGGCACTACTTTTGGGATGACCCACATCTTTTCAAAGAAGGTCCCGACGGGATCGTGAGGAGATGCATACCAGAACATGAGCAGAAGGATATTCTCAGACGGTGTTATGATAGTCCCTATGGAGGACATCATGCCGGTGAGAGGACTGCACATAAGGTTCTTCAATCAGGTTTTTATTGGCCTACTCTCTTTAAGGATGCTAGAAATTATGTTTTAGCCTGTGATAAATGTCAGAGAGTTGGTAACATTAGTAGAAGGAATGAGATGCCTATGAATTACTCACTAGTGATTGAACCTTTTGATTGTTGGGGTTTGGATTTTATGGGTCCTTTTCCTTCTTCGCACAAGTACACTCACATTTTAGTAGCTGTTGATTATGTGACCAAGTGGGTTGAAGCAATCCCCACTGAAAGTGCTGATCACAAGACATCTTTGAAAATGCTTAAAGATGTAATTTTTCCTAGGTTTGGTGTACCAAGGTATCTCATGACTGATGGAGGATCACACTTCACACACGGAGCTTTTAGAAAAGCTTTAGCCAAATACGATGTCAACCATAGAATTGCTTCACCATATCATCCTCAAACTAGTGGGCAAGTTGAGCTCACCAATAGAGAGATTAAGTTGATCTTGGAGAAGACAGTAAACAGAAATAGAAAGGACTGGTTAAATAAGTTAGGAGATGCTTTGTGGGCATATAGAACTGCTTACGAAAACCCCATGGGCATGTCCCCCTATAAGATGGTGTATGGCAAGGCTTGCCATTTGCCATTAGAGTTAGAGCACAAAGCTTTCTGGGCTGTTAGAGAGCTTATTGCTGACCCAAAATTAGCTGGTGAGAAGAGTCTCATGAACTTGACTTCTCTAGATGAATGGAGAAGTGAAGCTTACGAGAGCGCTAAAATGTTCAAGGAAAAGGTAATGAAGTGGCATGATAGGAAGATTCTGAAATGTGAATTTAATGTTGGTGATAAAGTTTTGTTGTTTAGATCCCATTTCAGGTTTTCTCCAGGCAAACTACTTTCCAGGTGGGAAGGGCCATTTCATATTGAAGAAGTCTATTGGTCTGGTGCAATTAAGATTAACAATTTTGAAGGCACCAAACCTCAAGTTGTGAATGGGCAAAGACTGAAACATTACATAGAAGGAGACCCTGTCGATGTTGATGTGAATATAATATACACAACAACTCACGAAGAACATGTTGCAGCCCTGTTTCAGATGCTAGCAGAAGCAGAATAAAGAAAAGGTATGTAGTATGGTAAGGAAACATCGTGAACCGCCATAAAAGTTCCATATTACGAGTTTTTGCAAAATTAGTAAAATTCTGAGCCTAAGTAGAGCCGGAGACGAGCTCCAGGGGGTCCAGGCGCGCCCTACCTCCTGGCCGCGCCGCCAGGGCGCCTAGACACCCGGGAGTCCGTCTCCGACCCCGCTTTAGCCTGTTACCTTCCTTTCTGTGCATAAATTTTTGCTATATATTTGCCCGGATTGTTCCGGCAACGTATCTTGCGATTTCGTGTGTTTTCTTTTCGATCTGTTTCTGCCAGGGAATCTTTCAGCTGAATCTAGGTGCCATGGCTTCTCCAAGTTCCCCCAAGGACAAGTTCGTCGTCAACGTCATCAACCCTTACCTCGCTGAGGTGAAGAAGCACCCTCAGGTTGTTCAGATGGAGGACGGTGTCCTTCATCAAGAAGATCTGAAGGGACCTATCAAGGAGGGGAGCATCCAGGCCAGGCTGGAAGAAGTGGAGCAAGAAGTCTTCGAGTACAAGAAGATGATCGAGCGTGGTGTCGAAGCTAACTTTGACATCATCAACGAGCTGAAGACCTACTTCCTGAAGGAGATGAAGGAGATGTGGAAAAGCATCACCGCGTCTGAAGAAAGAATTGAAGAGCTCCAAGGGCAAATTTATGATCTACATTGCCAGAACTGTGAGTATGAACTAAGGTTTATGCGCATGAGTATGGGTGCTGCATGCAGGATTCAGGAGACAAACTTCTCATATGAGACTGGAGAACCCCTTCCATGGAAGCGTTTCGTCAAGGACTACGTGATCAACGCCGACAAGGATGAGGAGTGAAATCTCCTTGGGTAACGGCATTCCCTTGGCTTGTTCCAAGCTTGGGGGAGTGCCCGGTATCTTTATCTTTACCTTTTGTCTTTTAGAGTCAAGTAGAGTCGTATCATGTCTAGGGAGGTTATTATATGAAATAGGTGTGTGCATTGAGGTCTATCACTCCTTCGGTGGAGATTGTATCCGTGAGTGTGGAGTCGTCTATGATGGAATATTAATGAGAAGTTTATTGGTTCCTTTTGCTGCACTCGGTATTCTCTTCACGCAATCGACCTTATATGATGATTCTTATGGGGAGTATTGACCTTATATCAGGTATGGCTGTGAAAAATTTATTTAATCTTGGCAAACATAGCTTTGGTCATAACAACAAGCATGATTTTCCTAAAGTATCGACATAGCCAAAACCTTTACGTTATTATGCTTGAAGTGTTATGCTGACAAGGAAGACAACTTGATGTGTTATGCTTATTTCAATGTTTATGCTTTATATTGTTTTGCATCTTAGTCATCATCAATTGTCTGTTCTCTCAAAACCTCTGCTAGCCTAACTCTGTACTAAGCGGAATTCTGCTTGTGCATCCATACCCTTAAACCAATACCTTCCATATGAGTCCACCATACCTTCCTACTCGTGGTATTCCACTACCACCTCCTAAAGTACAGAATTTATGTGTTATCCTTAAATGTTCAAAATCTTTTATTTGTTGGACAAGCTTCACCCCGGGATTGCATGTCTAATGTGCAAACCCATAATACGAGAAGGAACTGGCAAAGAGTGCGCCCGGCTCAAAAATAATATAACAAACAAACCCTCCTTCACGCTTTGTTCATGAGAAATCAGAAAACTTTGGCAGTGATAAACAAAGGAGAATAAGAGGATGTGATCGTCCTCGTGCGGGAACCGTTCCTTGAAACTTGTCCAGCTCAAGAAGTAATTGAGTTATCTATTAGCATTCGTTGACAAATCATGCACCTCTCAAAACTTGATTTCATTCTGTTTGATTTAAGGATAGCACATGAGTTTTCCCTACTACCCTAGAGCAGGGCCTATCTTTTAATTTTAGGTTGAGTCAGTTATTCCTACTTCCTTCTATTTCTCAAAGAGAGCAGACATTTGATGTTGACAAGGATTCATTCATATAAAGTTGCATTAAGATTTGTCATATCATATCCTTGTTGACATTATCATTTGATAAGTAAGTTGTTTGTCAAGCCCAGCTAAGGCGAATATCTTCCTTTGTGTTAACACTTTCACTTCTTGCCTGATAACATGTTCTTTCAAAAACTTCAGTTAATCTCGTCAAAACATAAAGAGAAAGAGCAAAATTAAAAGCTATTAGTTGTTATTTGACCAAAGGACATGTTTGCCATGATTTAATGAGTTTCCTTAGCCCTACTTCCGAATATAAGTGTTACCACTCTTTTATAAGGGCCTTATGAATTGAAGATTGCTGTTGAGGATATTTGAGTTGGTGAAGAAACTGTGATGCTTCTTGTCCGTATTCTATTTATCGACACTTCACTCTCTAAACTTGTGGACAGGTTTACCGAGCTCAGTATTCGCTTGGGGACAAGCGAGGTCTAAGCTTGGGGGTGTTGATACGTCCAAAATGCATCACTATATTATATCGTAATTTATCCTTATTCATTGATATATTTCACATTACGATGATGTTCTTATGTTGTTTTGGTCTATTTTACACAGTTTGCAACTTTCCGATGCCGAAGCAGCAGACGCGGGATTCAGCAGTAAAAAGTGGACGCTGAGTTGCTGAAGAAGAATACCTCAAAATTACCTGAAAATTGACGGGAGATATTTTTCAGCCGGATCACGAAGGCACGCGAAAGGGCAACCAGAGGGGGGCCACAGGGTGCCCAGGCGCCCTGGGGGCGCGCCCCCCTGGCCGCGCCGGGGGGGGCGCCTGGAGCCCCTGGCCCACCTTCGGCTGCCCCCTTTTGCCTATATACTCTCCGTTATCCAAAAACCCTAAAAACGAGAGTTTTTACGGAGTTCCGCCGCCGCTCCGTGGCGGAAACCTACAGAGAAGAAAAAGCCATCTCCGGTGGGCAGATTCCGCCGGGGAGATCACCTCCCGGAAGGGGAGATCGTCGCCATCGTCATCACCATCGTCACGGGCATCATCGAGATCATCATCAACATCATCCCCAACACCAGCACCATCTCCATCTTCATCCAAATCTCATCTCACAATTGCAACTTGTGTTGTAACTCGTACTACCTATCCGCTCTACTACATCGGTGTTGATTACTACTTTGTGGTGAATCCTATTGAGTTTTGTTGGAGAAATATTATTATGTCCAGATTGTTTATCACCCATTTATCTCCACTGATCATGATCTCTTTTATGTCTCGTGAGTAGTTACCTTAGTTCTTGAGGAAATGGGGAAAGTCTTGTTGTTAGTAGTCATATGCTGTTGAAGTAATATGTGTTGTTTGATACTTAAGTTTTGTTGTCATTTTACTAGTGGTGTTGTGTGAGTCGAACACTCAACACTTCGCCTTATTAAGGACCTAGGAGAATACACTGTGTACAAAGAATGCTTACGGTGGGTTGCCGGAGTGACAGAAACCTGAACCCCAGTTCGCACGCTTTTGCATAAGGGAATAATGGATCCTCGATCGTATTGCTATGGTTAGGCTTTTGCCTTAAATTCTATCTTGTATTTGCGGATGCTTGCAAGGTGTTTAATCATAAGAGTGCACTCATCTTAGTCTAGAGAGTGTACTAGCATAGATCCACCCACTCAACACTTATCAACACATAACATAGTATCGATACGGAATATGGCGAAAGCACATGACTACCTCTCCCGTGTGTCCTCAGGAACGCTTTAGCTTTTATAAGTTCAGTTGCTAGGCCTCTCCTTTGCTAAGAAAGGTTTGGGCCACTTGTTACTCTCAGTGCCTTTTACATTGCTTGCTTTTACTTTCCTGTTGCTTATATCGAGAAAACCCCTAAAAAGTTATCTTTCAGTGCTTGCAGTAATTTCTTGCTCAGAATCGCTTATCAATACCTTCTGCTCCTCGTTGGGTTCGACACTCTTACTTATCGAAAACGCTGCAATAGATCCCTTACGGTTGTGGGTCATCACC
>LR738715.1:153636677-153667037 GCA_902687465.1 Secale cereale | reverse complement strand
AGTTCCAAGCTCCAAGACCAAGTGTTCCTCCTACTCGTCCTCTATCTGAGGTCACTTGCTACAAGTGTGGCCAGAAGGGTCATTATTCCAACAAGTGCACCAACCCAAGGCGCCTTCCGCCTCCTCCACCTGTCAGTACAGTTAATGTCAAGCATGATCCGAAGGCGGCAAGAGTGAATCTGATGAATGCAGCTCAGGCAGAGAATTCTTCTTATGTCATATTGGGTAACCTTCCAGTTAACTCTTTTCCTGCTAAAGTGTTGTTTGATTCGGGTGCTTCATGTTCTTTCATGTCATATCCATTTGCATCCAAGCACGATGTTGTCACTAAAAATCTGCCAAGGGAGTTATCAGTTATTTCTCCGGGGAGACGAATGCATTCCAGTGTGTATGCTCCAGATGTATCTATTCGCATGGGTGATTATCGATTTCTGGCCTCTCCGGTGGTTCTCGGCAATTCTGACATCGATCTTATCCTCGGAATGGATTGGCTTTCTCAGCATGATGCTCAAATTGACTGTGCACAGAAGGAAGTCAAGATTACTCATTCCGATGATGATGTGATTATCTTCGCCTCTCAGGATAACACAATCAGGCTTTTCTCTCTCAATGACAGGGGCGAGATGAATGCCATATCTCAAATTCCGGTGGTTAACAAATACGAAGACGTCTTTCCTGAAGAACTTCCAGGCATGCCTCCACATCGTCAAGTGGAATTCGTCATTGAACTCGAGCCTGGTACTGAGCCAGCATGCTGGCGTCCGTACAAGCTCTCTCCTAAAGAGTTGAAGGAGTTGAAGAAACAGCTTGATGAACAGGAGCGTATGGGTCTGATCAGGCCTAGTACGTCTCCTTGGGGCTGTGGTATCTTATTTGTCAAGAAGAAGGATGGCACGGAGCGCCTCTGCGTTGATTACCAGCCATTGAACAAGAAGACAATAAAGAACAAGTATCAGCTTCCCAACATCAATGAACTGTTCGAGCAGCTCAAAGGAGCTAAAGTGTTCTCTAAGCTCGATCTCCGAATGGGCTATCACCAAATTCGCATTCGTGAAGAAGATATCCCCAAGATTGCCTTCAGAACGAGCTACGGCTCATATGAGTATACAGTCATGTCTTTTGGTCTCGCCAATGCTCCACCTACCTTCTCGAGAATGATGCACTACATTTTCAACCCCTACACCGGCGAGTTTGTGCTTGTGTATCTGGATGATATTTTGGTATTTTCCAAGAATGAAGAAGATCACGAAAAGCACCTCCGTCTGGTTCTCGACAGACTCCGTGAACATAAGTTCTATGCCAAGTTCTCTAAGTGCGAATTTTGGCTCGATAAGGTCTTATATCTGGGCCATATCATCTCCGCTGACGGTATTGCGGTAAACCCGGAGAAAGTTGAAGCCATTGTCAACTGGGAACCTCCTCAGAACGTCAAGCAACTCCGAAGCTTCCTTGGTCTTGCCAGCTATTGCAGAAGGTTCGTTGAGAACTTCTCCAAGATTGCCAAGCCTCTATCCAACTTGCTGCAGAAGAATGTCAAGTACTACTGGTCTCCAGATTGTGATGTGGCTTTCAAAACTCTCAAAGAAAAGCTCGTCTCTGCTCCAGTTCTTACTCCTCCAGATGAGTCCAAGACCTATGAAGTATTATGTGATGCTTCTCTTCAAGGACTTGGTGGTGTGCTTATGCAGGACATGAAAATTGTGGCATACACTTCTCGTCAGCTGAAGCCAAGTGAGAAGAACTACCCCACACATGATCTTGAACTAGCAGCTGTGGTACATGCTTTGATTACGTGGAGACACCTTCTGTTGGGCAGAAAAGTCGACATCTTCACCGATCACAAGAGCTTGAAGTACATCTTCACACAGCCGAATCTGAACCTCCGCCAGACTCGTTGGGTTGAAATGATCCAAGAGTATGATCCCAGCATCGAATACACACCTGGCAAGGCGAATGTGATTGCAGATGCTTTGAGCAGAAAGGCATATTGCAACAGCCTCCTTATCAAGCTGTTCTAGCATGAGCTTTGTGAAGAATTCAGGAAGCTCAACCTCCAAGTTGTTCCACAAGGGTTTCTTGCAAATCTTCAAGTTGCTCCTACCTTGGAAGATCAGATCCGTGAGGCCCAACTCAGTGATGCTATGGTGCAGAAAGTGAAACATGGTATTGCAAAGGGTACTCCTAAATACAAGTGCTATCGCGTTGGTGAGAGAGATACCTTGTTCTTTGAGGACAGACTTGTGGTTCCCAAAGGTGATCTCAGGAAGCTCATAATGGACGAAGCACATGATTCCCTCCTTTCGATTCATCCTGGTAGTTCCAAGATGTACCAAGACCTCAAGCAATCTTACTGGTGGACTCGCATGAAAAGGGAGATTGCCCAATTCATGAATGAATGTGATGTCTGCAGAAGAGTGAAGGCAGAGCATCAACGTCCAGCCGGTCTTCTCCAACCTCTTCCTATTCCCGAGTGGAAATTCGACCACATTGAAATGGATTTCGTCACTGGCTTTCCTAAGTCCAAGAGAGGGAATGATTCTATCTTTGTGGTGATTGACAAGCTTACCAAAGTCGCTCACTTCCTTCCAGTCAAAGAATCAATCAATGCAGCTCAACTGGCAGAGTTGTACACTTCTAGAATTGTGTCCTTACATGGCATTCCTCAAGTTATCTCCTCAGACCGTGGAAGTTTGTTCACTTCCAAGTTCTGGGACTCCTTTCAGTCTGCCATGGGCACTAAGATTCATTTCAGCACTGCATTTCACCCTCAGACTAGTGGTCAAGTCGAGAGAGTGAATCAGATTCTAGAAGACATGCTTAGATCCTGTGTCATATCTTTTGGAATGAAATGGGAAGATTGCCTTCCATTTGCTGAGTTCTCTTACAACAACAGCTTCCAAGCAAGTACCGGCAAAGCTCCGTTTGAAATCCTCTATGGCAGAAAGTGTCGTACCCCTCTCAACTGGTCTGAGACTGGTGAACGTCAACTTCTTGGCAATGACTTGATCTCAGAAGCCCAAGAAATGTGCAAAGTCATACGTGAGAATCTCAAGGCCGCTCAGTCGCGTCAGAAGAGCTACTATGACGGCAAGCATCGTGATTTGGCTTTCAACATTGGGGATCATGTCTATCTCCGTGTTTCTCCTATGAAAGGCACCCAAAGATTCGGTATCAAAGGAAAGCTTGCTCCTAGATACGTCGGGCCTTTCAAGATCCTTGGCAAAAGAGGCGATCTAGCCTATCAACTTGAGATCCCCTCCAACTTCGCCAATGTTCATGATGTGTTTCATGTGTCTCAACTCCGCAAGTGCTTCAAGACACCTGAACGCACCATTCCGTTTGAGGAGATTGATCTTCAACAAGACTTGTCTTACCGAGAGCACCCAGTTGCTATTCTCGAAGAAACAGAGCGCAAGACCCGCAACAAGTCCATCAAATTCTTGAAAGTCAAGTGGTCACATCATACCGACCGAGAAGCTACGTGGGAACGAGAAGATCACCTTCGCTCCGAGTACCCTTCCTTCTTCCAGTCCTAGATCTCGAGGCGAGATCTTTTTGTAGTGGAGGAGAGTTTGTAATGCCCCGGATGTAATACTTTCCCCTTTTGGGCAATATATATATCTTTGGCTTCATCAGTTCCATTCCGGGTTCTTCGTCTTTCAGGTTTTCGTCGTTTTGTTGTGTGCGTGTGTGGCATTCATCCATATCATGTTGTCATGTGCATTGCATTGCATTTGTGTTTTCGTTTGCATCCGGTCCCACTCGTTCCTTCCCGTTGTTCGTTTCGAGTTCCGAAGCTCTCTCACGTGTCCGTGGCATCCCCGTGGCCTACTTTGGTGTTTGGCCGTGTAACGTTTCCGGTTTGGCGTGAGACTTGTCGTGCGATGTTGTTTTGTTGTGTGTAACCCGCCTGTCAAATCTCGTCGCGTTTGGAGTTCGTTTGATGCTCCAACAGTTATTCTCGTGGGCTGAAAGCACCTCCACTTTGAGGCCCAAGAAACCCCTCCAACAGCCCACCAAACCAACCAAACCCCTCCCTTCATCTAGGCCATCCAATTGTGATCGTGTGGCCGAAAACCTCACCTCTTTTGGACAACCCTAGCTCCTTGTGCCTATATAAACGTCCACCTCCGCTAATTTTCGCGTCTGAAACCCTAATGCTTCCACAGTTCGCCGCCGGTGCTTCCACCGTTGAAGCGCGGTGCTTCCACCGTTGAGCCGCCGTGCTTCCGACGTCCCAGCGAGCTGTGCTTCCGAAGTCTCCATCCGTGCTTCCGAAGTGCACTCGTCGTGCTTCCGTCCGACGAGTGGGCCCCGCGCGTCATCTCCTTCCTCCAAGCGCGCCGGCCTTCTTCTCCGCCTCCGGCCGCCGCCGGGATCCGCAACCGCCGCCGCCGGCCTCTTCTCGCCCCGCCGGACTCCAACCGCCGCCGCCTGCCCTCACCGCGCCGCCGCGGGCCTCGCCGGCCGGTGCCGCCCCGCTGCTCCGAGGCCGTCGGGCCACTCACCGCCGCCTCCCTCGCCGCCGCGCCGGGGCGCCCTCCCGCCGGCCACCGCTCGGGCGAGCGAGCCTGCCGCCGCCGCCGATCGAGGGGATCGGGAGGATCACCCGATCGGATCTGTCTCCCAGCCGCTGGAAGCCCTAGCGGGCCAGGACCCGTAGGCCCGTTAGCCGACTCCGCCGATCCGCTTCGGCCGCCCCGCGAGCCCGTTTGACCGCCGCCGCCGTTGACCCCGTGGACTGAGGTTGTTTTTTTTCACTAAGTCCCTAGGATTTACATGTCTGATGTTGTTTTATATAGTGGATAACTTTTTGTGTGCATGTCTGATTTGAGCAAATGATATGTCAAAATGATCGTGGTGACTTGTACTACGTTTTGTTCCATTGTGCCATGCATGTTTGAGGTCATCTAGATGTCTTAATCTTCATGGGAAGAGTGCTACTTGTTATAAACTGCTGTTAGTAGTTGTTTTCATGTCATGTTTGCAATGTGATATCTTGGTGCATGTTTATCCAAATGAAGCAAATGATATGTCCACATGTTCATCATGTTATGCTCTACATGTTGATTGCTTTAGCTTGCATGATAGATTTCATCTTGCCATGTTTATCTCCTTTGCAAAAGTGCTAGTGGCTGTTATGTTGTTAACCTTGTTACGAGATGCCTAGTTGAGGAGCTCGTTGCTATCGATGTGGTTGTCCCCTTGTTGCATGCTTGGATGTTTTGGACTCCCCAACATGTGTACTTTGCTGTGGTGCTTACCACTTGTCTTGTTATGCTTGGAGGTGACTTAAACTTGCTCACAAACATGCCATGATGTTACTACTGTTTTAACACTTAGTGGAATTTCATTAAGTCTGGAATCTGTAATTTCCAGATGCCATGTTTGCTTGTTGTTCTAGGCAAATCCATGTTAGTTTTGGGGTGACTCTTGATGATTCCTTGTTGTATAAGTTGTTGGCTATCCATTCATGTTCTCATATGCTTATTTGAGTGGATGTAGCATATTTAACTCTTGATCCCAAGTTGCAACAAATTACTGCTGTCAGGATTTTGTTGTCAAGTTCAATATGTCATAGCTTGTTGCTATTGATCCATGCTTCCTTTGGAGATGCTCCAATGGAATTGTTTGTTGTAGGAGATGTCTAGTTTATGTCCATGCTCATTGCCATGATGTTTGAGTGCTGTAGACTATTTATCTCTTGCTCCGAAGTTGCTATGTGGCTGTTATTTTCAGCTTGTGCATGTTTATTGTTTCGGGTGTAACTTTTAGCCCGTTGCTCCGTTTTGAGAAAGTTCTATATGTAACTTGTGTGTTTTTGCATGTAGATTCATAATATCCTCATGTTATCATGTTTTGAAGTATTTTTCTTGAATGCAAATTTCCATGCTCCTTTGTGCTGTAACACTGTGCTTCCTATGTAGACTTTCTGTGCTTCCTAAGTGCATCTGTAGTGCTTCCATTGTGCATCAGCCATGCATCCAGTAGTTTTGTGCATTGCATCTTGTTGATTTTCGTGCCTTGTGTGTTTGTGTTGAGTAGAGCCGGAAGCTGAGTACGAGTACGAGCATGAGGTTACTACCGAGGTTGAGAACGAGGAGCCCACTTACGATCCCATCGACGACTCTTCAGGCAAGATGACCTGACCCCGATAACATTACTATCTTTGCCTATTGCTAGAAGTCTCGCTCTATAGTTTTGCCTCGATGCCCATGTTTTTCCTGTCAGTCTCCTATTGTAACCATGAACCTATTTAACCACCCTACCTATGCAAACCTTTGATTGGCTAAGTACGCTTCGCTCAGCCCCTCTTATAGCATTGTTAGTTGCAGGAGAAGATTGAAGATTCTTGCTTCTTGTTGAAGCTTGTTGGGATATCACACTATATTAATTTTTAAATGAAATCATCTATATATTGGTAATGGGTGGAAGGCTAAGCCTTTTGCTTGGTGATTTGTTCCACTCATGCCGCCTAGGAACCGTATAAACCGGTGTTATGTTCCTTGATTATGCGTTCCTCACACGGTTGGGGTTATGGGACCCCCTCGATAAACCGCTAAGTGCTAAGTCTTTTCCAGCAAGTCCCAACATTGGTACTATTTGCCTAATAACTAAAACTTGCATAGGGTATTGCAAACTCGAGTTCTTAATCAACAACCCAGGCCAGTGCTCCTCATGAGTGTTGGTCCAAACTGGGGAGTCTGCGGGGCCACCACGAGGAAACTCGAGGATTGGTATAAACCTGTAGCATCGCCCATACGGTCGTGGCCTGAGACTAGATACGCGCGGCTATTGTCAGGGTGTCGGCACGCTGGGAGGATTTGCTGGATTAGCCTTACCTTAGTCGAAGTATCTTGAGCACGGGATTCCGAGAATACTCGGGCCTTCCCACCTTGGAGTTGCGACTCCGCGGATCGTGGGCTTGTCATGGGCCAAGTTGGAACACCCCTGCAGGGTTATGAACTTTCGAAAGCCGTGCCCGCGGTTATGTGGCAGATGGGAATTTGTTAATATCCGGTTGTAGAAAACTTGACACCATGCTCGAATACACTACCAGCGTGAGTACCGTGACGGTCATTTTCCGAAAGGGTTTCGGGAAGTGAACTCGGTGGGGTTATGTTTGACTTGCTAGTTAGGATCACTTCATGATCATCTCTCGACCGAGGCACCTTCTCTTCTCGCTCTCTTTTACGTAAGCTAGTGCTAGTACTGCTGCAGCCTCTTGTTTTTTCTTCAGACTTGTTCCACACCCAAGGCTTGGATAGTCGTGTTACCCGGGAACGGGATTGCTGAGTCCTCTGTGGCTCACAGTTACTTCAACACACCAGATGGAGGTACTATGGTGAGCTACACAGGCGATGACACCGAGCTAGACTGGGAGTACGACGAGGAGCGTAGCCGTTACTACGTGAACTATCCGGTTGATCAGTAGAGCTTCTACTAGGATTCGATCTAGACCTATGGTTTAATGTTATGTTTGGTATCTTTCATTTGGATCTTTACCCTTAGATGGGCTGTGATGTTTATTTGAATGATGTTTGGACATGTAATGAATTTGTGTGACGTGGCGAGTGTAAGCCAACTATCTTTTCAGCTTTCATCCCTATTTTTACATGAGATGTGCAAAGGTACCAAACTTGCGATCATTCCAGAATGGGCTTATATCTTTAAGTCATGCCTCGACACGTAGGAGATATAGTCCCATCCTGGGCATTACACGCATCCCTGAGAGGTGCGCCATTAGTAACCTAGAGCACAAGGTATATATGACCCTCTGAGAGGCATACTAATGGTGCATCTGGGCACATACTAATGGCGCACTGCCTGGTGCGCCACTACTGTCTGGTATACTAATGGCGCACCAGGTAGTGCGCCATTAGTAATTGTTACTAATGGCGTGATAGTAGTGGCGCACCTGTAGTGCGTCATTAATGGCCAAAACAGATGCACCACTAATGAGCCTTTTCCTAGTAGTGAGTCCATCAGCAGTCCTGATCTTGGGGCTGGTGTGACTTTGGGCTATTATGTAATTTATTGCGGAATCAAGCTTGGCAGAAAAGATCTCAACGGAGAAATCAACCTCCGTGACTTTGGATGTAAACTTAGTGCAGATATCAATTTATTCTGATCTCTTGTCTCCAACCGAGACCTAGGAATATCATCACATCAACATCGCACAAACATCTCACACAGGGGATGTGGAGCGGGGGAGGAGGGTGCTTCAAAACTTGCTCACAGTGGCAACTACGGCCAAGTCTAGGCATTGATGGGCGAAGAGGAAGGCTAGGGTATACATGGGACGAAGGCGATGAAAGTAGAAAATATGGGGAGGCATCTGCAATCGTTGAAAGGATCTTCTAAGGATGAGTTAACACCCGCGCCACCGCCGGAGGAGAAGGGCAAGAAGTCCGTTGTTTTTGAAATCCATGACTCGAGCAAAGTCAGCATCCAGCAGGGATCTGCGAGCGTCGTCGATTGTATCGATCGACGTGAGTTTTTTCTTTTTGAGATGGACTGACGCGAGGGTTGGCTGGCCGTTAGGTGTATCTTGCATGGACTATAGACAAATGGGCCAGGATAAAAGGCCCATGTAACCAAAGATCTCCGTTTTTCCTTTCGGGGTAGCAGCCCTTTGGAGAACCGGCCGAGGGAGAAAAAACTATGGTGAAAGGCCTCACTTTGGACGGCTAGAAACTGGCAGGTCGTGAGAGGGCTGGGCGTAGGTTCCGTTTTAATGTCCTAACTTTGTCTCCATCTTCTAAGGCTGCTGTCAATGTATGGGTGTTTAGATGAGGTGCTAAGCACATTAAATAGCTTAGCAACTATACTCCACAGTGCATAGGTGCTTAGCTTATGGTTGCTAAGCTTGCTTTATTTAGGCCCCTCCCAATGCTCCACCTTGTACAGGTGCTAAGGCTGCCATGTAGGCAAAAAGTCTGATGTGGCAAGGTAATTAAGAGGAGAGAGATGAGTGTGGTGACCCCAGGAAGAAACAATGCTAAGCGCGAGAACCTAGGCAAAAGACTTAAATGGAAGAATCCCACCAATGCATGAAGAACTTTAGTTGCAAAATCATTAAATGAAGCATGCTTAGCACCAACAAGTTAAGCACCTATGCATTGGGGGCTTTAGTTGCTAATGTTATTAATGTGCTTCGCACCTCATGTAAGCACCAATGCATTGGAAGTAGCCTTAATGATTTAGCAACTAAAGCTCTTCATGTATTGGTGGGCTTCCTTTCTTTAAATGTTTTGCCTAGGTTCACGCGCTTAGCATTGTTTCTTCCTAGGGTCACCACACCCATCTCTCTCCTCTTAAATAACTTGCCACATCAAATTTTTTGCCTACGTGGAAGGCTTAGCACCTGTCCAAGGTGGAGCACTGGGAGGGGCCTAATAGGCTCAACCACCCTTTGTGCTTGCCTATTTTGTTCCTTTTTTTGCGAAAAGCATATTTTGTTCCTCGTGCCACTTTTGAGTGTCAACAAATCCCTAGGCCCCTCGGAGGGGGTTTCATTTTCGAATTCATCTCAATGAATTCTTAGAAAAACGGTTATCTTTTAGTAACCAATCAGCTTGAGTTTGATTTTAAAGAAGGAAAACCCGCCTGCAGTGGGTTAGTAGATTGGGCTGTACTTTCTGGGTGAAAACCAGCTCCGTTGGCCGCCTCCAATCTCTACTCCTAATGTCTCAGTTAGTAGTCTCCGTTCCAGGTTTATTTTCGTCCTAGCTCTCATGGTTTTTTTGGTACCTCCTCCCACCTTCGCTGGTTTTTTCGTAATTTTTTCCGTCCCCTCCCCCCACTTTATCGGTTTATTTTCACGTCACCCTCTCACACAACGAAAAAAACTGAACGGATCAGAACTTTCCATACTGACGCAAATTATTTAGTAATGTCTTTAGGTAAAAGAATCAATCGCAGTCAATCTCTAAAGATCAAATCTAAATTAATTAATCTTCATAACGTTTGGTTCCTTCCGAATCACGTCCATAACTTTCCTTCCTTGTTTGGGCAGAAACTGTTTGGTAGCAGAGATTAGGAAGCTTCCTATGAGTGTAGTAATAGGAAGTATTTTTTTCTTGATGATTCGTTTCCATGCATGATGATAGTAAATTAGGCCAACATTCACCACTATTTATCAACGTCATCAATCGTATCCATTCCTACCAGTTTTAAGGGAATCCGCTCGCTACGTCTTTTTTAAGGGGATCCGCTCGCTACGTCGTCGTCGCACGTTATTTACACAAGCAATTCCCCTAAAAAAACACAGCGCTCTACCTCGACTTCCCTACCTGGACGCCGCCGCCGCCACCCACCGATCTCGCCGCCTCCCGGCGATCCCCTCCTCCCTCCCGCAGCTCGAACGACCCACTTTTTTGGCTATGAGCACCACCTGCCTCTTCGCCCATGCGTCGCCCCTCCTCTTCACCATAGCCATGAGCACCATCCGAGGCGGATCCGCGGCGCCACCACAAATGCGTCGGAGACTCCATATCCAGTGGAGACGGCGGTGTAAATCTTCTCCCACTCTGCTCCTTCCCCTGGTTACCGGCCTGCTCCACCTCC
Source organism: Secale cereale (assembly GCA_902687465.1). Taxonomy (NCBI): domain Eukaryota; kingdom Viridiplantae; phylum Streptophyta; class Magnoliopsida; order Poales; family Poaceae; genus Secale; species Secale cereale. The sequence continues at coordinate 153,656,468 of LR738715.1, read as the reverse complement.
CCTCTGCTTCGTGTGGATCTGCTCAGGTGCAGCAGTAAACTTTATTTAGGTAGAACTATTCTTCTAGGCCTTTTTTTCGTTACTTACAAATTAACTTTTTGAGCCAATGCTTACGGCATGAAGTATTACCTAGAGTTCCTTAATCAATCTGCTTGTCCATCATTTCATTTGGTTCAATTACTATCAGCAAGAACGCATTGTGAAACCATTAGCTTATGAATGTGTGTTCTTTCTGCAATAATAATATTTGCAATGTAAGGGCCAAGGCACACCCATGTATCAGGATGATGCGCACCACGTGCGAAGTAATACTAATATGGCTTAAGCTGATAATGAAATATCCAAAGATACACTTGACTGGATCAATTTTTTTCTCTGGAATCGTTCCTCATGATGCGCAGATGTAGATGCTATATTTTAAATTTTCAAATCACCTATGCATGCCAATGTGATTCTTATCCTTTTCATTATACAGTGTGTTCCCATCAATCCATCCATGCACCGAACTGATTTTTGTACTCTGTTCAGATTGCAATTACAAATGAGTAGCATATGTATGCACTGAACTACTTGCATAAGATGAGAAATACTTCCTACTCGCGTGAGTGGAATTTTGGAATAGAGAAAGAACATACAATAGAGATCACGTAATTAATTGATTACATAAACCGAGATCACGTAAAACAAGTTTGATAGGTCTGTTGCATCGCACGGGCATTTTTGCTATATGTACTACCAGGTTCTATTTATTTCCTTTGATCAGTCAACACTCATATGTCCAATGTAGGTAAGAAGGAAAGAAAACCTAACGGTACAGCCGGCAAAACAGTCAACGTCGAGCTTCTTCGCCGCGTACGCATCGTAGTACCTGGCCATCACCGGCTGGGGCATCGAGGACTTAACGCTGGTGAAGAAGGCGTGGGTATTAGTAGAGCTCCAAGAAGCTGCCCTTCATCCTGCCCGCCGGGTTGACCATCGGTCCCTGGGTGACCACCCTTGTAACACCCCATATGTGATACCTTCCATTTATGGCAATATATGCAACGTTGACTTCATCAATTCCATTCTGGGCTCTTCCTTCATTTCAGGTTTCTTTGTTTTTGTCGTGTGCGTGTGTGCATTTCATCCATGTCATGTCATCATGTGCATTGTATTGCATTCGTGTTGTCACTTGCACCCGGTCATACTCGTCTCTTCCCGTTGTTCGTTCCGAGTTCTGACACTCACACACGTGCCCGTGGCACCCCCGAGTCCTTCTTTCGTATGTGGCCGTGAAACGTTCTCGGAATGAGGTGAGACTTGTCGTGCGATGAAACTTGACAAGCGGCCTACACGTACTAAAACAACAACGCACGACAAGTCTCACCTCATTCCGAGAATGTTTCACGGCCACATACAAAAGAAGGACTCGGGGGTGCCACAGGCACGTGTGTGAGTGTCTGAACTCGGAACGGACAACGGGAAGAGATGAGTATGACCGGGTGCAAGTGACAACACGAATGCAATGCAATGCACATGATGACATGACATGGATGAAATGCACACATGCACACGACAAAAACAAAGAAACCCGAAATGAAGGAAGAGCCCAGAATGGAATTGATGAAGTCAATGTTGCATATATTGCCATAAATGGAAGGTATCACATATGGGGTGTTACAAACTCTCCTCCACTACAAAAAGATCTTGTCCCGAGATCTAGGACTGAAAGAAGGCAGGATACTCGGAACGGAGAAGATCTTCTCGTTCCCATGTAGCTTCTCGGTCGGTATGGTGTGACCACTTCACTTTCAAGAATTTGATGGACTTGTTGCGAGTCTTGCGCTCAATTTCTTCAAGGATAGAAATGGGGTGCTCACGATAATACAAGTCTTATTGAAGATCAATCTCTTCGAACAGAATGGTGCGTTCAGGCATCTTGAAACACTTGCGGAGTTGAGACACGTGAAACACATCATGCACATTTGCAAAGTTGGAGGGAAGCTCGAGTTGGTAGGCTAGATCGCCTCTCTTGCCAAGAATCTTGAAAGGGCCCACGTATCTTGGAGCAAGCTTGCCCTTGATACCGAACCTCTGAGTGCCATTCATGGGAGAAACACGGAGATAGACATGGTCTCCAATGTCGCAAGCCAAGTCACGATGCTTGCCGTCATAGTAGCTATTTTGACGCGATTGCGCGGCCTTGAGATTCTCACATATGACTTTGCACATTTCTTTGGCTTCTGAGATCAAATCATTTCCAAGGAGTTGACGTTCTCCAGTCCCGGACCAGTTGAGAGGGGTACGGCACTTTCTGCCATAGAGGATTTCAAAAGGAGCTTTGCCGGCACTTTCTTGAAAGCTGTTGTTGTAGGAGAATTTGGCAAATGGAAGGCAATCTTCCCATTTCATACCGAAGGAGATGACACAAGCTCTTAGCATATCTTCGAGGATCTGGTTCACTCTTTTGACTTGACCACTGGTCTGAGGGTGAAACGCAGTGCTGAAGCAAATCTTTGTGCCCATGGCTGACTGAAAAGAATACCAGAACATGGAGGTGAACAAGCTTCCACGGTCTGAGGAGATCACTTAAGGAATGCCATGCAAAGAAACAATTTTGGAGGTGTACAGCTCCGCCAGCTGAGCTGCGTTTATGGAAAATGACCTACTTTAGTTAGCTTGTCAATCACCACAAAGATAGCATCATTTCCCTTCTTGGACTTGGGAAACCCAGTGACGAAATCCATCTCAATGTGATCGAATTTCCACTCGGGAATAGCTAGAGGTTGAAGGAGTCCGGCTGGACGTTGATGCTCTGCCTTCACTCTTCTGCAGACATCACATTCATTCACGAATTGGGCAATATCCCTTTTCATGCAAGTCCACCAATATGATTTCTTGAGGTCTTGGTGCATCTTGGAACTTCCTGGATGTATCGAGAGGAGGGAGTCATGTGCTTCGTTCATTATGAGCTTCTTGAGATCACCCTTGGGAACCACAATCATGTCCTCAAAGAACAAGGTGTCTTTCTCATCAACGCGATAGCACTTGTACTTGGGAGTACCCTTAGCAATACCATGTTTCACTTTCTGCACCATAGCATCACTGAGTTGGGCCTCACGAATTTGATCTTCCAAGGTAGGATCAACTTGAAGATTTGCAAGAAAGCCTTGCGGAACAACTTGGAGGTTGAGCTTCCTGAATGATTCACAAAGTTCAGGCTGGAACGGTTTGAGAAGGAGACTGTTGCAATACGCCTTTATGCTCAAGGCATCTGCAATGACATTGGCCTTGCCAGGAGTATACTCAATGCTTGGATCGTACTCTTGAATCATCTCAACCCAACGAGTCTGGCGAAGGTTAAGGTTTGGCTGAGTGAAGATGTACTTCAAGCTCTTGTGATCGGTGAAGATGTCCACTTTTCTGCCCAACTGAAGGTGTCTCCACGTGATCAAGGCATGAACAACTACTGCTAGCTCGAGATCATGTGTGGGGTAATTCTTCTCATTTGGTTTCAGCTGACGTGAAGTGTATGCAACGATCTTCTTGTCTTGCATGAGAACACCACCAAGACCTTGCAGTGAAGCATCACAAAAGACTTCACAAGGCTTGGACTCATCCGGAGGAGTAAGAACCGGAGTAGTAATGAGCTTCTCTTTGAGTGCATTGAATGCCACATCACAATCAGGAGTCCACGAGTACTTGACATTCTTCTGCAACAGGTTGGAAAGAGGCTTGGCAATCTTGGAGAAGTTCTCAATGAACCTTCTGCAATAGCCAACGAGACCAAGGAAGCTTCGGAGTTGCTTGACATTCTGCGGAGGTTCCCAGTTGACAATAGCTTCAACCTTCTCGGGGTTCACAGAAATGCCCTCGGCAGAGATAATATGGCCAAGATAAACGACTTTATCCGGCCAGAATTCACATTTGGAGAACTTCGCATAGAACTTGTGTTCACGGAGCCTGTCAAGGACCAAACGGAGGTGCTTGGCATGGTCTTCTTCATTCTTGGAGAATACCAAGATATCATCCAAATAGACGAGAACAAATTCATTGGTGTAGGGGTTGAATATGAAGTGCATCATCCGAGAGAAGGTGGGTGGAGCATTTGCAAGGCCGAAAGACATGACCGTGTATTCATAGGAGCCATAATGCGGTCTTGGGAATATCCTCTTCACGGATACGAATCTGATGGTAACCCATCCGGAGATCGAGCTTCGAGAACACCTTTGCTCCTTTGAGCTGCTCGAAAAATTCATTGATATTAGGGAGCGGGTACTTATTCTTTATTGTCTTCTTGTTCAATGGCCGGTAATCAATGCAAAGGCGTTCCGTCTCATCCTTCTTCTTGACAAATAGAACACCATTGCCCCAAGGAGAAGTACTAGGCCTGATTAGACCCATACATTCTTGCTCATCGAGTTGTTTCTTCAGCTCCTTCAACTCTTCAGGAGAAAGCTTGTACGGACGCCGACATGCTGGCTCAGTACCGGGTTCAAGTTCAATGACGAATTCAACTTTACTGTGGGGAGGCATGCCTGGAAGCTCTTCAGGGAATACATCCTCATATTCATGAACCACCGGAATCTGAGAAATGGCATTAATCTCGCCCTTGTCATTGAGAGAGAATAGCCTAATTATGTTATCTCGAGAGGCGAATATAATCACGTCTTCTTCAGGATGAGTAAGCTTGACTTCCTTATTTGCACAATCAATGTTTGCATCATGCTTGGAGAGCCAATCCATCCCAAGAATAAAATCAATGTCGGAGTTGCCGAGAATAACTGGGGAAACCAGAAAACTGTAATCACCCATATGAATAGATATATCCGGAGCATACAAGCTAGAATTCATTTGTTTTCCCGGAGAAGTAATTGATAACTCCCTTGGTACAGCCATTGTGCCCACATTGTGCTTGGATGCAAATGGATATGACATGAAGGAATGTGATGCACCAGAATCAAACAAAACTTTAGCAGGTTTAAGGTTAACTAGAAGATTACCAAGTATCACATCTGAAGAATTCTCTGCTTAAGCTGCATTCATCAGATTCACTCTTGCAACCTTGGGATTGTGCTTGAAAATAGCATTGCTGACAGGTGGAGGAGGCGGAAGGCACCTTGGGTTGGGACACTTCTTAGCATAGTGACCCTTCTGACAACACTTGTTGCAAGTAACTTCTGAAAGAGGCCGATGATAAGGACCACCTGATCTCGAAGCTTTGAACTGAGGCTTGGACTGATTGCTTGGGTTGGGTGGGTGGGAGAATCCACGACCACCTGAGTGCTTGTTGTTGTTTGGAGGACGGAGCACTGGAGGAGGCGGTAGCCAGAACTTCTGCTGCTTGGCAACCACTTGAGAGGAAGAGGAGGAGTGAACAACATCTCTGATCCTCTTTTTGGAAGCTTCACTCTTGAGCTGAGCTGCCTCTTGCTTGAGAGCCATATTGTAGAATTGATCAAATTCATCCGGCTCGAACAAGGTGAGAGCAAGTTGGAGTTCATCTTTCAGACCACCTTGGAACTGATATATCTTGCTCTTGGCATCGGGGATGTCTTGCTTCGCATAACGGGCAAGATTCTGGAACTTGACATTGTATTGATAGACGGACATGGTGCCTTGCTTCAGGTTGTGGAATTGCTCACGCGTGCCTTCAATGACACTGGTTGGAATGTGATGAGAGCGGAAATCTTTGCAGAAGTCAGTCCACGAGATCTCATGATCACCTCTGGAATCTTTGTACTGTTGCCACCAATCAGCAGCTTGATCTTTGAGTTGGAAAGTGGCAAACTTGACATAATCCTCAGGCCTCACGTTACTGCATTCTAAGTGCTTTTTGATGTCTGTGATCCAGTCTTCAGCATCTAGCGGGTCCACACAGTAACTGAACGACTTCGGTTGGTTTGCCAGGAATTGGTTCAGTGTCGCAAAGTGAGGTTGATTGAACAGATTGCCTTGGCCTTGGTTCCCATGATTGCCTTGATTTGCTTGGTTGGCTTGAAAGTTTTGCATCATCTGCATGAGCATCTGAGTGTTCTGGTTGGTTGCTTGCATAATTGCTCTCCATGCCTCAGACGGAGGAGGAGGGGAAGGAGGACATTCAGGAGGACGCTCTTCTTCACCCTCTTGGTTAGGGTTGGGAACCTTCTTGGGAGCCATCCTGAATATTATGACAACTGTTAGCCATTGATGCAAAATAGATAAGCTGAATCAACGGCTAGATATTTTCAACAAAAAGTCTTCACAATGAACATTCGAACAAAATGAACGAATGATTTCCATAGTTTAATGGTACAACAATCTTATCGAGAAGCCACTTGGGAGAACAAAAGATAAAATAAAAACAACAAGGTGCAGATGGAACAAATACATGATATAAGCTTCGTCCCACATGTTCGTGCTGAATGCCCCATGGAACGTGTTACAAAGGGTGTTGCAATCCCCGGATCAGCATAGCCAAGGACCTTTTAAGATGCAACTCCCAATTGGAACAACGCCCATGAAACCTCTTCACTCGATGTTGAACCCCAAACCTCAAACCATGCACTCGTTGGAAGAATGCCTACGAGCTACTTGAAGAACCCACCTATTAATTCCCGAAGGTTTCCGGTTATGCAATCTGGTGTTGGGGATATAGGGGAAGCACCGCGCACTCAACTGTCAACTCTAAACCTACATCTAGCTGTATCCATCCGTCAACACATAACCAGTCATCCTCGAAAACTGTTTACCTCGGACCTTCGAAACGCATCCGCTATACTAGCTGTGGCAATACTCCCGAACTATCTCCCCAGTACTGGGTGACGTCGGGGTTATCTCACCACTAACCGCATAGAAGAGTTTTCGATGTCGGCCGTCTTAAGTATTCTAGAACCGCTATGATACATTTGTGACGACAACACCTTGGAGCTCAACTCCCCGGGACACTGCCACAACCCCTAAATGACAGGAGGCATCGAGAACAATGTTCTCGTCACAAAGATATCAGAACAATCCAAACAATACTCGCGTGATCCTAAAAAAATAGTGAATTTTTAGAGTAGAGGAGATAGAACAGCGCCAGGAGTCCTCACCAGAGCGATGAAGGGACGATGAGTAAAAAGAAATCCTACTCTCCGATAAATATAGGACTCGAAACATTTTGTGTGTGTGTGCCTAGACTCAACCGTCAACAATTCGATCAATCAGGGGGCTCCTAGGTCGGAGAAGGCTCTGAATACCGACTTGTAATGCCCAGTATGCGGCTATGTCCCCCACGTGTCGAGGCACGACTTAAGGACATAAGCGCATACTAGAATGATCTCAAGTACGGTACCTTTGCACAACTCGTATAAAATTCAAGGATGAAAGAGTAAAATGATAGTTGGCTTACACTTGCCACGTCACACAAGTGAATACAATAGCATACATCATCCAAATAACATCAGAGTCCGACTATGGGCGAAATCCAAACGAAAAGATACCATAAATAACACAAGTGAAAGGATCAATATGGTTGACTAGAGGGGGGGTGAATAGGCAACTAACTATTTTTAGATTTTCTTAAGCAATTTAAACTTAGCAACAAAGTAAGTTGTCTAGATATGCAACTTGGTGGACAACTTATAGGAAGCAACAATAACAACCACACAAGCAAGCAAGCTAAAGTATACAAAGAAAGCTTGCACAAGTAAAGGAAAGAAATAACCACAAGTGGATCCGGTGAAGATGAGGATGTGTTACCGAAGTTCCTTCCCTTTGAGAGGAAGTACGTCTCTGTTGGAGCGGTGTGGACGCACAATTCTCCCCAAGAAGCCACTAGGGCCACCGTATTCTCCTCACGCCATCAGACAATGCGAGGTGCCGTGATTCCACTAGTAGTGCCCTTGAAGGCGGCGACCAAACCTTTACAAACAAGGTTGGGGCAATCTCCACAACCGAATTGGAGGCTCCCAACGACACCACGAAGCTTCACCACAATGGAATATGGCTCCGAGGTGACCTCAACCGTCTAGGGTGCTCAAACACCCAAGAGTAACAAGATCCGCAAGGGATTAGTGGGGGGAATCAAATATCTCTTGGTGGAAGTGTAGATCGATGCCTTCTCAAGCAATCCCGATGAAATCAACAAGTTTGATTGGCTAGGGAGAGAGATCGGGCGGAAATGGAGCTTTGAGCAACAATGGAGCTTGGGGAGGAAGAGGTGAGTCTTCTTGGGGAAGAAGACTCCCTATATATAGTGGGAGGGCAAATCCAACCGTTATCCCACAAATCTGCCCGCAGAGTGCGGTACTACCGCACGACCCAGCGGTACTACCGCGCAGGGCGCGGTACGAGCCAGAACTAGCCCCTGTTGCGTTAAAACACTGGGCGGTAGTACTGCCGGAGCGGTACTACCGCACGTCCTTGCGGTACTACCGCAAGGCAGGGTCAGACTGGCCGAGGAGGAGTGCGAACTAAATAAAATACGTCCGCAGCTACTTCCGCAGATTTACAGTCGTTGCAAAAACCCGACACGGTACTACCGCTTGCACGAAGCGGTACTACCGCGTAGGACGCAGAAGTAAAAAATTACTTCCGCGCCTACTACCGTACTAGTTACGACGCTGGGCTGGTCACACGGTACTACCGTATCCACGGTACGGTACTACCGCATGGTGTGGTACTACCGGAACCCTGGAGCGGTAGTACCGTGTGGCCGTGCGTTACTACCGCGTTCTGTGAGCGGTACTACCGCATGCCCAGCAGTAGTAATAGTAGGATGCCACTGTTTTTGTACCGACAAGGAGAACAGTCGGAGCTCCAGAGAAGCGAAGGAAAGGTGGTGCGAATGAATAGACGTGTACGTGTTGATTCCACCCAAACCTTTCCGAAGCAAACCCCCTCTTAATAGTACGGCTTTCCTATGAGTCAATTCCACCGAACAGAAACAAAAGGAAACACCGTCTTCCATAGGTTCCGAGGGGCACTTAATCGTCTTGTGCCTAGGTGAGATATATATGAAAAGCTCAGTGCACACGATTAGTCTGCAAAAGCATTGTCATCAATCACCAAAACTACATAGGGAGAAATATGCCCTTACAATCTCCCCCTTTTTTGTGGATTGATGACAATACGGGATTAACACAAAGATATATAAGAATAGTAAGAAAACCCAGCAATGTTATAGAATATAGGTAAGCTCCCCCTAGATGTGTGCATACATAAGAAGGTGCTTTGGACTGCATAGCACTCATACTAGGATCAATGTTCCCCCTATATTCTATAAACAACATACTCCTTGCAACAAAGAATAAGATTCTACACATGGATGTAAGGAGGATAACGTGAGCACATATTAAGGGCAAGTGAAGCAACCGCTCACAACCTAGCAGATAGCATAGACATAATAACGAGATAAAGTGTAAAGTGCATATGTCTCACACCATGTAAGGTCTCACACACACGACACAAACCAACGAAAGCTGATAAGGTTCGACCAACGAAAAGCAAAAAAACACGGCACAAGATGCAAATCCTACACTCTCTCCCCCTTTGGCATCGAGACAACACAAAGGGAAAGAGGACACATACGACATAGGTGGTAGCTCAGGCGGAAGAGATCAGTCGTCACGAGCTCCATCAGATTCCTGCTCCTCCTCCTCGGAATCAGACCACTTGAAGCCCTGTTTGGCAATCCACTCAGCCTCTGGAGTGATGATCTCCTCTGACCCATTAGACGCATCCTCACCAAAGATCCTCATTATCTTCTTGTCATGCTGGCGAGATTGCTTGTGAGTCACATGAGCATTGTACTGCCCCTTTGCCTGCATACAAAATAGAGCCTTCATCTTCTTCTTCAGCTTCTTAGCCCACGAAGGCTCAGACGAGGGGGGAGCATACCCTCCAGAACTGTCCTCAGCAGCTGCCTCCTCCTCCACTGGCTCCTCATCTTCATCCATCTAAGCTGCAACAGCCTCTGCACAGGTAGTGGTGTTAGCCCATCGACTCTTGATGCGAAGTCTAATAGGCTCATGACGAATCCAGTGAGGGGCCTCAAACTCTTCATCAGGATAAAGCTTCTCCCAAGTCTTGGAGATAAGCAAAAACAGAAATGGACCGTAGATAGGCACTTTGCGAGTGAAAATCGCAAAGCGAAGCACACACCACATGATATGTGAGATATCAAGTGGTTGAGTCTGAGCACTGCGGGCCTCCTCACACATAAGCAACATGTCCACGAGGTATGCATGTACCTTGTCCTTGTCCCCAACGCGAGGAAACAATGAGTTGCGAAAGATCCTATGCATGATATCCAGAAAGGGGTTCATCACCCAAGTCTTCTTGCCACTAGCAAGCGTCTTCTCCACATAGAAAGGAAGTGCTACCTCTTGAGCTTGCGTTGTATTCCCTCGAAGAGGAAAGGGAGATGTAACACAGTAGCGTAAGCATTTCCCTTAGTTTTTGAGAACCAAGGTATCAATCCAGTAGGAGACCACGAGCCAGTCCCTCGCACCTGCACAAACAAATAAGAACTTCCCAGCCAATGCGATAAGGGGTTGTCAATCCCTTTACGGTCACTTACGAGAGTGAGATCTGATAGAGATGATAGTTTATATTTTTGGTATTTTTGGTTTAATAAAATAGCAAATAAAAGCGGTAAAAGTAAAGTAGATGTAGATTGATATCTTGAGAATAGACCCGGGGGCCATAGTTTTCTCTAGTGGCTTCTCTCATGATAGCGATATTCTACGGCGGGTAAACAAATTACTGTCGAGCAATTGATAGAAGAGCGAATAATTATGAGACTATCTAGGCATGATCATTGTATATAGGCATCACGTCCGAGACAATTAGGCCGACTCCTGCCTGCATCTACTACTATTACTCCACACATCGACCGCTATCCAGCATGCATCTAGTGTATTGAGTTCATAAGAACAGAGTAACGCCTTAAGCAAGATGACATGATGTAGAGGGATAAACTCAAGAAATATGATGAAAACCCCATCTTTTTATCCTCGATGTCAAAAATACAATACGTGCCTTGCTGCCCCTACTGTCACTGGGAAAGGACACCGCAAGATTGAACCCAAAGCCAAGCACTTCTCCCATTGCAAGAACTATAGATCTAGTAGGCCAAACCAAACCAATAATTCGAAGAGACTTGCAAGGATATTACGAGCACACATAAAAATTTCAGAGAAGAACCAAATATCTTTCATAGATAACCTTGATCATAAACTCACAATTCATCGGATCTTGAAAACACACCACAAAAAGAGATTACATCGAATAGATCTCCTCGAAGACCGAGGAGAACTTTGTATTGAGATCCAGAGAGAGAGAGAGAGAAGAAGCCATCTAGATACTAGCTATGGACCCGAAGGTCTGTGGTAAACAACTCACAACTCATGGTGAGGGCGATGATGATGATTAAGGCCTCCGTGATGGATACCCCTCCGGTGGAGCTCCGGAAGAGGCTCCAAGATGGGATCTCCACGGGAACAGAAGCTACGGCGGTGGAATTAGGGTTTTCTCTCTGCGTATGGAGTTTCTGGGGTACGTGGATATATATAGGAAGAAGGAGGGCAGCGGGGGCCACACGAGGAAGCCTCGAGGCAGGGGGGCGCCTGGGAAGGGGGGCGCACCCCCCACCCTCGAGGGCAGCCCCTCTGTCCCCTGACTTGGTCCTGAAGTTTCCTGTGCGTGATTTTCTCCAAAAAATATCTCTCGCGAAGGTTTCATTCCGTTTCGACTCCGTTTGATATTCCTTTTCTGCAAAGCCCTAAAATAGGCAAAAAAACAGCAATCTCGACTGGGCCTTTGGGTTAGTAGGTTAGTCCCAAAAATGATATAAAAGTGAATGATAAAGCCCATTAAACATCCAAGACTTCATACATAATAGCATGGAACAATAAAAAATTATAGATACGTTGGAGACGTATCAAGCATCCCCAAGCTTAATTCCTGCTCGTCCTCGAGTAGGTAAATGATAAAGAAAGAATTTTTGATGTGGAATGCTAACCAATATAGTTTTTCAATGTAATTCTCTTAATTGTGGCATGAATGTTCAGATCTGAAAGATTCAAGATAAAAGTCTATATTGACATAAGAAATAACAATACTTCAAGCAATACTAACAAAGCAATCATGTCTTCTCAAAATACTATGGCTAAAGAAAGTTATCCCTACAAAATCATATAGTGTTGGCTATGCTCCCTCGTTATCACACAAAAATATTCATATCATGCACAACCCCGATTTCAGCCAAGCATTTGTTTTCATACTCTATCTTTTCAAACCTTTCAACTTTCACGCAATACATGAGCGTGAGCCATGGATATATCACTATGGGTGGAATAGAGGTGGTTGTGGAGAAGACAAAAGGGAGGGAGATAGTCTCACATCGACTAGGTGTATCAACGGGCTATGGAGATGCCCATCAATAGATATCAATGTGAGTGAGTAGGGATTGCCATGCACCGGATGCACTTAGAGCTAAATATGAATGAAAGCTCGACAAAAGAAACTAGTGGGTGTGCATCCAACTTGCTTGCTCACGAAGACCTAGGGCATTTGAGGAAGCCCATCGTTGGAATATACAAGCCAAGTTCTATAATGAAAATTCCCACTAGTATATGAAAGTGACTAAACATGAGACTCTCTACAATGAAGAACAAGGTGCTACTTTGAAGCACCAGTGTGGAAAAAGATAGTAGCAATTGTCCCTTTTTTCTTTTCTTTTTTCTTCTTTTTTTGGGCTTTTTTTTTCTTAGGCCTTTTTTTTTGCGGAGGGGCTTTATAGATTCAGCCTTTCCTCCCATGGGACAATGCTCTAATAATGATGATCATCACATTTTCATTACAACTCGATACTACAACAACAAAGTATGACTCTATATGAATGCCTCCGGCGGTGTACTGGTATGTGCAATGAAACAAGAGTGACATGTATAAAAAGTTATGCATGGTAGCTTTGCCACAAATACAATCTCAACTACATGATCATGCAATGGCAATATGACAATATGATGCGTGTCATATAAACAGAACGGTGGAAAGTTGCATGGCAATATATCTCAGAATGGCTATGGAAATGCCATGATAGGTAGGTATGGTGGCTATTTTGAGGAACAATATGGTGGCTGTTTTGAAGAAGGATATATAGTGGGTTTATGGCACCGGCGAAAGTTGTGCGGTACAAGAGAGGCTAGCAATGGTGGAAGGGTGAGAGTGCGTATAATTCATGGACTCAACATTAGTCATAAGAACTCATATACTTATTGCAAAAATTTACGAGTCATCAAAACAAAGCAATCAACGCATACTCCTAGGGGGAGGTTGGTAGGAGTTAACCATCGCGCGCCCCCGACCTCCACACAAAGGTTGGCACTCTACAAATACCTCATGCTCTAACTTCGTCACATAGCGGTTCACCATACGTGCATGATACGGGAATCACTAACCTTAACACAAGTATTTCTCAATTCAATAATAACTCCACTAGCATGACTCTAATATCACTATCCTCATGTCTCAAAACAATTATCAAGTATCCAACATCTCATTCTATTCAATGCACTTGGTGTGATTTTTTTACTACATTGACATTGGATGTCTATCATGTGAAGACTAGTTTCTTTAGCCTAAACACATTACCATGCTGTTTTAATAGACTCTCAAATGTATATAAGTGAAGCATGAGAGTTCAATAATTTCTACAAAATATTACCACCACCGTGCTCTAAAAGATATAAGTGAAGCACTAGAGCAAAAACTATTCAACTCAAAAGATATAAGTGAAGCACATAGAGTGTTCTAACAATTCCTAGGCCATATTTAACTCTCTCAAATAGGTGTGTCCAGCAAGGATGATTGTGGCAAACTAACAAGCAAAGACTCAAATTTTACAAGACGCTCCAAGCAAAACACATATCATGTTGCGAATAAAAATATAGCTCCAAGTATAGTTACCGATGGATGAAGACGAAAGAGGGGATGCCTTCCCGGGGCATCTCCAAGCTTAGGCTTTTGATTATCTTGAATTTACTTGGGGTGCCATGGGCATACCCAAGCTTAGGCCTTTGCTACTCATTGTTTCATAGTCCACCAAAGCAATACTCAAAACTTGAAAACTTCACAACACAAAACTTAGACAAAAATTCTCGTGAGCTCCGTTAGTATAAGAAAGCAAACCACTACTCAGAGGTACAACAATAAATTCATTCTTTGTTTATTTTGGTGTTAAACCTACTGTACTACAACTTCTCTATGGTTCATATCCTCCAATATTACTCATAGATGCATTGGAATAAGCAAACAACACACGAAAAACAGAATCTGTCAAAGACAGAACAGTCTGTAGTAATCTGCAGGGTTGGCCTACTTCTGGAACTCCAAAAAATTCAAACTAAATTGGTATTTGCACAATTTGTCTACCAATAAGCATAAGAAATAATCAACTAAAAAGCACGCTCCAGTAAAATCCCACGACTACTTTAGCGAGCTCTAACGATTCTGTTTTTCCCAGCAAGATCATATAAACTTCACACAAGTCTTCCCAAAGGTTCTACTTGGCACAAACGCTAAAAAAACATGAAACCCCATTTAATCAGAAGCTAGATGAAATATTTATTCCCTAACAGCAACAAAAACAAAAAACAAAAAATTGGGTTGCCTCCCAACAAGCGCCATCGTTTTACGCCCCTAGCTAGGCACGATACAAGATAGATCTAGGTATTGCCATCTTTGGAAGGCAATCCATAAGTGGCTCTCATGATAGATTCATATGGTAATTTGATTTTCTTTCTAGGAAAGTGTTCCATGCCTTTCCTTAATGGAAATTGGAATATAATATTTCCTTCCTTCATATCAATAATTGCACCAATCGTTCTAAGGAAAGGTCTACCAAGAATAATAGGACATGAAGGATTGCAATCTATATCTAGAACAATGAAATCTACGGGCACATAATTCCTATTGGCTACAATAAGAACATCATTAATTCTTCCCATAGGTTTATTAATAGTGGAATCCACAAGATGCAAATTTAAAGAACAATCATCAAGCTCATGGAACCCTAGCAAATCACACAAAGTTTTTGGGATAGTGGAGACACTTGCACCCAAATCACAAAAAGCATAGCATTCATGATCTTTTATTTTTATTTTTATAGTAGGTTCCCGCTCATCATAATGCTTTCTAGGTATATAAACTTCTAACTCAAGTTTTTCTTCATAAGATTGCATGAAAGCATCAACTATATGTTTAGTGAAGGCTTTATTTTGACTATAAGCATGCAGATAATTTATCACGGATTGCAACAAGGAAATACAATCAATCAAAGAGCAATTATCATAATTTAATCCCTTGAAATCCAAAGTAGTGGGTTCATCACTATGCAAAGTTTTAATCTCTTCGCTCCCACTTTTAGCAATTTTAGAATCAAGATCTAAAAACTCTGAATCATTGGGACACCTTAAAGCAGAATCATCTCCAATCCTATTCTCATCAAGATTAATACTAGAAAACAAGGGTCTAATAGGAGACACATCAATAACTTTCAGATCTTCATCTTTATTTTCATGATAACTAGAAGAACATGATTTAATATAATCTTCTCTTTTAGCACGCATTCTAGCGGTTCTTTCTTTGCATTCATCAATGGAAATTCTCATGGCTTTGAGAGACTCATTGATATCATGCTTAGGTGGGATAGATCTAAGTTTCAAAGAATCAACATCAAGAGTAATTCGATCCACACTTCTAGCCAATTCATCAACCTTAAGGAATTTCTCTTCAAGCAAAGCATTGAAATTCTTTTGCGAGATCATAAACTCCTTAACACTAGTTTCAAATTCAGAAGGCATCTTTCCATAAGAGTTGTTGTAGGAATTACCATAATTATTAGAGGAATTACTAGGAAAAGGCCTAGGATTAAAATTACCTCTATAAGCATTGTTACCAAAATTATTCCTACCAACAAAATTCACATCCAAAGATTCATTGTTATTCTCAATCAAAGTGGACAAAGGCATATCATTAGGATCGGAAGAAGCACTCTTAGTAGCAAACAATTTTATAAGTTCATCCATCTTTCCACTCAAAACACTAATTTCTTCGATAGCATGCACTTTTTTACTAGTAGATCTTTCAGTGTGCCATTGAGAATAATTAACCATAATATTATCTAGGAGTTTGGTAGCTTCTCCTAAGGTGGTTTCCATGAAAGTGCCTCCGACGGCCGAATCTAAAAGATTTCTAGAAGCAAAATTCAAGCCAGCACAAAAGTTCTGAATAATCATCCATAGATTCAAGCCATGTGTAGGGCAATTACGTATCATCAATTTCATTCTCTCCCAAGCTTGTGCAACATGCTCATGATCTAGTTGCTTAAAATTCATAATATCATTTCTAAGAGAGATGATCTTGGCAGGAGGGAAATACTTAGAGATAAAAGCATCTTTGCACTTATTCCACGAATCAATACTATTTGTAGGCAAAGAGGAGAACCAAGTTTTAGCACGATCTCTAAGTCAAAATGGAAATAACTTCAATTTAACAATGTCGTTATCTGTATCCCTTTTCTTTTGCATATCACACAAATCAACAAAGTTGTCTAGATGATTAGCGGCATCTTCACTAGGAAGGCCGGAGAATTGATCTTTCATGACAAGATTCAACAAAGCAGTATTAACCTCACAAGATTCAGCATCAGTAATAGGAGCAATCGGAGTGCTAATAAAGTCATTGTTGTTGGTATTGGAGAAGTCACACAATTCGGTATTGTTCTGAGCCATAGTTACAAGCAAGCAATCCAACACACACAAGCAAACAAGAGACAAGCGAACGATAAACACAGGGCGGAAGAAGGGCGAATAAAACGGCAAAGGTGAAGTGGGGGAGAGGAAAACGAGAGGCAAATAAATGTAATGCGAAGGATAAGGGTTTGTGATAGGTACTTGGTATATGACTTTTGTGTAAGCCTCCCCGGCAACGGCGCCAGGAATTCTTCTTGCTACCTCTTGAGCTTGCGTTGTATTCCCTCGAAGAGGAAAGGGAGATGCAGCACAGTAGCGTAAGTATTTCCCTCAGTTTTTGAGAACCAAGGTATCAATCCAGTAGGAGACCACGCGTCTGTCCCTCGCACCTGCACAAACAAATAAGAACTTTGCAGCCAACGCGATAAGGGGTTGTCAATCCCTTTATAGTTTATATTTTTGGTATTTTTGTTTTAATAAAATAGAAAATAAAAGCGGTAAAAGTAAAGTAGATGTAGATTGATATCTTGAGAATAGACCCGGGGGCCATAGTTTTCTCTAGTGGCTTCTCTCATGATAGCGATATTCTATGGCGGGTAAACAAATTATTGTCAAGCAATTGATAGAAGAGTGAATAATTATGAGACTATCTAGGCATGATCATTATATATAGGCATCACGTCTGAGACAAGTAGACCGACTCCTGCCTGCATCTACTACTATTAGTCCACACATCGACCGCTATCCAGCATGCATGTAGTGTATTGAGTTCATAAGAATAGAGTAACGCCTTAAGCAAGATGACATGATGTAGAGGGATAAACTCAAGCAATATGATGAAAACCCTATATTTTTATCCTCGATGGCAACAATACAATACGTGCCTTGCTGCCCCTACTGTCACTGGGAAAGGACACCGCAAGATTGAAACCAAAGGTAAGCACTTCTCCCATTGCAAGAACTATAGATCTAGTAGGCCAAACCAAACCAATAATTCAAAGAGACGTGCAAGGATATTATGAGCACACATAAAAAGTTCAGAGAAGTACCAAATATCTTTCATAGATAACATTTTTCATAAACTCACAATTCATCGGATCTCGACAAACACACCGCAAAAAGAGATTACATCGAATAGATCTCCTCGAAGACCGAGGAGAACTTTGTATTGAGATCCAGAGAGAGAGAGAAGAAGCCATCTAGATACTAGCTATGGACCCGAAGGTCTGTGGTAAACTACTCACAACTCATGGTGAGGGCGATGATGATGATGATGAAGGCCTCCGTGATGGATCCCCCTACGGTGGAGCTCCGGAACAGGCTCCAAGATGGGATCTCCACGGGAACAGAAGCTACGGTGGTGGAATTAGGGTTTGCTCTCTGCGTATGGAGTTTCTGGGGTAAGTGGATATATATAGGAAGAAGGAGGGCACCGGGGGCCACACGAGGAAGCCCCGAGGCAGGGGAGCGCGCCGTGGGAAGGGGGGCGAACCCCCCACCCTCGAGGGCAGCCCCTCTGTCCCCTGACTTGGTCCCGAAGTTTCCTGTGCGTGATTTTCTCCAAAAATATCTCTCGCGAAGGTTTCATTCCGTTTGGACTCCGTTTGATATTCCTTTTCTGCAAAACCCTGAAATAGGCAAAAAAAAAAAGCAATCTGGACTGGGCCTTTGGGTTAGTAGGTTAGTCCCAAAAATGATATAAAAGTGAATGATAAAGCCCATTAAACATCCAATACTTCATAAATAATAGCATGGAACAATAAAAAATTATAGATACATTGGAGACGTATCAGGCAGCAACCGGTCCTTGTTGGCAGATTCTTCGTTGGCATGAGGGCGAGCTCCAACACGAGTGTGGAGCCCCTCATCAGCAACCTGAAGCAGATCCATAAAGTCCTTCCATGTAGCAGTCATCTTATGTCCATTTGTCATCCAAGTCATGTTGTGTTCCTCCTTAAGATGGAAGTGAACCGAAGCATAGAACTGTGCCACAATCTCTGGGTCAAAGTCCATCTGAATTGACATGATGTGCTCAATGCTAAACTACTCCACAAGATCTAGAGCCTCAGCAAAATAGGCCCGGCGCTCCTCCTTCATCATGTGGGTCATGTCAATCCAATGTGCATCCACATATAGGTTGTGTTTGCTCTTGAGTACCTCTGTGTAGATACGATATTGCTGCTTGGTCCAGAACAATTCATCTCCATGAAACTGAGCCCGGGGATCTACGTAGGGGTTGATCTTTCTCCTAGTAATGAACATCTCGTCCATGGTCATAGTTGGTTCCTTGTTCTTGGTGGCAGTGGTCTTGGTTCTGCGTTGGGGGGCATTGGAGCCCTCGGGAACATCACTTTGGGTGCGCAGACGCTTAGACCCTGTGTCACGGCTGGGATTCGAGCGACGGGCATAGGAACCGGAGCCACGACCTATGACACAAACACAAGAACACGAAAGAAATACAAAAAGAATCAATGCAAAAGCCACAATAAAGCACAAGAAACATGTAGAAAAGATAATATGTATGTGCTACGAAGTAGGCGTGGACCGAACGATAGTACTAGTCGAAGCTTGCGGAAGTAAATTTTTAGTGCCGCCAAGGGGGCGGTAGTACCGCACCGAAGTGTTGCGGTAGTACCGCACCAGACGCAGTACTAAAAAATTACTTCCGCGTCCATCACGGTAGTACCGCTCCGTAGGAGCGATAGTACCGTTACGCGTCAGAGTGGTAGTACCGCTGTCAGCCAGCGGTAGTACCGCTCGGGGTCAGATCCGAAAGCGGATCTGGAAAATGAACGCGTGGGACGGGCAAACGGTACTGCGGCTGATGACAACAACTTGGTAACAACATACTTACTAGAATTTCTACTGCACTACAACTCTCCTACACCCTAATCTTCCATGGATAAGGTCAAAAAGAACACAAGAACAACATGCATCTCCCCAAAACCTAAAAACAACAAACGGGCAAAAAGAAGAGGGGATTTCGGGGAGAAACCTTCATCCATGGCAAGCGGTCGAGGTGGGGAACGATCCCACCGGTCGGAATGCGAGGAGAGTGGTCGGGGACAGAGATCCGGCGAGGTCCTCAGAC
>LR738715.1:153621469-153636607 GCA_902687465.1 Secale cereale | reverse complement strand
AGAGAGAGAGAGAGAGAGAGAGGCGAAGTGGGGGAGACGAGATGAAAGGGTATGGGGGAGTTAGAACTCCCCCTGCCCGCTTATAACCCCCAGTCGTTCGAACAAATGCGGTAGTACCGTGGTCATCGTGGTAGTACCGCCCGGGCGGAAGTACCGCACGCAGGGCGGTAGTACCGCTCTCCACCGCCAGTAAAAAATTACTGTCGTGCTGGTTGCGATAGTACCGGAGTCTCTCTTGCGGTAGTACCGTGACAGTTCACGGTAGTACCGCTCCCCCAAGAAATTGCAAGTGTCGACAAGAAGTCTTAAGCAATGCAACTGCGGGCAAGAGCGCACACACACGGCAAACGGAAAGAAAGGCAACAGACAGCTGAAACAACACATGAGACACTCCTCCTTGAAGGAGGTCGGTGGCTGATGCCACCTATGTTTGAGTTATTTGGTATGGCACCGCGAAGAATTATCCTTGGGCCCATGACCAACACTCGTCTTTAAGCACTCATACCATCTAACATGGCAAAAATAAAGACTTGATCGATTTATGCATAACGGGGGGAGGAAGAGTTCATTGAGAGAACAATACTCCCCCTATGTCCATGCCTACATCTATGCAAGATAATCATGTTGAGTGGGAGGAGGGTGTGCAAGGTTTCAAGCCACATTGCTCAAATCTATGATATTTAGCTCATGCCTTAACTCGCGAAATCTTGCTTCATCCAATGGCTTCGTGAAGATATCTGCAAGGTTATCATGAGTGTTGACATAGTGAAGCTCTATTTCTCCTCGCCGAATATGATCCCGGATGAAGTGATATCGAATCTCAATATGCTTCGTCTTGAAGTGTTGCACCGGGTTGAGAGAAATCTTGATGGCACTTTCATTGTCACACCAAAGGGGCACTTTGTCACAAGTGACACCATAATCCTTTAAAGTTTGCCTCATCCATAGAAGTTGAGCACAACAACTGCCAGCTGCCACATACTCTGCTTCGGTGGACGAGAGAGACACACAACTTTGCTTCTTGGAAGACCAACTTACCAGAGAGCAACCAAGGAATTGACACCCTCCGGAAGTGGTCTTCCTATCCACTTTGTCTCCCGCCCAATCCGAATCAGAGAAACCTACAAGGTTGAAGTTTGCTCCTCTTGGGTACCATAAGCCAAAGTTTGGGGTATGAGCCAAATATCGAAAGATTCGCTTGACTGCCACAAAGTGATTTTCCTTAGGTGAGGCTTGAAACCATGCATAGATTCCCACACTCAACATAATATCCGGTCTAGATGCACAAAGGTAAAGCAAGGAACCAATCATAGAACGATATACCTTTTGATCAACCGCTTTACCATTGAGATCAATGTCAAGTTGGCACTTGGTTGGCATTGGGGTAGTAGCCGGCTTGAGATCACTTAGATTAAACCTCTCGAGCATGTCTTGAGTGTACTTGGCTTGTTTGATGAAGATTCCTTCTCTTCTTTGCTTAATCTCAAACCCAAGGAAGTACTTCAACTCTCCCATCATGGACATCTCAAAATGTGTGGTCATGAGTGCGGCAAACTCATCATTGAAAGCTTTGTTAGGTGAACCAAAGATAATATCATCAACATATAGTTGGCAGACAAACAACTCCCCTTTGACCTTCTTAGTAAAAAGAGTGGGGTTGATTTTCCCAATTTCAAACCCACGATCTTGCAACAACTCGGTAAGATGCTCATACCACGCACGTGGGGCTTGTTTAAGGACATAGAGTGCCTTATCGAATTGATACACGTGATTGGGGAACTTAGGATCCTCAAACCCCGGGGGTTGTTTGACATATACCAACTCATTAATAGGACCATTAAGAAATGCACTTTTCACATCCATTTGTTGCAACTTAAAGTTATGATGAGAAGCATATGAAGGAAATATGCCCTAGAGGCAATAATAAAGTTGTTATTTATATTTCCTTATATCATGATAAATGTTTATTATTCATGCTAGAATTGTATTAACCGGAAACTTAGTACATGTGTGAATACATAGACAAAACAGAGTGTCCCTAGTATGCCTCTACTAGACTAGCTCATTGATCAAAGATGGTTATGTTTCCTAACCATAGACATGAGTTGTCATTTGATCAACGGGGTCACATCATTAGGAGAATGATGTGATGGACAAGACTCATCCGTTAGCTTAGCACTATGATCGTTTAGTTTTACTGATATTGCTTTCTTCATGACTTATACATGTTCCTATGACTATGAGATTATGCAACTCCCGAATACCGTAGGAACACCTTGTGTGCTATCAAACGTCACAACGTAACTGGGTGATCATAAAGATGCTCTACAGGTGTCTTCGAAAGTGTTCGTGGTGTTGGCATAGATCAAGACTAGGATTTGTCACTCCGAGTGTCGGAGAGGTATATCTGGGCCCTCTCGGTAATGCACATCATAATAAGCCTTGCAAGCAAAAGACAAATGAGTTAGTCACGAGATGATGTCTTATGGAACGAGTAAAGAGACTTGCTGGTAACGAGATTGAACTAGGTATAGAGATACCGACGATCGAATCTCGGGCAAGTAACATACCAATGACAAAAGGAACAACGTATGTTGTTATGCAGTTTGACCGATAAAGATCTTCGTAGAATATGTAGGAGCCAATATGAGCATCCAGGTTCCGCTATTGGTTATTGACCGGAGATGAGTCTCGGTCATGTCTACATAGTTCTCGAACCCGTAGGGTCCGCACGCTTAACGTTTGATGACGATCTGTATTATGAGTTTATGAGTTTTGATGTACCGAAGGAGTTTGGAGTCCCGGATGAGACCGGGGACATGACGAGGAGTCTCGAAATGGTTGAGACATAAAGATCGATATATTGGACGACTATATTCGGACATCGGAAAGGTTCCGAGTGATTCGGGTATTTTTCGGAGTATATGGGCCTTATTGGGCCATACGGGAATAGAGGAGAAAGGCCAAAAGGAAGGAGGCGCGTGCCTCCCCTCTGGTCCGAATTGGACAAGGGGTGCAGCCCCCTTTTCCTTCTCCCTTTCCACCTCTTTCCTTCTCTCCTACTCCGGAAAGGAAAGGGGAATCCTACTAGGACTTGGGAGTCCTAGTAGGACTCCCCACACTTGGCGCGCCCCCTCTAGGGTCGGCCTCTCCCTTGCTCCTTTATATACGGGGGCAAGGGGCACCCTAGGACACACAAGTTGAATTGTTTTAGCTGTGTGTGGTGCCCCCCTCCACAGAAACACACCTCGGTCATACCGTTGTAGTGTTTAGGCGAAGCCCTGCGCCGGTAGATACATCATATCCGTCACCACGCCGTCGTGCTGACGAAACTCTCCCGTGAAGCTCAACTGGATCAAGAGCTCGTGGGACGTCATCAAGCTGAACGTGTGCTGAACGCGGAGGTGCCGTACGTTCGGTGCTTGATCGGTTGGATCACGAAGAAGTTCGACTACATCAACCGCGTCACTTGACGCTTCCGCTCCCGGTCTACGAGGGTACGTAGACACACTGTCCCCTCTCGTTGCTATGCATCTAGTAGATAGATCTTGCGTGATCGTAGGAAAATTTTAAAATACTACGTTCCCCAACAGTGGCATCATGAGCCAGGTCTATGCATAGATTATATGCACGAGTAGAACACAAGTGAGTTGTGGATGATACTAGTCATACTGCTTACCAGCATGTCATACTTTGCTTCGGCGGTATTGTGAGATGAAGCGGCCCGGACCGACATTACGCGTACACTTACGCGAGACTGGTTTCACCGTTATGAGCACTCGTTGCTTAAAGGTGACTGGCGGGTGTCTGTCTCTCTCACTTTAGCTGAATCGAGTGTGCCTACGCCCGGTCCTTGTGAAGGTTAAAACAGCACATACTTGACGAAACATCGTTGTGGTTTTGTATGCATAGGTAAGAACGGTTCTTGCTAAAGCCCGTAGCAGCCACGTAAAACTTGCAACAACAAAGTAGAGGACGTCTAACTTGTTTTTGCAGGGCATGTTGTGATGTGATATGGTCAAGACATGATGAGTGATACGGTTTTGTATGAGATGATCATGTTTTGTAAAGTTATCGGCAACTGGCAGGAGCCATATGGTTGTCGCTTTATTGTATGAAATGCAATCGCCATGTAATTGCTTTACTTTATCACTAAGCGGTAGCGATAGTCGTAGAAGCAATAGTTGGCGAGACGACAACGATGCTACGATGGAGATCAAGGTGTCGCACCGGTGATGAAGGTGATCATGACGGTGCTTTGGAGATGGAGATCAAAAGCACAAGATGATGATGGCCATATCATGTCACATATTTTAATTTGCATGTGATGTTTATCTTATTATGCTTCTTATTTTGCTTAGTTCGACGGTAGCATTATAAGATGATCCCTTACTAAATTTCAAGGTATAAGTGTTCTCCCTGAGTATGCACCGTTGCGAAAGTTCGTTGTGCCGAGACACCATGTGATGATCGGGTGTGATGAGCTCTACGTTCAAATACAATGGGTGTAAGCCAGTTTTGCACACGCAGAATACTCGGGTTAAACTTGACGAGCCTAGCATATGCAGATATGGACTCGGAACACTCAAGACCGAAAGGTCGAGCGTGAATCATACATTAGATATGATCAACATAAGATGTTCACCATTGAAACTACTCCATCTCACGTGATGATCGGACATGGTTTAGTTGATTTGGATCACGTGATCATTTAGATGACTAGAGGGATGTCTATCTAAGTGGGAGTTCTTAAGTAATATGATTAAATTGAACTTTATTTTATCATGAACTTAGTCCTCGTAGTATTAGCATATCTATGTTGTAGATCAATAGCTCACGATGTTGCTCCCCGTTTATTTTTTATATGTTCCTAGAGAAAACTAAGTTGAAAGATGTTAGTAGCAATGATGCGGAATTGTTCCGTGATCTGAGGATTATCCTCATTGCTGCACAGAAGAATTATGTCCTTGATGCGCCGCTAGGTGACAGACCTATTGCAGGAGCAGATGCAGACGTTATGAACGTTTTGACAAAAGCTCGGTATGATGACTACTTGATAGTTTAAGTGCACCATGCTTTACGGCTTAGAACCGGGACTTCAAAAACATTTTGAAACGCCACGGAGCATATAAGATGTTCCAAGAGTTGAAATTAGTATTTCATACTCATGCCCGTGTCAAGAGGTATGAGACCTCTGACAGTACTTTGCCTATAAGATGGAGGAGAATAGCTCAACCAGTGAGCATGTGCTCAGATTGTCTGGGTACTGCAATTGCTTGAATCAAGTGGGAGTTAATCTTCCAGATAAGATAGTAATTGACAAAGTTCTCTAGTCACTATCACCAAGTCAGTAGAACTTCGTGATGAACTATAATATGCAAGGGATGACGAAAGTAATTCCCGAGCTCTTCGCGGTGCTGAAAACGACGAAGGTAGAAATCAAGAAAGAGCATCAAGTGTTGATGGTTAACAAGACCACTTGTTTCAAGTAAAGGGCAAAGGGATAGAATGGGAACTTCAAGAAGAATGACAAGCAAGTTGTCACTCCCATGAAGAAACCCAAAGCTAAACTCAAGCCTGAAACTAAGTGCTTCTACTGCAAAGGAAATGGTCACTAGAAGTGGAACTGCCTTAGATATTGGGTGGATAAGAAGGATGGCAAAGTGAACAAAGGTATATTTGATATACAGATTATTGATGTGTATTTTACTAGTGTTCATAGCAACCCCTCGGTATTTGATACTCGTTTAGTTGCTAAAGAGTAGTAACTCGAAATGGGAGTTGCATAATGAACAGAAACTAGTTAAAGGATGAAGTGACGATGTGTATTGGAAGTAGTTCCAAGATTGATATGATCATCATCGCACACTCCCTACACTTTCGGGATTAGTGTTGAACCTAAATAAGTGTTATTTGGTGTTTGTGTTGAACATGAATATGATTTGATCATGTTTGTTGCAATACGGTTATTCATTTAAAGTCATAGAATAATTTTTATTCTGTTTACATGAATAAAACCTTCGATGGTCATACACCCAATGAAAATAGTTTGTTGGATCTCGATCGTGGTGATACACATATTCATAATATTGAAGCCAAAAGATGCAAGGTTAATAATGATAGTGCAACTTATTTGTGGCACTGTCGTTTAGGTCATAATGGTGTAAAGCGTATGAAGAAACTCCATAGTGATGGACTTTTGGAATCACTTGATTATGAATCACTTGGTGCTTGCGAACCATGCCTCATGGGCAAGATGACTAAAACTCCGTTCTCCGGAACAATGGAGCGAGCAACAGATTTGTTGGTGATCATACATACAGATGTATGTGGAACACTGAGTGTTGAAGCTCACGGTGGGTATCGTTATTTTCTGACCTTCACTAATGATTTGAGCAGATATGTGTATATCTACTTAATGTAGCACAAGTCTGAAACATTTGAAAAGTTCAAAGAATTTCAGAGTGAAGTGGAGAATCATCGTACCAAGAAAATAAGAGTTTCTACGATATGATCGTGGAGGTAAAATATTTGAGTTAGCGAGTTTGGCCTTCAGTAAAAACAATGTGAAATAGTTTCACTACTCACGCCACCTGGAACACCACAGTGTAATGGTGTGTCTGAACGTCATAACCGTACTTTATTAGATATGGTGCGATCGATGATGTTTCTTACCGATCTACCACTATCGCTTTTGGGGTTATGCATTAGAGACAGCTACATTCACGTTAAATAGGGCAGTATCTAAATCCGTGGAGATGACACCGTATGAACTGTGGTTTGGAGAAACCTAAGCTGTCATTTCTGCGATGCTTATGTGAAAAAGTTTCAACATGATAAGCTCGAACCCAAATCGGAGAAGTAAATCTTCATAGGATACCCAAAAGAAACTGTTTGGTACACCTTCTATCACAGATCCGAAGGCAAGGTCTTTGTTGCTAAGAGTGGATCCTTTCTAGAGAAGGAGTTTCTCTCGAAAGAAGTGAGTGGGAGGAAAGTAGAACTTGATGAGGTAATTGTACCTTCTCCCGAATTGGAAAGTGGAATATCACAGAAACTAAGTTCCAGTGATTCCTACACCAATTAGTGAGGAAGCTAATGATGATGATCATGAAACTTCAGATCAAGTTTCTCCTGAACTTCGTAGATCAACCAGAGTTCGTTCCGCATCAGAGTGGTATGGCAACCCGATTCTGGAAGTCATGTTACTAGACCATGATGAACCTACGAACTATGAGGAAGCGATGATGAGCCCAGATTCCGCAAAATGGCTTGAGGCCATGAAATCTGAGATGGGATCCACGTATGAGAACAAAGTGTGGACTTTGGTTGACTTGCCCGATGATCGGCAAGCCATCGAAAATAAATGGATCTTCAAGAGGAAGACTGACGCTGACGGTAATGTTACTGTTTACAAAGCTCGACTTGTTGCGAAAGTTTTTCAACAAGTTCAAGGAGTTGACTACGATGAGACTTTCTCACCCGTAGCGATGCTTAAGTCTGTCCGAATCATGTTAGCAATTGCCGCATTTTATGAAATCTGGCAAATGGATAACAAAACTGCATTCTTTAATGGATTTATTAAAGAAGACTTGTATATGATGCAACCAGAAGGTTTTGTCAATCCTAAAGGTGCTAACAAAATGTGCAAGCTCCAGCGATCCATCTATGGACTGGTGCAAGCATCTCGGAGTTGGAATATACGCTTTGATAAGTTGATCAAAGCATATAGATTTATACAGACTTGCGGTGAAGCCTGTATTTACAGGAAGTGAGTGGGAGCACTACAACCTTTCTGATAAGTATATGTGAATGACATATTGTCGATCGGAAATGATGTAGAATTTTCTAGAAAGCATAAAGGAGTGTTTGAAAAGAGTTTTTCAAAGAAAGACCTCGGTGAAGCTGCTTACATATTGGGCATCAAGATCTATAGAGATAGATCAAGACGCTTGATAAGACTTTCGATGAGTACATACCTTGATAAGATTTTGAAGTAGTTCAAAATGGATCAGTCAAAGAAGGAGTTCTTGCCTGACTTGTAAGGTGTGAAGTTGAGTAAGACTCAAAGCCAGACCACGGCAAAAAAATATAGAGAGAATGAAAGTCATTCCCTATGCCTCAGCCATAGGTTCTATAAAGTATGCCATGCTGTGTACCAAACATGTTGTGTACCTTGCCATGAGTTTGTCAAGGGGGTACAATAGTGATCCAGGAGTAGATCACTGTACATCGGTCAAAATTATCCTTAGTAACTGGATGACTAAGGAAATGTTTCTCGATTATGGAGGTGATAAAGAGTTCGTCGTAAAGGGTTACGCCGATGCAAGCTTTGACACTAAATCCAGATGACTCTAAGTATCAATCTGGATGCATATTGAAAGTGGGAGAAATTAGTTAGAGTAGCTCCATGCAGAGCATTGTAGACATAGAAATTTGCGAAATACATACGGATCTGAATGTGACAGACCCGTTGATGAAACTTCTCTCACAAGCAAAACATGATCACACCTTATTACTCTTGGGTATTAATAACATAGAGATGTGAACTAGATTATTGACTCTAGTAAACCCTTTGGGTGTTGGTCACATGGCGATGTGAACTATGGGTGTTATTCACATAACGATGTGAACTATCGGTATTAAATCACATGGCGATGTGAGCTAGATTATTGACTCTAGGGCAAGTGGGAGACTGAAGGAAATATGCCATAGAGGCAATAATAAAGTTGTTATTTATATTTCCTTATATCATGATAAATGATTATTATTCATGCTAGAATTGTATTAATCGGAAACTTAGTACATGTGTGAATACATAGACAAAACAGAGTGTCCCTAGTATGCCTCTACTAGACTAGCTCATTGATCAAAGATGGTTATGTTTCCTAACCATAGACATGAGTTGTCATTTGATCAACGGGATCACATCATTAGGAGAATGATGTGATGGACAAGACCCATCCGTTAGCTTAGCACTATGATCGTTTAGTTTTACTGCTATTGCTTTCTTCATGACTTATACATGTTCCTATGACTATGAGATTATGCAACTCCCGAATACCGTAGGAACACCTTGTGTGCTATCAAACGTCACAACGTAACTGGGTGATCATAAAGATGCTCTACAGGTGTCTCCGAAAGTGTTCGTGGTGCTGGCATAGATCAAGACTAGGATTTGTTACTCCGAGTGTCGGAAAGGTATATCTGGGCTCTCTCGGTAATGCACATCATAATAAGCCTTGCAAGCAAAAGACCAATGAGTTAGTCATGAGATGATGTATTACGGAACGAGTAAAGAGACTTGCCGGTAACGAGATTGAACTAGGTATAGAGATACCGACGATCGAATCTCGGGCAAGTAACATACCAATGACAAAAGGAACAACGCATGTTGTTATGCGGTTTGACCGATAAAGATCTTCGTAGAATATGTAGGAGCCAATATGAGCATCTAGGTTCCGCTATTGGTTATTGACCGGAGATGAGTCTTGGTCATGTCTACATAGTTCTCGAACCCGTAGGGTCCGCACGCTTAACGTGTGATGACGATCGGTATTATGAGTTTATGAGTTTTGATGTACCGAAGGAGTTCGGAGTCCCGGATGAGACCGGGGACATGACGAGGAGTCTCGAAATGGTCGAGACGTAAAGATCGATATATTGGATGACTATATTCGGACATCGGAAAGGTTCCGAGTGATTCGGGTATTTTTCGGAGTATATGGGCCTTATTGGGCCATACGGGAATAGAGGACAAAGGCCAAAAGGAAGGAGGCGCGCGCCTCCCCTCTGGTCCGAATTGGACAAGGGGTGCAGCCCCCTTTTCCTTCTCCCTCTCCACCTCTTTCCTTCTCTCCTACTCCGGAAAGGAAAGGGGAATCCTACTAGGACTTGGGAGTCCTAGTAGGACTCCCCACACTTGGCGCGCCCCCTCTAGGGCCGGCCTCTCCCTTGCTCCTTTATATACGGGGGCAGGGGGGCACCCTAGGACACACAAGTTGAATTGTTTTAGCCGTGTGCGGTGCCCCCCTCCACAGAAACACACCTCGGTCATACCGTTGCAGTGCTTAGGCGAAGCCCTACGCCGGTAGATACATCATATCCGTCACCACACCGTCGTGCTGACGAAACTCTCCCGTGAAGCTCAACTGGATCAAGAGCTCGTGGGACGTCATCAAGCTGAACGCGTGCTGAACGCGGAGGTGCCGTACGTTCGGTGCTTGATCAGTTGGATCACGAAGAAGTTCGACTACATCAACCGCGTCACTTGACGCTTCCGCTCCCGGTCTACGAGGGTACGTAGACACACTCTCCCCTCTCATTGCTATGCATCTAGTAGATAGATCTTGTGTGATCGTAGGAAAATTTTAAAATACTACGTTCCCCAACAGCATAGGCAAGCAACAAACGGATAGATTCAAGGCGAGCAACGATGGCAAAGGTTTCACCGTAGTCGATACCCTCGACTTGGGAGTAGCCTTGAGCCACCAAACGCGCCTTGTTGCGAATGACAATGCCATGAGCATCCTGCTTGTTCTTAAAGATCCACTTGGTTCCAATGACATTATGGTTCTCCTTTGGCCTCAGCACCAGACACCACACTTTGTTGCGCTCGAAGTTGTGGAGTTCTTCATGCATGCCATTAAGCCAATCAGGGTCTTCGAGCGCCTCATAGACCTTTTGAGGTTCAACACATGACTTGAGATTGGGCTTGTTACCGGTAAGAATCTCATACGGAGTCTTGTTCAAGCCTTTGCTGAGATAGAGCCGATTGGATTCATGACACGCGGTGTTGATGGCTTTGGCCCAAAAGTTGTATGGAGACTTGAATTCTGCCATCATGGTCCTTGCCGCGTCCATCAACGTCCGGTTCTTTCTCTCTGCTACACCATTTTGTTGAGGGGTATAAGGTGCGGCATATTGATGTTTGATCCCCTCATCACTAAGAAACTCATCCAAGGTGTAGTTCTAGAACTCGGTGCCGTTGTCACTTCGGATCATCAAGATCTTTGCCTCATGTTGGCGTTGAGCTTCATTTGCAAAGTTGATGATGGTTTGTTGGGTTTCAATCTTCTTCTTGAAGAAATGTACCCATGTGTATCTTGAATAATCATCTACAATCACCAAGCAATACTTTCTGCCCCCAAGACTATCAAAGGATGGAGGTCCAAAGAGATCCATGTGAAGGAGCTCTAACGGTCTTTTTGAGTAGATGATAGTCGTGGGAGGGTGAGCCGTCTCATGTAACTTTCGTTCAATACAAGCACTGCAAGCATGATCTTTGGCAAAGCTAACATTTGTTAGTCCACGGACATGGTCCCCCTTGAGAAGACTTTGCAAAGATCTCATATTGACATGGGCTAACCGGCGATGCCAAAGCCATCCCACATCAACTTTAGCCATTAGGCATGTCGCGGTCTTAGTGGGTTGCTCCGAGAAGTTAACCACATAGAGACCGTACTCGACATGTCCAACATAGGCTACTTTAAGAGCCTTGCTCCACAAGAGGGTCACGGTATCAATATCAAAGAATGTGGCAAAGCCCATGAGTGCAAGTTAACGAACAGAAAGTAAGTTGTATGCAAGGGACTCAACAAGCATGACTTTCTTGATCGTGAGATCATGAGAAACTACAACCTTGCCAAGCCCCAATGCCTTAGAAGATGAAGTATCACCCCATTCGACGTTGGTGATCATGGATGAACCTTGATGCACGTCCACCACCAAGTCTTTGCTTCCGGTCATATGATTTGTGGCTCCATTATCGAGCAACCATGATCCCCCACCGGAAGCAAACTCCTACATGTGATCAATGCTTGGATTTAGGTACCCATTTGGTAATGGGTCCTTTGAGGTTAGTAACAAGGGTCTTAGGAACCCAAATAGACCAATCAATGTACTCATAAGAATAACCAACAAATTTAGCAAAAACATGACCATCACTAGCACGACATAAAACATATGAAGGATTAAAGTCGCTAGCTATGTTTGATGGCATGGTGGAGTTTTTCTTGACTCCACCACTTTTCACATTGTTCTTCTTCTTAGAAGTACCCTCTCCCTTTTCACAAAGGTTTTTTTGAGAGGAGGAGGTTGCTTGGTCTTGTCGTTCTTCTTCTTCTTGGGCTTGGGAGCAAACCCAATTCCTTCCTTTGCCACAACTTCCTTTTGATTGCTCAAAAGATCGTTGAGGTTCTTCTCACCTTGTATACATGTCACAAGGCCTTTCTCAAGCTACTTCTTCAACTTGGCATTCTCTTCAACAAGATGCACATGCTCGCAACATGGGTTAGTAGCATTTGCATTATCAATCAACACCATGCGAGGAAAGATATCTTTCTCCTTGGTTAGCAAAACTTGAAGTTGATCATGAGAATATTTGAGAGAAGCATGTACACCTTTCAAGGCCTTGTGAGCCTTGTCAAGCGTAAAAAACTCCTCCTTGAGTCTAGCATGGTCAACCACAAGCTTTGCCTTCTCGAAATTAATCATACGAGAGACAACTAAAGCATGATCAAGATCTTTCTTTAAATTAGCATGATCATCGTTGTGTGGATCCTCTAGAGCCAAACGAAGACCACGCTCTTCCTCTAGAGCATTAGAGAGATTCGATATCTCATCGTCATAGTCTCGATTATGTCCTTCCATTTTAGAAATGGTCTCCTCGTGAGCCTCGATCATGTCATTGGCCTCACCGAGTTGTTCCAAGAGAGAAACAAAGTGCTTCTTGGGTTTGCCCGTGAGTTTACTCATAAACAACTCAAATTCATTTTCTTCCTCCTCTGCCCCCTCACTCTCATCAACACAATCCGTTAATGAAGGATTAGAGGTGATGGTAGTGTTGATGTTGGGAGTTACCTTGTTGGTGGCCTTAGCCATGAGGCACTTGGCGGTGATGTTCTCATTTGGTGAGTCAAAGAGAGATGAGCGTGGAGTAGTTGCAATAGCAATGGTGGCCATAGTTACCATCTCATCATCTTCATCATCCACAACATATTCTTCTTGGGCCACCAACCCTTTGGGAGGGGTCTTCTTGTTGAGGTAGTTCTTATTGGGATAAGACTTGGCCTTGTCCTTTCGAATAAGCTTGCATCCATTGTCCTCTCTTTTCTCATATGGGCAATCTACAACAAAGCGGCTCACATTCCCACAGTTGTAGCACGTCCTCACTCGTTGCTTGCTCTTGTTGCCACTTGAGTTGTTCTTGTTGAAGTTGGGCCTTGAGTTCTTCTTGTTGCCCCAAAATTGCCGTGATGCAAGAGCCATGTGCTCATGATAGGCATATTTGGTGTTGTCGGGGAAACTCTCATCGTCATCCTCTTCCTCCTCTTCTTCCACACAAGCCTTGGCCTTCAAGGCAAGATTAGGCTTCTTTGATCGTTGAGCTCTTAAAACCGCATTGTCGGCGGTCTTGTCTAAGATCCTCATGGCAACGAACTCATCCAACACTTCACTTGATGACAAAGTGTGGAAGTCCGGTCTTTGGCGAATGACGGAGGACATGGCCTTGTGGTAAGGCATCATGGCCTTGAGAAACTTGCGTTTGATCCAATTGTCATCCGTGTCCTTGCTCCCATGATCTCGAAGTGAAACCGCAAGAGTGGTTAATCTTCGATAAAGTTCACGGGGATCTTCATCTTCGATCATAGCAAACTCATCGACTTCATCTTGCACAACTTCATAGTTTGAGCGTTGAATGCTTGCGCTTCCCTTGTACATGGAGCCAACATGCACCCATGCTTTCCTTGGCCACGGTGAAGGGTTGAAGATGTGCAATGTCTTCGGGAGGGTTAGCATCTTGAAGTATGCAAATAACGGACTCGTTGAATTGATGATCCGCAGCTTTTCTCGGAGTTAAGTTGTCGGGATCATGTCGGTAGAAACCTTGCTCAATGATTCTCCAAATATTAGTAGAAAAATGATTTAAATGACGTCTAAAGCGAAACATCCAAGTAGCAAAATCATAATTTTTCACAAACTTAGGAGGAGGACCAACGGAATTTAAGTGCGGAGTAGGAACGGGTCCTCCATAGTGGGTAGGAGGAGCAGAGTGGGCAAAAATCCCACTCCCAATCGTAGTAACCGGGACTTGCTCACTAGTAGCTTCTCCCTTGTCGGGAATAGCCTCCGACACGTTGGTAGCGGGACGAACCACTTCCAACGGTGTGGTGGATAATTTGAGTCCCTCAAGTAATTCCTTAAACATGCCTTTGACCTCGGTCGCTAGTGATTCTTTCAATGTGTCCATTGCCACATTGAACTCCTCACGAGAGACCGCGGTTCCCCCATCGGACGTAGGCAAGGACGGAGTTCCACCGGAGTGTCCCTCCGTCTCGACTACGTTTTCACCCATACTCTTTGGACGGTAAAGTCCTTATAAAGAGACGAGGCTCTGATACCAATTGAAAGGATCGATATGGTTGACTAGAGGGGGGGGGTGAATAGGCAACTAACAGTTTTTAGCTTTTCTTAAGCAATTTAAACTTAGCAACAAAGTAAGTTGTATAGATATGCAACTAGGTGGACAACTTATAGGAAGCAACAATAACAACCACACAAGCAAGCAAGCTAAGGTACACAAAGAAAGCTTGCACAAGTAAAGGAAATAAATAACCACAAGTGGAGCCGGTGAAGACGAGGATGTGTTACCGAAGTTCCTTCCCTTTGAGAGGAAGTACGTCTCCGTTGGAGCGGTGTTGAGGCACAATGCTCCCCAAGAAGCCACTAGGGCCACTGTATTCTCCTCACGCCCTCACACAATGCGAGGAGCCGTGATTCCACTAGTGGTGTGTAATGCCCCAGATGTAACACTTTCCCAATATGGCAATATATAAACTTTGGCTTCATCAATTCCTTTCCAGGCTCTTCTTTCTTTTCGGGTTCTTCGTTTTGTCATGTGCATGTGTGCATTTCATCCATTTCATGTTGTCATGTGCATTGCATTGCATTTGTGTTGTCACTTGCATCCGGTCCCACTCGTCTCTTTCCGTTGTCCGTTTCGAGTTCCGACGCTCACACACGTGCCCGTGGCATCCCCGAGTCCTTCTTTCGTGTGTGGCCGTGTAACGTTTCCGGAATGACGTGAGACTTGTCGTGCGTTGTTGTTTTGGTACGTGTAGGCCGCCTGTCAAGTTT
>LR738715.1:153609762-153621056 GCA_902687465.1 Secale cereale | reverse complement strand
TTTTCACTAAGTCTTTTTGAATTTTGTTGTCTGATGGCATATTGTGACGGCTGTATCTTTTTGTGTGTAAGTCCAATTTGTGCATATGATATGTCAAAATGATCGTGGTGATGTGCTCTACGTTTTGTTCCATTGTGCCATGCTTGTTTGAGTCCATCTAGAGGTCCTAATCTCTGTTGCAAGAGTGCTACTTGATATAAACTGCTGCTACTTGTTATTTTCATGCCATGTTTGAGATGTGATAACTTGGTGCATGTTTATCGAAATGAAGCAAATGAGATGTCAAAATGTTCATCATGAGATGCTTTACATGATGGTTGCTGTAGCATGCATGTTAGGGTTCATATTGCCATCTTAATCTATGTTGCAAAGGTGCATGTGGCTGTTAAGTTTTGTAACATGTTATGAGATGCTGATTTGAAGTGCTCGTTGCTATTGATGTGGTTGTCCCCTTGTCACATGCCAATATGTTTTAGAATCTCCATCGTGTGGTCTTTGCTGTGGTGCAAACCATTTTTCATGTTATGCCTTGACGTGACTTAAACATGCTTGTAAACATGCCATGCCAATATAACTGTTTTATACTTAGTGAAATTTTGGCTAAGTCTGGAATCTGTCATATCCTGATGCTATGTTTGCTTGCTGCCCTAGGCAGATCCATGTTAGTTTTGTGGTGGCCATTGATCATTCCTTGTTGTACATGTTGTTGTCTATCCATCCATGCCCTTACTTGCTCATATGACTTGTTGTAGCTTATTTATTTCTTGCTCCCAAGTTGCTACAAAATATTACTATCAGGTTTTTAACGTCATGATCAAAATGTAGTAGCTTGTTGCTATTGATCCATGACTCCTATGGAGATGCTCCAATGGAGTTGTTTGCTGTAGGATATGTCTAATTCATGTCCATGCTTCTTGTCACCATGTTTGAGTGCTGTAGAGTATATATTTCTTGCTCCAAAGTTGTTATGTGCCTGTTAATTTCAGCCTTGCATTGTTTCTTGTTTCGAGTGTATGTGTTGAACCGTTGCTCCGTTTTGAGCGTGCCCTATATGAAACTGGTGTGATTTTGCATGTAGAATAATAATATCATCTTGTTTACATGTTTGGAGTATGTTTGCTTGATGTTTGGGTACATCTTGCACCGTTGCCATGTTTAACTTGTTTTGTTCATATCTTCTAGACCGTAGCTCCGATTTAAACAAACTTTATATGAAACTTGACTAGAATTTCGTGTAGATCATCATGGTGCATGTTAACTTGCTGTTTACAAACTTTAACTTAAGGCTTGTTCAGATCTGGACCAATTTCAACATATGCATATGAGGACTTGCCGGATTCGCTATGTGTGGATTCCGACCTCATTTAATCTTGTTGTCTTGTGTTGTTTTTGAGTGCTTCCTGCCCTGCCATGTTTTGCATCATATATAGACTTGTCTTGCATCATACTTGCTTGAGTATATTGTCATGTTTTTGTGTTGTTCCTCTGTGCTTCCTACCTTGCCATGTATTGCATCATATATAGACTTGTCATGCATCCTACTTGCATCATGTTGCTTGTGCATTGCACCTTGTTTGATTCTCGTGCCTCGTTGTGTTCTTGTGTTGAGTAGAGCCGGAAGCCGAGACCGAGAACAAGAACGAGGTTACTACCGAGGTTGAGTACGAGGAGCCGTCTTACGATCCCATCGACGACTCGACAGGCAAGATGACCTGACCCAGATATCATTACTATCTTTGCCTATTGCTAGAAGTCTCGCTCTTTAGCTCATTACATCAATGCCCATGTTTGTTTGTCAGCCTCGTATTGTAACCATGAATCTGTCTAACCACCCAACCTAGCAAACCTTTGTTTGGCTAAGTAAGCTTCGCTCAGCCCCTCTTATAGCATTGCTAGTTGCAGGTGAAGATTTGAAGATTCTTGCTTCATGTTGAAGCTTTTGTTGGATATCACACTATATAAACTCTTTAACTAAATCATCTATATATTGGTAATGGGTGGAAGGCTAAGCCTCTTGCTTGGTGATTTGTTCCACTCATGCCGCCCTAGGAATCGTATAAACCGGTGTTATGTTCCTTGATTTTGCGTTCCTCACACGGTTGGGGTTATGGGACCCCCTCGATAAACCGCTTAGCGCTAAGGTTTTTCCAGCAAGTCCCAACATTGGTACTGTTTGCCTAATAACTAAAACTTGCATAGGGAGTTATAAACCCTCTTCTTAATCAACAACCCGGGCAAGTGCTCCACATGAGTGTTGGTCCAAACTAGGCGTGCTGCGGGGCCACCTCGAGGAAACTCAAGGGCTGGTAAAAACCCGTAGCTTGTCCCATCCGGTCGTGGCCTGAGACGAGATACGCGCGGCTACTATCAGGGTGTCGGCACGCCGGGAGGATTTGCTGGATTAGTCTTACCTTAGTTGGAGTATCTTGAGCACGGGATTCCGAGAATACTCGGGCCTTCCCACCTTGGAGTTGCGACTCCGCGGATCGTGAGCTTGTAATGGGCTAAGTTGGGACACCCCTACAGGGTTTTGAACTTTCGAAAGCCGTGCCCACGGTTATGTGGCAGATGGGAATTTGTTAATATCTGGTTGTAGAAAACTTGACACCATGTTCAGAACACACTACGAGCGTGAGTAACCGTGACGGTCATTTTCCGAAATGGGTTCGAGAAGTGAACACGGTGGGGTTATGATTGACGTGCTTAGATAGGATCACTTCGTGGTCACTTTGACGCTCGTGGCACTTCTCTTCTCGCTCTTAACACGTAAGCTAGTGCTAGTGCAGCTGCAACCTTTTATCTTTCTTCAGCCTTGTTCCACACCCAAGGCTTAGATAGTTTTGCTACCCGGGAACGGGATTGCTGAGTCCTCCGTGGCTCACAGATTCTACACCACACCAGATGCAGGTACCATGGTGAACTACTTAGGTGATGGCACGGAGCTGTACTGGGAGTTCGATGAAGAACTTAGTCGATACTATGTGCACTATCCCAATGATCAGTAGTGGTTTCTACTAGGGGTGATTCGGACCTGTGGCTTTATGTATTTGGTATCTTTCATTTGGATCTTCGCCCGTAGTCGGGTTGTGATGTTTTGGATGATGATTTGCTTATGTAATGTATTGTGTGACGTGGCGAGTGTAAGCCAACTATCCTTTTGCAATTTCATCCCTATTTTTACATGAGTCGTGCAAAGATACCAAACTTGAGATCATTCTAGAATGGGCTTATACCTTTAAGTCGTGTCTCGACACGTTGGAGGTATAATCCCATCCTGGGCATTACATGGTGCCCTTGAAGGCGGCGACCGAACCTTTACAAACAAGGTGGGGGCAATCTCCACAACCAAATTGGAGGCTCCCAACGACACCACGAAGCTTCACCACAATGGAATATGGCTCCGAGGTGACCTCAACCGTCTAGGGTGCTCAAACACCCAAGAGTAGCAATATCCTCAAGGGATCAGTGGGGGGGGAATCAAATATCTCTTGGTGGAAGTGTAGATCGATGCCTTCTCAAGCAATCCTGAGGAAATCAACAAGTTTGATTGTCTAGGGAGAGAGATCGGGCAGAAATGGAGCTTTGAGCAACAATGGAGCTTGGGGAGGAAGAGGTGAGTCTTCATGGGGAAGAAGACTCCCTATATATAGTGGGAGGGCAAATCCAGTTGTTATCCCACAAATCTGCCCGCAGAGCGCGGTACTACCGCACATAACTTGCGGTACTACCGTACGGCCCAGCGGTACTACCGCGCAGGGCCCGGTACTACCGCTGGCGCGGTACGAGCCAGAACTAGCCCATGTTGCATTAAAACACCGGGCGGTAGTACTGCCGGAGCGGTACTACCGCACGTCCTTGCGGTACTACCTCAAGGCAGGGTCAGACTGGCCGAGGAGGAGTGCGGAGTAAATAAAATACGTCTGCAGCTACTTCCGCAAATTTATGGTCGTTGCAAAAACCCGACACGGTACTACCGCTTGCACGAAGCTGTACTACTGCGTAGGACGCGGAAGTAAAAAATTACTTCCGCGCCTACTACCGTACTAGTTATGACGCTGGGACGGTCACACGGTACTACCGTGTCCACGGTACGGTACTACCGCATGGTGCGGTACTACCGTAACCCTGGAGCAGTACTACCGTGGGGCCGTGCGGTACTACCGCGTTCTGTGAGCGGTACTACCGCATGCCCAGTAGTGGTAATAGTAGGACGCCACTATTTTTGTACCGACAAGGAAAACAGCCGGAGCTCCAGAGAAGCGAAGGAAAGGTGGTGCGAATGAATAGACGTGTACGTGTTGATTCCACCCAAACCTTTCCGAAATGGACCACCTCTTAATAGTACGGCTTTCCTATGACCCGATTCCTCCAAAAAGAAACAAAAGGAAACACTGTCTTCCATAGGTTCCGAGGGGCACTTAATCGTCTTGTGCCTAGATGAGATATATCTGAAAAGCTCAGTGTACACGATTAGTCTGCAAAAGCATTGTCATCAATCACCAAAACTACTTAGGGAGAAATATGCCCTTACAACCCGGATCCTCCTAGTAAGAACCACTACTGATCGTCGGGATAAGACACATAGTAACGTCCACGCTCTTCATCGAACTCCCAGTAAAGCTCTGAACCATCTCCTGCATAGTTCTCAACGGTACCTACATCTGGTGTGGTGTCGAATCTGTGAGCCACAGAGGACTCAGCAATCCCGTTCCCAGGTATCAAAACTACCAAAGCCTTAGGTGTGGAAAGGCTATAAAGAAAGGTTGCAGCAAGCTCTAAGCACTAGCTTACGAGTATAGAGCGAGAAGAGAACAATTGCCAACGATCGCCAAGTTGATCAAGAAGTGATCCTAGCTACTCACGATCAAACATAACCCCACCGTGTTCACTTCCCGAAGCCCTTTAGAAAGAGACCATCACGGTTACTCACGCAGGTAGTGTATTCATGAATAAGGTGTCAAGTTATCTACAACCGGATATTAACAAATTCCCATCTGCCACATAACCGCGGGCATGGCTTTCGAAAGATAATACCCTGAAGGGGTGTCCCAACTTAGCCCATCACAAGCTCACGATCTGCGGAGTCGCAACTCCAAAGTGGGAAGACCCGAGTATTCTCGGAATCCCGTGCTCAAGATATTTCGACAAAGGTAAAACTAATCCAGCAAGACCTCCCGGCGTGCCGACACCCTGATGGTAGCCGCGCGCATCTCGTCTCAGGCCACGACCGGATGAGCACTACGTACAACAACTGAAGATCCCAGCGAACTGGGTGGCACCGCAAGTGGCTCTAGTTTGGACCAACACTCATGAGGAGCACTGGCCCGGGGGTTGTTAATTAAGTCCTCGGGGTAGCTAGTCCCTATGCAAGTTTTAGTTATTAGGCAAATGTAAAATCAAAGTCGGGCCTTGCTAAAAAAGCTTTAAACAGAGCGAATTACCAAGGGGGTCCCATAACCCCAACCGTGTTAGGAACGCAAAATCAAGGAACATAACACCGGTTTATCGGTTCCTAGGGTGGCATGAGTGGAACAAAACACCAAACAAGAGGCTTAGCCTTCCACCCATTACCTATATATATGTGAATTAGTTTAATAGGTATTATACAAATGGACATCTCCATCCCGCACCGGCTCGTCCCGCTCCGACCCGCCCCTTGACTTTCGGAGGGTATATTTTTTGCCCAAGTCCCCAGATCTGCTTTTTTTGCCGCCTTCACCATGTGATAACTTTGTGCTCGGTGCTCCGTTTTGCGCATATGATATGTCAAAATGTTCGTCTCGTCGTGCTCTACATGTTAGTATCAGTTTCATGCATGTTAGATTGCATCTAGTTCACTTAATCTGCATGGCAAGAGTGCATCATGATGAAACTGTTTCAGCCCTTGTTGTCTATGTAAATTTGTTAGCATGTTCGTGAGCTAGTAACTTTGTGCATGTTGGTCCGAATGGAGTGAATGATATGTCCAGATCTTCGTTGTGAAGTGCTCTACATGATGGTTGCTGTAGCATTCATGTTAGATGTCTTATTGCCATGGTTATCTCTGCTGCAAAAGTTCATTTGGCTGATAAGTTTCTGAACTTGTTATGAGATGATGTTTTGTCTTGCTTGTGCATATTAATCCATGTGTCATATGAGCTAGGTGCCAACATGAGTTTTGCTCTTGGGAATGTGCTCTACATGATAGATCCTTTTCCATGCCATGATATGTCTTGAAATGAGTGCAACAAGCTTGTTAACATGTCATCATGATGTTAAATTTCTGCTAAGTGTGAATCTGGTAATTTTGTGCCATGTATCCATGATGCCATCGTCTTTGTTGTGCATGTTTAGAGTTGTCCAGTGGGTGTTCCTTGATGTATATGTTATGCTCTAGCTATCCATGCTCTTGTTTGCCATGATCCCATGTTGTAGCTTGTTGTTATGAGGCCCTCAAGTTGCTATAAAATGTTTCTGACAGCATGCCCAGATTTTGCTAAGTCTGGATAAACTTTTGCACTTTTGTCATGGTGTTTGGGACATGTTCTAGAATGTTGTAGAAGTAGCCATGTGGTTATTCTTGAAGAGCATGTTATGTATGTTATTGCCATGCCTCTTGCTTGCATGATGGCTTGTTGTAGTTTGTTGTTTTCATTTTCTCAAGTGACTATAAAATGTATCTGTCAGCATGTTATCAACAAGTTCAGTTTTGCCACGAGTGTAGCTAGTGTTCTCTCCATCCTATGAGCATGTTCTTGCTTTGAGTAGCTTCTCAAATATGTCTTCTTGCTGTTGGATATATTCCCATGTCATGCTATGCTTTGAGTTGAGTTGCACAAGCTTGTCAACATGCCTATTCGTTGTAATTCTGCCATGCCTTGTAATTTTCACTAAGTCTGAGAATTCTGTAAATTTATTGCAACTTGCCATGCTTGTTTAATTGTGTTCCAGCAAGGTTTTGGGTGTGATCTAAGTTCATGCTTGTTAAGTATCATGTCTATTTCACATCCATGCCCTTTCTCTCCATGTTTGGGTGCTGTAGCATAATTATTTCTTGCTCCAAAGATGCCATGTTGCTGTAAACTGCAGTTTTGCTTGAATCTTGTTTTGCTTGCCATTTGCAAACCGTGCATCCGTATCCGGTGATCTTTATATCGATTTCAACCAAAATCTTCTCCTCTATCCAGTGGCTTGCTTGGTTTTACAAGATGAATCCATTTCCATCATCTTCTCCTTAGGCTGAAGAGCTTTCTTGTGCATACGCACATCATGCTTGCATCCCGTGATACGACTTGCATCATGTTGATTGTGCATTGCATCGTGTTTGATATTGTGCCGTTGTTGTGTTCTTGTGTTGGGTAGAGCCGGGAGCCGATTCGGAGTTCGAGGTTCCTTTCGAGGCTGAGTTTGAGGAGCAAGGTTACGATCCCTTCGTGGAATCAACAGGCAAGATGACCATTCCCAGATACCACTTCTATCTTTGCCTATGCTAGATGTCTCGCTCTTTAGACATTGCCTCGATGCATATTCATGTTTGTCAGCCCTCCTATTGTTGCCATGAAACACTCTAACCACCTTCCTAGCAAACCGTTGTTTGGCTAAGTACGCATCACTCAGCCCCTCTTATAGCGTTGTTAGTTGCAAGTGAAGTTTTTGAAGATTGCTCCGTGATGAAGTTGTTTTTGGGATATCACAATATATAATACCTGTTAAACAAATTCACCTATATATTGGTAATGGGTGGAAGGCTAAGCCTCTTGTTTGGTGTTTTGTTCCACTCATGCCACCCTAGGAACCGATAAACTGGTGTTATGTTCCTTGATTTTGCGTTCCTAACACGGTTGGGGTTATGGGACCCCCTTGGTAATTCGCTCTGTTTAAAGCTTTTCCAACAAGGCCCGACTTTGGTTTTACATTTGCCTAATAACTAAAACTTGCATAGGGACTAGCTACCATGAGGACTTAATTAATAACCCCCGGGCCAGTGCTCCTCATGAGTGTTGGTCCAAACTAGAGCCACTTGCGGTGCCACCCAGTTCGCTGGGATCTTCGGTTGCTGTAGGTAGTGCTCATCCGGTCGTGGCCTGAGACGAGATGCGCGCGGCTACTATCAGGGTGTTGGCACGCCGGGAGGTCTTGCTGGATTAGTTTTACCTTTGTCGAAATATCTTGAGCACGGGATTCCGAGAATACTCGGGTCTTCCCACTTTGGAGTTGCGACTCCGCAGATCGTGAGCTTGTGATGGGCTAAGTTGGGACACCCCTGCAGGGTTTGATCTTTCGAAAGTCGTGCCCACGGTTATGTGGCAGATGGGAATTTGTTAATATCCGGTAGTAGATAACTCGACACCTTATTCATGAATACACTACCTGCGTGAGTAACCGTGATGGTCTCTTTCCGAAGGGCTTCGGGAAGTGAACACGGTGGGGTTATGTTTGATCGTGAGTAGCTAGGATCACTTCTTGATCAACTTGGCGATCGTTGGCACTTGTTCTCTTCTCGCTCTATACTCGTAAGCTAGTGCTTACAGCTTGCTGCAACCTTTCTTTATAGCCTTTCCACACCTAAGGCTTTGGTAGTTTTGATACCCGGGAACGGGATTGTTGAGTCCTCTGTGGCTCACAGATTCAACACCACACCAGATGCAGGTACCGTTGAGAACTATGCAGGAGATGGTTCAGAGCTTTACTCGGAGTTCGATGAAGAGCGTGGACGTTACTATGTGTCTTATCCTAACGATCAGTAATGGTTCTTACTAGGAGGATCCGAGCTTGTGTTATTTATGGTATCTTTTCGTTTGGATTTCGTCCGTAGTCGGACTCTGATGTTATTTGGATGATGTGTGCTATTGTATTCACTTGTGTGACATGTCGAGTGTAAGCCAACTATCATTTTAGTCTTTCATCCCTGAATTTTATACAAGTTGTGCAAAGATACCATACTTGAGATCATTCTAGTATGCGTTTATGTCCTTAAGTCGTGCCTTGACACGTGGGGGACATAGCCGCATACTGGGCATTACAACCCTGGAACTCGGCGACGCTACCAAGGCGACACGGTCCGGGTTGGTTCTGTCCCTCATCGAGCCACCATTTGGACCGGCCAACCACCATCGGCGTCAACGTGCTGGGGCAGCGACGAGGTGGGCTGTGTGTGCGGGTGCTGTGGCGAGGTGGTGGACATGCGGGAGCGCTAGCGATGAGGTCGGTGATGTGCCGCGGCAAGTGCGCGGCTGTTAGCCATGAACCTTCCGTAGCAGTTTTTTTCTTGAGCCCATGTTTTTTTGTGTTCGGGCCTTGCCATAATTAATGGATTGACCATGAAAAAAACATGACGTTCAGTTTGTTGTCAAATTGTGCCGTGATTTTTGGAACACACCAACATGACTGAAAGTAGTCATATTCAGTTATAGAGGTATACATTTATACAAGATATACACAGGCAGGTGCGGCCAGTAACCCAACTAACTCCTGAGCTGACCTTGCTAATCCTTTACTCGCGATAAAGACGCAGACGATAAGGAAAGGTTGTCACCGAGAGAGCAATGGGAGAGAGAGAATCATGTGGCGGCACGTGGACCTGAACATACGCTTCAACAAAGAAAACGGCAACGTAGGATCATGGTGCGTGATTATAGGCGGAGGCTATTAAATCTCACACGGAAATCATGGCTGAGCGATTATCGCACGATCCGAAGTTCACACCCAATCGACCATTTTCCCCAGTTGATGGCCTGCATGTGTGTTGTGCTAAAACGGTCGCTGCCATGGCAGCAAAACCCATAGCTAGAACGCTGCCAGCGCCAAGTTGAGAACTCGGGATCGTCAGTGGTGCATGCACGACAGCGGCGGCGAGAGGCCATGGTGCATGGGGAGGAGATAAAAGAAGGAGAGGGGAAGCTTGGGGATATGGTAGTTTACCCGGGGGCTGCCAGTCGGCACGCTGAGAACGAATGGAGGCG
The DNA here is from genome assembly GCA_902687465.1 of Secale cereale. Taxonomy (NCBI): domain Eukaryota; kingdom Viridiplantae; phylum Streptophyta; class Magnoliopsida; order Poales; family Poaceae; genus Secale; species Secale cereale. The sequence goes on along the minus strand of LR738715.1, from coordinate 153,611,115 downwards.
ACAGTGACATTTTTCTCAATCCTCTTGGTCGGACCGGTTGAAGACCAGAACGGATCGGGCCGACAATTTTCTAGGCCGATTTTAGCAGACCAGATCGTCCATTTTCTCTAACAAGCCAGGACCGAGCGTGTCAAACACCGACTGAGCCACGAGCGGTACGTCCATCCCTGCCCACCGTCGAAGCGAAGCTCCTACTCCACGTGATGTTGATCGCGTTGTTGCACTCGTACAGTAGGAGCCACGGGCACGGCATGGTGAAGGGCTAAAGGGCTGATCGAGGGTGAGACCCGGATGCTGGTGGCGCAGCTAACCATGGACCAGATCTTCACCTGCACCAAAAAGTTCAAGCAGGAGGTGTTCAGCGGCATGCATAAGGAGCTGGACCAATTCGGCCTCTTAATCTACAATGCCAGCGTGAAGCAGCTGGTGGACGTGCCGGGGCATGAGTACTTCTCCTACCTCGGCGAGAAGACACAACAGGAGGCGGCGAGCAGGGCCAAGGTGGATGCTTGTGGAGCGGGATGGCCTCACGTGCCAGAACGCCGCTAAGGTGGAAGCCGTGAACAAGGTGCTCTTTGTGCGGCAGCAGGGCGAGGCGCTCAAGGAGAAGGCCAAGGTCAAGGCGTATGTGTGGGTGTTTGAGAACACTAGGAAGGCCGACAACGCCGCCTCAATGACCGACCTCGCCATGAAGGGGAAGGCTGGGATTGGCAGGCCAAGGTCACCGAGGTTGAGGCCGCTAAGGAAGTCGCAATCTGTGATGCCGAGCTGCAGATGGAGGTTAAGACAAATAATGTGCTCTGCCAAACTGACAAGCTCAAGGTCGAGCAGCTCAGCAAGTCCACAGTACACTACGACACACAGGTTGGTTATGCAATAAGCATGTATAAAAATATAGTACTAGGGACAAGAGAAATTCATACTTATTGACCTCAGTATTTTATATTTTGTAGGTTCAAGAATCGAACACGCTCTTCCACAGCTGGCATAAGGCGATGGATACGACATTGTATAAGGAGATGAAGGCGGCGGTGAGGTGAAGCGGCCGAGTAGAAACACATGCATGTCTCGATATGGGAGGAAAGGGAGGGAGATAAGGTGAGGGTTAACGGTGCAACATGCCACATGAGGAAAGGGGTGAAGAGATGACCTTGAGGAGGGAAGTGAGCTCGGTCCATGGCATGGGTCAGAGTAGAGGAAGGTTGATCCATGGTTTGGCCAAAGGGGTGATGAGCGAGGGAGAAGTAGAAGGCCCCCTCTCATATCTTGGTGCGCGAGCAAGTCTGTCGAGGTGGAAGAAGCATGTCATTTCATGACGGCGTTGGTGACCTTGGCGTGATGTTGTTCGCCGGT
>LR738715.1:153590790-153600962 GCA_902687465.1 Secale cereale | reverse complement strand
TGGCTAATGAATGCAATGGATTTCACAAATCCTTTATTTGATGTGTTTCCATAGAAAATGAGCTAAAAGGGAAGAAATCATGTATGACCATGGAAAGGAGTGGAATGGAAGAAAGAAGAATCACCAGGAGACACACAAGAAGAAATAACACAAAAGACGATGTTCCATATGACTGCGAGCGCTCATATGAGCGGTCGTATGGAGTAGATTCCGAGGTAGCTCGTCTACCTGAACAACTTTTATAACGGGGGCCACGCCAAAAAGTCAACAGTACATCATGGAGCGAAGCCCGAATAGAACCATCTTCATCCTCTCTCATCAACCCTAGTCGCCACCATTTCCATCCATATGTGCCATCACCACCAAAGTTCATCTCCCTCTAGTTCATACTTGTAATCGTGCATCGCACACGGAAGCCATTGTAAGACATATTTGCAATAAATCAATTTTCAAGATGTGTTCTTCAATGTTTTCTTCTTGCAATCCGATCTTCACGTGTGACTAGTTCGTCAAGGTATGGGTTGACGCATAGACCTTGCAACCCTTTGTATTTGTTGTGGGGATCAATGGAAGGGCGTTGAATTAACATCCCGTATGTGTGAAATAAAATTGTTTCGTAGATGTCTATTGTCTTGTCCGCGATCTTCTTCCCTGCAAGTACCCAACATCATGGAGATCGAGCAACGGTGAGGCTACATTGAGGGAGAATGTGAAGTGTTATTTTGAACACGAGTGACAGAGGAGTTTAGTACGGTAACACGGATCCAATCCTTGGGAATTCATGATGTGTAGTCGTTAAACGCCCAAAGCTCTTGTTTGATTATTATAATCTTAATGATCGAGGCAACCCCACACAACGGATAGGGCTTGCGGTAGGGCAACTGATTATTGGTGTAGGACTCATGCCAGTCAATATATTATTTGGACGCATCCCCCAGTTCGATTTGAAACAAGCACATCTCGATGGGTGACTTCCAGCGCACAAATTAAGATCACATCTAGTCCCAACACAAATACATGGTTGTAAGAATTAAGCCCTCATACCCGTACCTCTTTTTATTATAAGTGTTTGAACCACTATTTGCTTGATTGATTTGATCAAAAGCTGGAATTAATACTTTAACGAAAGCTTGCTAGAAACCATTGCTTCAAGGGAGCCTTCCTCTCGTGGGTTCGATAACCCAGGGTCATCTCTGGGGAAACAGGTGTGGGGTACTTTCTGTTCCTTTACCAGATCAATAAAAGGAGGTACCAAGCCCTTTTTCTAGCGCCGTTGCAGGGGAGGAGTTTAGTGTTCCTAGTCTTTGTCTTAGAGTTTTTGTTAAAATTTATTTTCAATTCTGTTTACTTTTTACATTTTGTTTTAGTTTTATTTTTATTTTTGTTGCATGTCTTGTCAGTTGAATAACACCAAAAAGATTACCATGGCTCGTAATCTTGGAAGTTTTGCTACTCCCAGCAATAACTTCATGCGTGAACCCATAGCACAACCTGAGGTTGCGGTCGCTGAGTATGAGATCAAGCCGAACTTAGTTACCATTGTTCAACATGACCAATTTGGAGGCTCTCCATCTGAACATGCCGGTAGCACTTGCATAATTTTAATGAATTATGCAACATGACACACATTAGCGATTAGGACCCGACGCTTTGAAATTGTGTCTATTTCCTTTCTCTTTGAGAAGGAAAAGCAAAAGAATGGCTTCTAGCTTTACCTAGAGGTAATATAGCTTCTTGGGCTAATTGTTGCAGCAAATTTTTATCTAAGTTTTGTCCACTTGCAAAAATTATGCAACTACATTATCAGATTACATGTTTCAAGCACGAAGAACATGAGCCACTAGCGCTTGCGTGGGATAGAGTAAAAGAAGTCATAAGGAACTGTCCTAATCATGGAATGGAGGAATGGTTAATCCTTCGTATGCTTTATAATGATTTGAATCACATGTCAAATAAAATTGCTTGATACGGTTGCAGGAGGAACAATCATGGGAAAACCCATAAATGATGTCAATAAATTACTTGATGATATACAAGAGAACCGTGCCCAATGGCATGTTGAAAGAACCAGCAGCAAGAGGGTGAATGCAATTGAAGAAAGTAGCACGGAGTTGACAGCCAAACTTGATGAAGTCATCTCCGTTATGAAATGTAAAGAAGAGTTAAACGTCAATGTCGTCACTAATGAAGAAACTAGTGATGTGAATTTTATTGTTCGTGGTAGTTATAATCCCAACTGGAAAAATAATGAATATGCTCCTAAACTTCCTTATCCTAATAATAATGGAGGACCAAATAATTTTAATGGATCTAGTAATAGTAATAGAGATACTCTTGAAGATACTTAAAAGTTTTATTCCAAGGCAAACTGAGTAGAATGAAAAGTTATTTTTTTAAGAATCATGATAACTTACTTGCTCAATTGACTTGTAAGATTGTTGTGCTAACAAATGATGTACGGATACTTGAAGGAAGAATAATGGATGCTCCTACACTTCCTTATCCTAATAACAATGTTGCACGTGCATTAGTTGTTACATACTACTAATCCAATACAACTGAATTACAATTTGGACCCGTAGCAACGCACGGGTGTTATGCTAGTTTTAATTAATTGTGTCTGCTCTGGGCTATCGGGAGTGACTAGGGGTTAGGTGCCTGGATTAAAAATTTAGGCCAACACTTTTTTTATTTCCCCCACGCGCATTGGCTCGCCCAACCCTCACTAGCCGACTTGTAGCGACCCGACCCGAATGGATCAAGTCTCTGTGTTCTGTGTCATCCCTGGATCGGTATGCTGACACACACAGTACTCGAGGATTTATAACAGAGGTAAATCACATGTATTAAGTAACATAAATATTATTACCTCAATCGATCATAGCGGAAGCAACAAAGGTTGTGGATTCCCATCAACACCAACGGCAAAGTTGAGTGTAGAAATCGTAACCCTAACGTATCACTTACTCGTCGTAAGATAATCCTGCAACATGAGACGTTGCAGCCACAAAGGGTCAGTACATTGAATGTACTCGCAATTTAGGGCAGAAGACGCCGGGGCGTCCACGGCGCGAAGGCGGCGGCGGCCATGGCGTACTGGCTCGGGACTTGTCCCGAGCTTGGAGATGGGGGCGGTGGCGAGCTGGGCTGGGCCTGGCTCGGGTGCTGGCCGGCCCAGTCGATCTAGGGGAAATTGTTTTTTAACAGACAAGAAAAGAATAAACTAGAAATAATCTAAAATATTATATAGGCGTATAATATATCAAAATTTGCAGAAACATAAGCCCTACAACATGAACATTTTCCTACTGTCAAATAAAATGCCCACAAATTCTAATAAATCAAAAGGTCCTACTGCTGCAATAAAATTCAATAAAGATCATTCTAAAAATACCAAAAAGAATTCAAATTTATGTCTCTCCAATTTTGTGCTGTAGGGAATCATGTTACCCTATTTTTAATGTAATTTATTTTTGGAGAAAGATAATTTGAATAAAAACCAAATAACTCAATATTTGAAATTGACTTCCAGAAAATTCAGAAAAACTTCCAACTCATATTTCCTATAATTTGAAGAAGTCATTTTATCTTCTCTCGGGAAAATCATTGAGTTGCTTAAAGTTTTTGAATTGAAAGTATTTCGAGATTGAAATTAAAATCCTTTCAAACTCTTTATCATTTAAAATAAATGGAAGAAGTCATATTATCTTCACTCTAGGGTTTTGTGTTGAAAAGAATTTGAATTCCCTCAAATTTCAAAAAGCAAAGTGAAAGTTTTGGGAAAGTCATTTTATTCCCTCTCATTTAACTTTCAAAAGTTTCAAATTCCACTCAATTTCACACAGCACAACAACAAGCAATCAAATCTATCTATTTATTATAACATTCCAAAATTTAGAATTTTGGGATGTTACAAACCTACCACACTTAAAATGAATCTCGTCCTCGAGATTCGGAGAGGCTAGCAAGAAATAGGTTAGGGTTTGGGGGTCTCCTAACAAATCCACTGGTTGGTGTGGCCTAGTGTGCTACCACACTTAGGAACGTGGATACGGTTCCATCAAAATGCAGGTACTCCATCCTTAGTTGACCGTGTCGATTTTTCTCTGATCTTTAGGGTAACTCCTTCTCTGGGGCTCTTTTCGGTAGGGGCATAACCTTCGTCCTCAATCCTTGTATCCTTTCATCTTGGTAGGGCTCTTTCGGGACTGGTTCTTCTTAAATGACGGGTCTGGCGCCAATACTAAACAAATATCGATATCTTATGGGGGTCATCAAACAATTTGTTGGGTCCCTGTAGAAAACGGGTCTGGGCTTCATCCTCACCGTATATCCTACGGTTGGCAACAGCATGCCGTGTACAAGGAAAAAAATTTCTATACCATTTTAAGGTTTAAACAAGGTTTTGACATCGTCGTCTCTCTACTATAGGTAAGTCACTCAGATTTACCATCCCGTATAGCAGAGGCGAATAATAAGAGAAAGTCGGTATGGTGATCAATTCATCCCGCACCCAAAACATTACCTTGTATATGGTTTAGTGAATCTCGCATTCTAACACTCGGTCATCCTCACAAGCATTGCAGAATTTCTCTTGTCAACGAACTCAGTTTGGATAAATCCATTGATTCTGCAAGCCAAACGACCATCTATCGTTTCTTCACAACCCTCGGGTTTAACGTAACCACCTATAAGATCGTCTGTTGGCAAGGTCATAACTTGTACCAGGGGTTTTCCTTCAGCAAGGATGAGCTTGCTTTCTTGACAGGTCCTGGGGCCTATGGGTTATGGCTCATCTCATCACTAGCAACACTTGGTCTCATCATCGGGTTGCAACTGATCATTCTTCCGACCTCCAACTTCCTTGGTTTTCTTAAATCCATCCAGGTATCCTTTACTTCTCTTGGGTAAAACTACGATGTAATTACTCAGACTCATCCTTGGGCAATCCACTCCAAGTCTGACGTAACTAACCACTAGCTAGTGTATTCGGGTAACGGTGTTGGATTCTACCACACTTAAAATGAATAACACTAGTTTCTTCAAAATCTCCTTCCATGCATCATATCTCCACTCATCACCTTTATAGCACCAACTTATAATATAAAAAATCAATACCATGAAGCCAACTGTATTGATTCTCAACTTACTATGATCTACTGCACTTCCACTTTCTTGCTTCAACTCCAATACTTAGCACAAAACTCCTTCTTCTTGGTACAATCTATAGCAAAAGGCACTGCTTTACTACAGCAGATACACATAACTATAGACAAGTATTGTGGTTCCCTTGTGATTATGTAGCCTCCTTAGGTCCTCGGCTAAAGGGTCCACGTCAGAACTTGTATATCCATAACTCAATCCTTAGGGTCACTATAGTTCCATACTTCAGCATTACCCCCTCTTTAAATCTAATTGTACTTATTCTCCTTCATACACTTGGGGTAAGCCTCATAAATAAACTCCAACTTATTTGTGCAAACTCTACTCCTTGGAGCAACACTTTCCTCCCTATGGGTCCAGGGTTCACTCAGAAAAGTATCGCCCTATACAAAAATGCACTGGTTCATCCGCAATCCATATTCTCCTCATATCAAATCTCTTATTATATCCTGAACCATTATTCATCACTCCAATTACAAAGGTGCTTCACTACAAATGTTGCCATCCACATAGTGGGGTATGGTCAAACATTCCTCCCATTTAACTTTATTCCTTTGTCCTGGCTAAGGACGCTTCAGTCCCACCGGAATTGTGCAACGTGATTCTTAAAATCATCAATCTTTTGCTTCATACTATTGGCTGTGTGCTTCATCTCCACCATCTCTGCATGCATCATACTCAGGCATCCCTGGGTATAACGAAGTCTTGCTTCGAGTATTTCTCCAATTTGACGTATGGCCTTCGTAGCAGCTTCACGAACAGAGTCGAAGAATGTTGGTCGTGGTACTCGAGAGATGAAAAAGTATTGACCCATAGTCTTTGGGCAAACTCCTTTCACACGGTGGAGATGTACCTCCACGTACCAAAGTTCAACTCCATTCTCCATGAAGGGATAACCCCTTGTAAACTGCATCTCCTTCCAGGTGAATATGCTTCATCATGTCCTTCAGGATCTTGGGATAATCCTGATCGCTAGTCAGGGTCATGATGGTGTCTGGGGCTTTGAGAAAAGACTCGTAAAGGGTTGTCATCTGTAGGTATAAGACAGAAGGGGTTCTTAGGACAACATACAGATATCCTTGGGTAAAAATGGGGTCGTTTGTCCGAGAAAGGTTTGGGTCAGCTTCTCCATGGGTTCTAGGTTTTGGTCTGGGTGAGATAGCAAGAGAGGCACTCACAATCATCCAACAACTCATAGCAATGAGATTCCAAACATCTCAACTTCCATTGCTTCACGAACTATTACAATGTTATTTCCATGCTCAACTCAACATTGTAATAAAGGTGTATTCCATATTAATCTACATGCTTCATTCCAATATGAAGATCTCAACTACTCAGATCAATCTTCCTCCGGTCTAGACCTTCTCTTGGCAAAATGCTCTACTTCCTTGTAGTGTAAACTAATGTCATAAGACAGATCTAAGGGCTTCATGGTGACTATCCTGATTCACTGGTTTCTTCGCTTCCTGGTTGGACAGTTGCTAGCATAATGACCTAAATCCTTGCACCGGTAACATGTGATGTGACTCAGGTCCTTTTCCACATAAATTGGGTTGTTCTTGGGACACATGCTCTTTCTCTTCCTCGACTTCCTTGTTCCAATCAATTCTTCTATCTTTTATGGATCAAACTCCACTTCTTCTGTCGGGAAGTCTCCCAGATACTCATGGCTTTCCTTTGTGCAATGCTGTGAAAAATGTCCTTCTCCACATGAATAGCAAGTACGGGAGTAATATCTGTCCAGTCCTTCTCCATCAGGGTCGTCAGTATCTTCCTCCATCGCGGATTCCCTAAAGGTTTCCTCGAGGACTTCTTTCATTGCTTCTTTCTTCTGCTGGATTGTTCGTTGCACCATGGGGAAAATGTGGCACTGAGCAGGGTAGTGGGTAGTCCCTTCACACAAGAAACAAGTAATCTGCCTAGTTGGGCATTCTTCAGCTAGGTGACTTCCTTCACAATTAGGGCATTCATCCTTATGCTCCTCCTGGGTGTGTCCTATTTCTCCACAAATCCTGCAGGCACAATGTTTCTTCTTCGGGTTGTCAGCACGCTTGCGGATGAGACGGGATCTTAACAGGGTCTTCTTGAATTCTTCCCAATTTTCTGCTCTATTACATCCTTGATGTCTTGATGCATCTTCCACCATGTTACAACACTGTTTGTAAAGTACTGGAGAGCGTATTGAACTTCATACTTCCTTTCAACTAAATTCTTCCTGAAGTGATCCTCCATGTTTTGTATCCATAACTCTGCCTCCGGCTGGGTCATTGGTCCAGAGACTTCAAGTCTATCTTCAGTCATCCTCTATTGGGTCCAAGGGTTTTGGGATGAGATTAGGAAGGTGGGGAGAGATACTCTCAATACTAACAATGGTTTTGAAAAGACGGGTTTTGTTTTGTGGCCATCGGAAAACATCAAACAAATGACGGCTCACAATCGTCGTATCTAACGTAAGTACATAACAAGGGTTTGGTCTTCTAAAGTTCATCATCTCTTTAAGGTTGTTAACTCTTCAAACCTTCGGAGTATCCATTGTTGTAGCTTCAACACTACCAATGCATAGTGAAATCCTTTTTACTCCAAAGTGGTCCAAATGGTAAAGGGTATTGTCTAACTATTTAAGGTCAAAGGAAAGATTTGACAAAGCTCAGAAAAGAAGAGAGATAAGAATCTTTTTGAAAAAGATAGTTTTAGAGAAATCCTTTCCTATGGTCTGGCCAGTTTCTAGGGTCACGTCCTACAGTCAACATGTGCTATGATACCATCTTGTAGCGACCCGACCCGAATGGATCAAGTCTCTGTGTTCTGTGTCATCCCTGGATCGGTATGCTGACACACACAGTACTTGAGGATTTATAACAGAGGTAAATCACATGTATTAAGTAACGTAAATACTATTACCTCAATCGATCATAGCGGAAGCAACAAAGGTTGTGGATTCCCATCAACACCAACGGCAAAGTTGAGTGTAGAAATCGTAACCCTAACGTATCACTTACTCTTCGTAAGATAATCCCGCAACATGAGACGTTGCAACCACAAAGGGTCAGTACATTGAATGTACTGTCAATTTCACACTGTAAAGGTAATGATGAACAAAGCCTACAACTACATGCATATTTGGCTGGTGGAGGCTGTAAGGTTAAAGTTTTTGCGTAAAGCCAATTTTTCCCTACTGCAAAGGAATAGATTTTAATTAACTATCATGGTAGTTGAAACATCGTTGAGAAGATAGACATCCTCTCAACCCCAATTAATAATCATCATCAAAACCCAACAAAATTAATTAGATTCACATGATGAGATTCACATGATATCCAAGTACTAGATACTCAAGACATCCGTAACCGGGGACACGGCTAATCATGATCAGTTTGTACACTCTGCAGAGGTTTGTGCACTTTTCCCCACAAGACTCGATCGCCTCCGTTGGAATTCTCGCACTATAGGTTGTTTGAGAAACGGATTACCGAGACACGGTCTTTCAGAAGCACTAGCACCTTACGTCCGAGTGGACCGTACCAACCTACATCCCCCTACATCTGCTAGTCCACCACTATAAGAGTTCGCACGACTTAGTCAACTATGCTAGAGCCCATAATAGCTTGTGGCTGCACACGGAAGTTTCTAGTATGAATAATCTCATGATCCCTTTGAGCCTGGGTGGCGGTCCATAAAAAAAATAGGCAATCGCTGGAATACCCAGGTGCCTCAATCCACCCAGATGTGTATTTAAGTTGCCACCTCAAGTTGAACCATTAATTAACAATCTCACATCTGTCATGGATACACTCACCCAAACCACGTTTACGAGCATAGCATGGAAACCTAAGCATAACGTATAAGTAACTCCCAAAGGTTTGAATGTAATGCAGGTAATAGGTACTACCTCATCTACTTCCCAGTCCCACATGTTATTTGATCCTACTCATGCAATGTGTTTGAGGATAAACTAATGCAATGAAAACTGGGTATTGGAAAGTATGATCAAAGTGTGAACTTGCCTGCAATGTTGATGAAGATGATTCGCACTCAAAACTCTTGATAGATCTACTCGTCACACTCCGGTCAATCTACCGTAAGAAAGCAATAGTAACCACACATAAGCAATCACTCACAAAGATCGGACAGAACGAATAAACACTTCGGAAAACTTCGAAAACAAACGAATGATTCTTGAAACATAAAGCAATTTCTAACAGTACCAAAATTATGTGAATTTGGCCTTATCAGAAAGTTTAGGTCAAGAGCTTCGATTTGCAAAAAGAATCAACTAAAACGGAGTTACGAAACTCAAGTTATGATCAAACGAAGTTCAAATCTAAAACTAGTTGAATTCAAATTTTAAAACTTTCAAAAACATGTTTAAGTTGTATTACTGGTAAGAGGAGATCGTAACGAAGATGTGGGCGTTGGTTTCGTTGGATTTAGACTAACCGGTAAGAAGTTATGGCCTTTTAAAGTTTAGGGGCTAATCTGTAAATAAAAGATTTACATCTAAGTCCCTGGCCAAAAACTAAACAGAAAAGAAAAACTTAACGAACGAACGTTCGTTTTCTAGTCCTAACTAGTGAACGTTCACTATATAACTAAACCAAAAAAACAGATCTAGATCTAGGGTTTTGAAAATAAAACCGGAAATAAAATCGTTCCGGTTTTAACAGAAAACCTAACTAAAAGAAAACGGAAAAAATCGGCGGGTTTACCGTGGCGGTTCGGGCGGTTTTCCGCGGGGCGGATTGGCTCCGCCGGCGGTGAGCTCCGGCGTGGCCTGCGGCGGCGGCGCTGGGCGTGCGGTTGCGGGGCGAGGGGCGGGGCGCGGCAGCGGCGAGGCAGGCGAGGAGCAGCGGGCCAGGGCGGCGAGCGAGGCGAGGGCTCGGACGTCGCGGGGCAGCAGTCTGCAGCGGCGACGGCGGTGGAGCAATACGGCGGCGGCGACGATGGTTTACGGCGGCGGCGATGCGGCGCGAAGAGAGGCGAGGGGAGGAACGGGGCGGCGGCGGGGA
>LR738715.1:153551957-153569461 GCA_902687465.1 Secale cereale | reverse complement strand
CGCGCCCCCCCCGGGCCGCGCCGGGGGGGCGCCTGGGCCCCCGAGCCTCGTCTGGTGCCCCCCTTTGGCATATATTTAGACCGTCTCCCAAAACCCTTGAGACGGAAACCTTTTTTCGCGATCTCATCTCTGTTCCGCCGCCGCCGCCGCTTCCAAGATTGGGAGCACCAGAAGAACCCTTCCCGGCACCCTGCCAGAGGGGAGGATCACCACCGGGAGCTTCTCCGCCACCATGGACGCCTCCCGGATGAGTTGTGAGTAGTCTCCCTTGGACCATGGGTCCATGACCAATAGCTATGTGATGTTCTCCTCCCGTTCTTGTGCCTCACTAATTAGTCCTCGTGAGCTGCCCTACATGATCGAGGCACATATGTAATCCTTATGCTGTTGCTATGATGAGTTTGCCGGGATCCGATGGATTATGAGATTATGTTCAGATTGTGTTTGAGTAATATATTTGATTCACCTCTTTTATATATATGTTCGTAAGTAATTCTTGCATGTTCTCTGTTGTTATTTATTGCTTTGGCCAAGTAGTAGGTAGTGACTCCAAGAGGGAACGTTATGCTTGATTGTGGGTTCATGCCCCTCGATGACTAGCTTGAGTGACAGAAACATGAGTCTAGGGGATGTGCTGTTGCCACAAGGGGGAAAACAATGGTGCTTGTGCCCGCGGGTGCAAGGATTGTTTACTTTACGCAAAGTTCTTTTAATGCAGTTGTCTATTGCTTTGAGTTTACACTATGGGTGGGACTCGCAACTTAATACCAGCGAGATGTTCTGGATAGATATCTCAAGGTGGATGATTAGTAGTAGATATTGATGGATTTCGGTCTACTTACCTTGGCGTACCTCCCATGCTTTGAACCTCTACCTTTCTTGCAACTTAGTCAGCATTGGTATGCGCACATGGTCCTGTCAATTGCCCAGCTGTAATTCGTTTACCTCACATAGCAGTTTTATCGTCTTTTGGGAGAGAGACATCACTAGTGAACATCATGAGACTTCGGTCCATATTACCATCATTGATCACATCCGCTATTTACTTTTCCGCTTTTACTTACTATTGCAATTATATCTATCACTACTATCATTTGCGTTTGATCCTTTGTAAACTACAAGGCCGGAGAGATTGACAACCTCTCTGTACTCGTTGGGATTAAAGTTATTTGTATCTGTGTGCAGGTCCACGTTGATTGCTAATATCTGGCGCCGTTAGCAGTTGACACCTTCTTGTTGAAACTGGGAGTCTCAGGGAAATCGATCCTTGGTATTGCCAAGGGAAAACTTCCGCTACACTGCATCTCAAACCTTCCACTTGGGGTAACCAACGAGGGGCGAGAAGCCATCTAGCAAAGTTTTCTGGCGCCGTTGCCGGGGACTCCACTCTTCAGGATAGGGGAGTTGCACGCTATCTTTTACCTTTGCTATTTAGTCTTGTTAGTTTACCTTTCAGTTTTGCTTTAGTGTCTTCTACCAAAAATTACAAAAAAAATTATTTGCTTTTCTGCTAGTAGTCCTTTCTGTTTAGTCAAGCATGTTAGGATTTGGTGCTTTGAGGGAATCTGAAGTCCTAGATTTCCATCAAAAGGATGGAGAAAATATGAAGAAGGCATGGGACAGAATTTCTGATGCACATAGAAGAATTATGCCTTGGATACCTATAAAAATTGTGCTTAGAAATTTTTTCCATGGTCTTTTTAAATGGTGTAAACACTCTCTTGATATTATAGCTGAGGGAGATTTCCTAGAGTATGATGAAGCTAGAGCTCTTGAAATTATACATGGTCTATCTAGTTACTTTGTTTATGATCATAACTTTGATACTGTCATAGATAGACTTGCTACTATTGAAAAGAGAATGGATGCTCTAGACTTGATGAAGGTAGAGAAACCCAAACCCAATAAGAAAGACATTTTGGAAATAGACAATGATTGGGAGCCTTTTGTTAGGATTAGCATCTCTAATCAAGACTTCCTTGCTTATTGTGATATTGGATCTATGGTTTCTACTATGCCAAGAATTGTTCATGATTCTTTAAAATTTAACATGGATAGATTACCATCTTATCATGAACACACTAATGGAGATATTTCTGAAATCCAGGGAAGAATAAAAGACGTGCCAGTTAAATTCCTTAAAGGGATTGCAATAATTGATTTCTTCATCATGGAGCCAAGCCAAGGAAATATAGTGCTTGGAAGGGACTTCCTCCGAGCAGTTAAAGGCTTCATCGATATAGCAAGGAACAATAATTTTATTATGGGTACTAACCTCGCTAATCAGATTATGATGAGTTATGTATGAAGGGAGTTTTCAAGTGTGCGAGGGAAGATGATAAAAAGATCCAGGAGTGTTAAATGCTCAAGCTTGGGGATGCCCCCGTGCACCCCCAAGAAATATTCAAGGAGACTCAAGCGTCTAAGCTTGGGGATGCCCCCGTGCATCCCCTTCTCCATCAACATTATCAGTTCGTCTTTCGTTCCACTATATTTTAATCACTTCATGTGTTATGTGCTATGCTTGGAGCATCTTGTTTTAGTTTTCCTTTTAGTTTTCTTTAGATTTTCATAACGAGTCGGAACTCAACTTTCTTTATGTGGGAGAGAAACACGCTCCACTTCTACCTAGAACATAACATAGAATTTTCATGTCTATCCTTGCTGTGTGTGTTCTTTGTCTTTTAATAGCTACTATCATGCTTAGCTCTTAGCTTTCATGCTTATCTTTTTAAAGAGCTTTTGTTTAGTTGGTTGCTTGAACTCTCTTTATTTATCATGATTATCTTGTTAAGAGAGTTTGCTTCCGTGGCACCGGTTGATATGTCTATGATAAAGATGCTACGTGCATAATGGCGCTTAGTAGTTCATGTTTTCTTATAGTTAGTCTCAAATAGCTGGGGGGTTCCCAATGTGTTATTGGAGTACCAACATGATTTGTTTGCCTATGATGTGGTATGTTTTAGTAATATCTTCCTTCGAGAATTTATTTTGATTGACTTGGCGTATGCTCACGCATATTTAAGACTGTAAAGAAAGTCTGTCAAGCCTTGATGATCTTTTGTTTCTGAGTAGCGATATAACTTCCATGCCTGATTCAATGTTGCTTTGTCGCTCTGCATGATTATGACCGTCATTGTTCTCTTAGTTGGTCGCTCCCAGTCTGTTGCTAACCTCCACCTGTACTAAGCGGACTGACTGCTTGTGCATCCACATTCTTTTATACCAGTTATGCCATATGAGTCCACCATACCTTCCTACATGGTATTTACCTGTCATTCCTAACGGAGACTTGCATGTACCATCTCGAAATTATTCAAAGAAAAATGCATTCCTATTTTGTGCCTCTGTTGTAAGTTCATGAGGAAGTAGTAGTTAATTCATAATCTTTTTAAGTTGGACAAGCTTCACCCCGGGATTGCATGTATAATGTGCAAACCCATAATACGAGAAGGAACTGGCATTGAGTGCGCCCGGCTCAAAATTAATATAACAAACAAACCCTCCTTCACGCTTTGTTCATGAGAAATCAGAAAACTTTGGCAGTGATAAACAAAGGAGATTAAGAGGATGTGATCGTCCTCATTCGGGAGCCGTTCCTCGAAACTTGTCCATCTCAAGAAGTGATTGAGTTGTCTGCTAGCATTCGTTGACGAAACATGCATGATCTAAAAAATTATTATTACCTCTGTTTTAAAACCAAGAGCTCTGGTACATGTTTTGTCTTTGTTTCCGACTACGGGTTTTCAATCTTGCCAACAAAAGCCACGGTTCGAGGGTCTCCACCTTCTTTTAAAAGCACCAACTACTGAGAGCATGATTGTCATTCTGAGTGTAATGTGCATTGTCCCAAAGTAGCATTGCTTTTGCATGATTGTGATATCGTTTATTCTGAAATCATTGTATTTAGTCATCACCTAAACCTTGGAGGTGCCCCTGCATTTATGTTTTGCTTCACTAAAGGGGGCAAGCGAGATATCACTTTATCATATTTGCACACCATGTTCATTACAAATCTATTTGATGTTTCAGTATCATATTGTAAAACTTTTAGTTCTTTGTGATTTTCTCATGAGGCAACTTAATTACTATAGATTCATTGTCTCAGTAAGCTTTTGTCATATGACTATGAAAAAGTCCTATATGGTTAATAGCATGTCACCACAGAAATTATTCTTGTTATCATTTACCTACTCGAGGAC
Organism: Secale cereale; assembly: GCA_902687465.1. NCBI lineage: Eukaryota > Viridiplantae > Streptophyta > Magnoliopsida > Poales > Poaceae > Secale > Secale cereale. Next base: position 153,565,259 of record LR738715.1, on the reverse strand, counting down.
GAGCAGGAATTAAGCTTGGAGATGTTGATACGTCCAAAACGTATCTATAATTTCTGCTTGCTCCATGCCTCTTTTGGGTGATATTGCTATGATATTTATACACTTCCATACACTTTTGATCATATTTGGACTAACCTATTAACTCAGTGCACCCCAGTGCCAGTTTCTGTTTTCGGCTGTTTTTGTATTTCAGGTTTTCACATTACGAGAACTGCCAGGAAAAATCCAGAAAAATTATATAAAAAATCAGCGTTCCAGAAGCTACCGTGCGCCCGAAGTACAGCCGGGGGGGGGGGGGCCACCAGGGCTCCAGGCGCCCTGGCGGCGCGCCCCCCCCTGGGCCGCGCCGGGGGGGCGCCTGGGCCCCCCGAGGCTCCGCTGATGCCCCCCTTTGGCATATATTTAAAGCGTCTCCCGAAACCCTCGAGACGGGAACTCTTTTTCGCGATCTCATCTCTGTTCCGCCGCCGCCGCCGCTTCCAAGATCGGGAGCACCAGGAGAACTCTTCCCGGCACCCTGCCGGAGGGGAGGATCACCACCGGGAGCTTCTCCACCACCATGGACGCCTCTCGGATGAGTTGTGAGTAGTCTCCCTTGGACCATGGGTCCATGACCAGTAGCTATGTGATGTTCTCCTCCCATTCTTGTGCTTCACTAATTAGTCCTCGTGAGCTGCCCTACATGATCGAGGCACATATGTAATCCTTATGCTGTTGCTATGATGAGTTTGCTGGGATCCGATGGATTATGAGATTATGTTCAGATTGTGTTTGAGTAATATATTTGATTCACCTCTTTTATATTTATGTTCGTAAGTAATTCTTGCATGTTCTCTGTTGTTATTTATTGCTTTGGCCAAGTAGTAGGTAGTGACTCCAAGAGGGAACGTTATGCTTGATTGTGGGTTCATGCCCCTCGATGACTAGCTTGAGTGACAGAAACATGAGTCTAGGGGATGTGCTGTTGCCACAAGGGGGAAAACAATGGTGCTTGTGCCCGCGGGTGCAATGATTGTTTACTTTACGCAAAGTTCTTTTAATGCAGTTGTCTGTTGCTTTGAGTTTACACTATGGGTGGGACTCACAACTTAATACCAGCGAGATGTTCTGGATAGATATCTCAAGGTGGATGATTAGTAGTAGATATTGATGTATTTCGGTCTACTTACCTTGGCGTACCGCCCATGCTTTGAACCTCTACCTTTCTTGCAACTTAGTCAGCATTGGTATGCGCACATGGTCCTGTCAATTGCCCAGCTGTAATTCGTTTACCTCACATAGCAGTTTTATCGTCTTTTGGGAGAGAGACATCACTAGTGAACATCATGAGACTCCGGTCCATATTACCATCATTGATCACATCCGCTATTTACTTTTCCGCTTTTACTTACTATTGCAATTATATCTATCACTACTATCATTTGCGTTTGATCCTTTGTAAATTACAAGGCCGGAGAGATTGACAACCTCTCTGTACTCGTTGGGAGCAAAGTTATTTGTAGCTGTGTGCAGGTCCACGTTGATTGCTAATATCTGGCGCCGTTAGCAGTTGACACCTTCTTGTTGAAACTGGGAGTCTCAGGGAAATCGATCCTTGGTATTGCCAAGGGAAAACTTAAACTACACTGCATCTCAAACCTTCCACTTGGGGTAACCAACGAGGGGCGAGAAGCCATCAGCGTCGGGGGGCCTTCGGGGGGCCCACGAGACAGGGGGTGCGCACTGGGAAGGGGTGCGCGCCCCCCACCCTCGTGGACAGCCGATGGCCCCCCTCGTGAACTTCTTTCGCCAGATATTTTTTATATTTTTTGAAACGGAGTTCTGTGGAGTTTCAGGGCTTTTGGAGTTGTGCAAAATAGGTTTCCAGAGTTTGCTCCTTTTCCAGCCCAGAATTCCAGCTACCGGCATTCTCCCACTTCATGTAAACCTTGTAAAATAAGAGAGAAAAGGCATAAGTATTGTGACAAAACAAGTAATAACAGCCCATAATGCAGTAAATATCAACATATAAGCATGATGCAAAATGGACGTATCATCTCCCCATAAAATAGATAAGCATGTAGTTGAGCAAAAAGGTATGAAATCCAATCCCTTATCTTTCTTAAGCGTAGGTGTAATGCCCCATATGTAACACTTTCCTATAATGGCAATAAAAACTTCCTCTTTGATCCTTGTCATTATCCTTGGGGGTTCTTGTCATTTTTATTTGCATTGCCATATCTTTTATTATTTTTGCATCCTTGCATTGCTCATCATCATATCATCATGGCATCATAGTTTACTTAATTTTATGCATGTGTGAGACCTTGTGATATTGTTGTGTGTGGGTTCTACCTAAACCCTACCCCTCTTCTTCCTTTTTCTTCTTCTTCTTCTTCTTCTTCTTCTTCTTCTTCTTCTTCTTCTTCTTCTTCTTCTTCTTCTTCTTCTTCTTCTTCTTCTTCTTCTTTCTTTTCTTCTGGCCTCTTCTTTGTTCTTTTGTGCAAGCCACCTAGCTAGTGCCATAGTGATTCTTTCTCCTCCTTTAAATCTTGCTCCATGCCAACATCCTCTCCACCAAATATCAACCTATTTGCAAATGATTTGGTTGGGTTTTAAAAATATCAAGAGTTTGAACCATATACAAACTCCTTTTATTTCTCTGCCTCTAAAAATGTCCAAGTCAATTTATTTAAATAGGGCATAATTCACAGAGCATGGGGATATTTTTCTTTTCCCCTAACTCTTCCTATTTTATTCTATGCTTTTCATTTTCTTTTCTGCCTGAAGAAATATAAGAAAAAGGAGAAAAGCAGCAGCCTGCAGTGCAATCTAGGCCCTCCTCCTTCTCTCTCCCCCCCAGGCCTAGCTTCTCTCCACCGCAGCACAACCAACTCCAACGCAGGCCCAGCCACAGCGCTCGCAGTCGCGCCGTGGGCATTCCGAGCGCGTGGCCCCACCTGTCTATGACACAGGGGCGCGTCTCCGTATTCGTCCTTCAGAAAAGCAGAGCAGTGCCGCGCTCACCGTCACGCCGTCAGTTCACGGACGTCGAGGCCGTGCGCCGAGCCCCCCTTTTAAACCCAAACCTTGTCCTCCATTCCTCTCTAGGTCTCCTCTTTCCCCTCTCACCGTCTGGAGAGCTGAGATCCTCCAGATCCGCCGCCCCCATCGACACCCGAGCGCATCTGAGAGCAGCCACTCGTCGCCGGTGAGCCCTGCGTCGTCTTCCGCCTCGCCAAAGCTATCTACCTGCTTCCACGACGTCGACTCCGTCGTCTACATCAACTACGCGGACCCGATCGCCTCTCCGTCGAGCTCTTCTTCTTCTCCTTCCTCTACGATGGCCGTAGGTGTTCGAGGTGCATTATCATCGACTCTGTCCACGCCTGGGCCAGCCGAGCACACCGACGTGCTCGTGGTGAGCCCCTCTCTCTCCCCGTACCCTTTTCCCCTTTCTGCGCATACTCTAGGCCCTAGTTCTCCGAGCGCCCGATCGCGCCGCTGTCAGACCTCGTCGCCGGTGAGTGTTCCGACCCCTCTAGCTCTTGCCGTGCTACCCGTTCGCTTCGCCTAGACGCGTAGGTTCTTCCTGTGCATTCGTCGTGCCGCCTAGTGCTTTGCATCGCCTCGCCGTCGTCCCGTCGCAGCCGTGCTATAGTTGCTCGCCGCCGGTGATGTAGTGCCCCGTAGGCGCTGCTAGTAGGCTGGTTGGATGCGGAACTCCTCAAGGAGCCCCTCGCACCCCTCCGCCGTGCCAATTGGTCGCCGGAGCAGCTTCGACGAGCAGCTCTGACGAGGGCCAGTGTCTCCCCTGTTCTGCCTGTTGCTGTTTAGTCTTCAGATATTCTTCCTGCTATCTGTCGAGATCGATTCAGTAGCGCAGTGGTTTGTCTCTGTCAGGTTCAGCGTGAGGGCGTGGGTTCGATCCCTCGCGGGCGCAGTGGAAATTCGCCCATTTTTGCATTCCGCCTGAGGCTGACAGGTAGGCCCCACCTGTCAGCCTCACAGCTCCATCTCCACCCCGTGCACCCACTTCGCCAGCTCAGCCCCGCCGGGCCCCCCTTATCAGTGGGGGTGGCTAGCTGAGCCTGGGTTGCTTTAGACCCTGGCACCTATTTTTTTTTCTGTTTTTCTTTTTCTTTTCTGTTTTTCTTATTTATTTAATATCTGCATATTTATGTTTCAGATGAATTTGAGTTATATATGAAAAGTGCTTAGAATTTTATGTAGATTACGAATATGCCACTTGCTGCCATGTTTAAAAACATTTAAAATGTTGTTTGAATTTAAATTTGTTTTAAATATGCTTAAACTTGTACAAATCATAACTAAATATCTACAACTCCAAATTTAACAAACTTTATATGCATTTGGGGTAGAAAAATGTGTAGAATATTTTGGTGCTGTTGTTTAGCATGTTTGACAACTCCATCACATGAGTTTTTAGAATCTGTCCCAAATGCATTTAAATTAATATGGAAGTTTCTGGATATTGTTGTTATTATTTTGCCAGCCCTTTTAAACGTGCTAGCATGTTGTTGATATGTTAGTTGCACCTTTGCCATGTTAACCAACCTATTTAAAACATGTTAGTTGCTTGTTTTTAATCAACATAAACTTGTTGAATTGTTCCTTGCTTGTTTCATGTTTGAGTTTGATCTTGCTTGTTTATGATGTTGTTGCACTCTTGTGACCCTAGGCCATGCATCATGTCTTTCCATGTTCACATGCTTCATGCTCATGCATCATGTGATTGAGCACTGCATGTTGATTGATTTTGTTGCATTGTTGGATTGTTGTGTTTGGTTAGAGCCCGGTGACGATACGGAGTACGAGGTTTCTACCGAGGTTGAGTGTGAGGAGCAAGGTTACGTTCCCTCCAAGGATTCAACAAGCAAGATGACCTGACCCATATATCATTACTATCTTTGCCTATGCTATATGTCTCGCTCTTTAGCTTATTGCCTCGATGCCTATGTTTGTTTGTCAACCTCCTATTGTTGCCATGAAACTCTCTAACCACCCAACCTAGCAAACCTTTGATTGGCTACGTAAGCTTCGCTCAGCCCCCTCTTATAGCATTGTTAGTTGCAGGAGAAGATTTGAAGATTCTTGCTTCATGATGAAGTTATTGTTGGGATATCACAATATATATAATCTGTTAAACTAAATCATCTATATATTTGGCAATGGGTGGAAGGCTAAGCCTTTGCTTGGTGTTTTGTTCCACTCATGCCTCCATAGGAACCGTTTAAACCGGTGTTATGTTCCTTGATTTTGCGTCCCTAACACGGTTGGGGTTCATGGGCCCCCCTCGATAACCCGCTTAGCGCTAAAGCTTTTCCAGCAAGGCCCAACATTGGTTTTACATTTGCCTAATAACTAAAACTTGCATAGGGAGTTATAAACCCTTTTATTAATTAACAACTCGGGCCAGTGCTCCATATGAGTGTTGGTCCAAACTGGGCAACCCGCGGAGCCACCTCGAGGAAACCTGAGGGCTGGTAAAACCTGTAGTTTGTCCCATCTGGTCATGGCCTGAGACGAGATACACGCGGCTACTATCAGGGTGTCGGCACACAGGGAGGTCTTGATGGATTAGTTTTACCTTAGTCGGAATATCTTGAGCACGGGATTCCGAGAATACTCGGGTCTTCCCACCTTGGAGTTGCGACTTCGCAGATCGTGAGGTTGTGATGGGCTAAGTTGGGACACCCATGCAGGGTTTTGATCTTTGGAAAGCCGTGCCCGCGGTTATGTGGCAGATGGGAATTTGTTAATATCCGGTTGTAGAAAACTTGACACCATGTTCATAATACACTGCCAACGTGAGTACCGGTGACGGTCGCTTTCCGAAGGGGTTCGGGAAGTTAAGATGATGGGGTTATGTTTGACGCGCTTAGATAGGATCACTTCGTGATCACTTTGACGATCGTTGGCACTTCTCTTCTCGCTCTAAACACGTAAGCTAGTGCTAGTGCAGCTGCAACCTTGTATTCCAGCCTTGTTCCACATCCAAGGCTTTGATAGTTTTGGTACCCGGGAACGGGATTGCTGAGTCCTCCGTGGCTCACAGATTCTACACAACACCAGATGCAGGTACCGTTGAGAACTACACAGCTGGTGGTTCAGAGTTGTACTGGGAGTTCGATGAAGAACGTGGGCGATACTACGTGTTGTCGGTGTACTAAGGTAGGGGTACCTCAGTACCCCAACTTGTGCACGGGCAGTAGCAGCTTCCCGCGGCAGGGCCTACCACGTGCTTGCCGGAGACCTTTCTGATCCATATGAAGCCATTCAAAAACAAAGTATACAAGACAGAAGATCAAGACCCCGGCAAGTGGAGCTTGCCGGGAAGGCCGTCCCAGGCTCAAGACTACTTCATCAACACAAGGCCCTGGCAAGAGGAGCTTGCTAGGAAGACCAGAAGACTGTATCTAGAAGACATGCCTCGGCGCAGCATGCGCCCCGGCAGGGCCCGGGGAGCGACAAGCTTCAGAGCCCGGCAAGCTTCCGGGCCCGGCAAGGTCAAGACCCCGGCAAGGTGCTTGCCGGGGAGAGTTACGCTGTGTGCCCGCGCTCCAGCTCATCGAACCACGCGTCGCCCTGGGGCCATTCCAGGGACGCGTGGCGGATGGCTGTGCAGCCTGGGGGACACGGTGGCACTACACGGTGACGAAGCCATCGCCGTGGCAAACGGAGACACAAGGGCGGGCGCTTTTGGGGTCGACGGTGACGGGCATTTAATGCTCTTGTCCCCCACTGTCAAAGTAGGTGATGACTACTGTTCATGCACTGTTCATCCACTGTTCCCGCACTGTTACAACTACCACCAAAGTTACATTTTTACCCCTTCTTCTACGTTGACACCTGTCGGTGACCCCTTGAGCTATAAAAGGAGGCCCATGCACAACGTAGAAGGGGTTCGGAACCTAGATCGCTCATTCGCTCGGTGTAGCTAGTTCTTCAAGCTCCCGAGCTCTCCAACTCAATACAAACTAAGCAGGAGTAGGGTTTTACGCGTCCATCGCGGCCCGAACCTGGGTAAACTGCCCGCGTGTTCTCTACGATCTGCTCTTTGTGCTCCCTCCGCTCCCTTACCTCACGAACAAGGGGCTCCGGTCCCATAGGTGCTCGTGGTGGACAGTTTCCCCCGACACGTGTCTTATCCAGAGGATCAATAGGGATCTTACTAGGATGATCGGGACCTTGTGTTGTTTATTTATGGTATCTTTCATTTGGATCTTTGTCCGTAGTCGGACTCTGATGTTATTTGGATGATGAATGTTTATGTAATGCATTGTGTGACGTGGCGAGTGTAAGCCAACTACTCTTTTGCAATTTCATCCCTCTTTTAAATGAGCTGTGCAAAGATACCATTCTTGAGATCATTCTAGTATGATATTATGCCTCTAAGTCGTGCCTCGACACGTGGGAGGTATAACCTCGTATTGGGCATTACAAGTTGGTAATCAGAGCCTTCTACGACCTAGGAGCCCCCACTGATTGATCGAATCGTTGACGGTTGAGTCTAGGAACACACATGAAAATGTTTGGAGTCCTATATATATATCGGAGAGTAGGATTTCTTTTACCCCTCATCCCTTTATCACTCTGGTGAGGACTCCTGATGATTACTCTATCTCTTCTACTCTCAAAAATTCACTAATTTTTTTAAGGATCACGCGAAAATTGTTTGGATTGTTCCGATGTCTTTGTGACGAGAACATTGTTCTCGATGTCTACTGTCATTTAGGGGTTGTGGTAGTGTCCCGGGGAGTTGAGCTCCGAGGTGTTGTCATCACAAATCTATCACAGCAGTTCTGGAATACTTAACATGGCCGACATCGAAAACTCTTCTATGTGGCTAGTGGCAAGATAACCCCGACATCACCCAGTACTAGGGAGGTAGTTCGGGAGTATTGCCATAGCTTGTATAGCATATGCGTTTCGAAGGTCCGAGGTAAACGGTTTCCGAAAATAACTGGTTATGTGTTGAAGGATGGATACAGCTGGATGTAGGATTAGAGTTGAGTGCGCGGTGCTTCCCCTGTATCCCCAGCACCTGATTGCATAACTGGAAACTTTCCGAAATTAATAGGTGGGTTCATCTAGTAGTTCGTAGGCATTCTTCCAACGAATGCATGATATGGAGTTCTGGGTTCTACATTGAGTGAAGTGGTTTTATGGGTGTTGTTCTAATCGGGAGTTCCATCTTAAAGGGTCCTTGGCTATGCTGATCCGGGGATTGCAAAACCCTTTTGTAACATGTTCCATGAGCTTTCAGCACGAACATGTGGGACGAAGCTTCTATCTTGTATTTGTTCTATCTACTCCTTGTTGTTTTTATTTTACCTTTTGTTCTCCCAAGTGGCTTCTCGAGAAGATTGTTGTACCATTGAACTGTGGATTACATTCGTTCATTTTGTTTGAATGTTCTTGTGAAGACTTATGTTGCAATTTCTAGCCGTTGATTCAGCTTATATATTTCAATCAAGGGCTAATAGTTGTCATCTCCTTCGGGATGGCTCCTAAGAAGGTTCCCAATGCTAACCCAGAGGGTGAAGAAGTTCCTGACCGTCCTCCTTCCCCTCCTCCTCCGTCTGAGGCCTGGAGAGCAATTATGCAAGCGACAAACCAGAACACCCAGATGCTTATGCAAATGATGCAGAACATTCAAGCAAACCAAGAAAATCAAGGTGGTCATGGGAACCAAGGCCAAGGCAATCTGTTCAATCAACCTCACTTTGCATCCCTCAACCAATTCCTGGCAAACCAACCGAAGGCGTTCAGTTACTGTGTGGATCCGCTAGATGCTGAAGACTGGATAACAGACATCAAAAAGCATTTCGAGTGCAGTAACGTGAGACCTGAGGATTATGTCAAGTTTGCCGCCTTCCAACTCAAGGATCAAGCTACTGATTGGTGGCAATAGTACAAAGATTCCAGAAAAGGACGTGAAATCTCGTGGACTGACTTCTGCAAGGATTTCCGCTCTCACCACATTCCAACTAGTGTCACCGAAGGCATGCGTGAGCAATTCCGCAACCTGAAGCAAGGCACCATGTCCGTTTATCAATACAATGTCAAGTTCCAGAACCTTGCCCGCTATGCCAAGCAAGACATCCCAGATGCCAAGAGCAAGATTTATCAGTTCTGTGGTGGTATGAAGGATGAACTCCAACTAGCTCTCACCTTGTTTGAGCCGGATGAATTTGATCAATTCTATAACATGGCCCTTAAGCAAGAGGCAGCCCAGCTCAAGGTTGAAGCTTCCAAAAAGAGGATCAGAGATGCTGTTAACTCCTCTTCTTCCCAAGTGGTCGCAAAGCAGCAGAAGTTTTGGCTTCCACCTCCTCCAGTGCTCCGCCCTCCCAACAACAACAACAACACCAACAACAAGCACTCTGGTGTCCGTGGTTTCTCCCACCCACCCAACCCAAGCAATCAGTCCAAGAATCACTTTCAAGCTTCGAAGTCAAGTGCTCCTTATCACCGTCCTCTCTCAGAAGTGGTTTGCAATAAGTGCACTCAGAAGGGTCACTATGCTAACAAATGTCCCAACCCAAGGCGCCTTCCGCCTCCTCCACCTGTCAGCACTGCTATTGTCAAGCACAATCCCAAGGCAGCAAGAGTGAATCTGATGAATGCAGCCCAAACAGAGAATTCTTCAGATGTGATACTTGGTAATCTTCTAGTTAACTCTATTCCTGCAAAAGTGTTGTTTGATTCGGGTGCATCATGTTCCTTAATGTCATATCTTTTTGCATCCAAGCATAATGTTCGCACCGAAGCCTTACCAAGAACTTTGAGTGTTATCTCTCCTGGTAAGAGATTGAGTTCTAGTATGGTGGCTCCGGATATATCTATTTATATGGGTGATTACCGCTTCCTGGTTTCTCCGGTTATTCTCGGCAACTCCGACATTGATCTTATTCTTGGGATGGATTGGCTCTCCAAGCATGATGCAAACATTGATTGTGCAAATAAGGAAGTCAAGCTTACTCATCCTGGCGAAGACGTGATTATCGTCGCCTCTCGAGATAACACAATCAGGTTATTTTCTCTCAAGGACAAGGGCGAGATTAATGCCATCTCTCAGATTCCGGTGGTCAATGAATATGAAGATGTTTTCCCTGAAGAACTTCCAGGCATGCCTCCGCATCATCAAGGTGAATTCGTCATTGAACTCGAGCCTGGTACTGAGCCAGCATGCCGGCGTCCGTACAAGCTTTCTCCTGATGAGTTGAAGGAGCTGAAGAGACAACTCGATGTCTAAGAGAGTATAGGTCTAATCAGGCCTAGTACTTCTCCTTGGGGCTGTGGTGTTCTATTTGTCAAGAAGAAGGATGGCACGGAGCGCCTTTGCATTGATTACCGGCCATTGAACAAGAAGACAATAAAGAACAAGTATCCGCTCCCCAACATCAATGAATTGCTCGAGCAGCTCAAAGGAGCAAATGTGTTCTCAAAGCTCGATCTCCGAATGGGTTATCACCAGATCCGTATCCGTGAAGAAGATATTCCCAAGACCGCATTCAGAATGAGTTTTGGCTCTTATGAATACACGGTCATGTCTTTTGGCCTTGCAAATGCTCCACCCACTTTCTCGAGGATGATGCACTTCATATTCAACCCCTACACCAATGAATTTGTTCTCTTCTATCTAGATGACATTTTGGTATTCTCCAAGAATGAAGAAGACCATGCCAAGCACCTCCGTTTGGTCCTTGACAGGCTCCGTGAACACAAGTTCTATGTGAAGTTCTCCAAATGTGAATTCTGGCTGGATAAAGTCTTATATCTTGGCCATATAATCTCTGTTGAGGGTATTTCTGTCAACCCCGAGAAAGTTGAAGCTATTGTCAACTGGGAACCCCCACAGAATGTCAAGCAACTCCGAAGCTTCCTTGGTCTCGCTAGCTATTGCAGAAGGTTCGTTGAGAACATCTCCAAGATTGCCAAGCCTCTCTCAAACCTGTTGCAGAAGAATGTCAAGTACTCCTAGACTTCTGATTGTGATGTGTCATTCAAAACACTCAAAGAGAAGCTCATTTCTGCTCCGGTTCTTACTCCTCCGGATGAGTCCAAGCCCTATGAAGTCTTTTGTGATGCTTCCTTACAAGGACTTGGTGGTGTTCTCATGCAAGACAAGAAGATTGTGGCATACACTTCTCGTCAATTGAAACCAAATGAGAAGAATTACCCCACACATGATCTCGAGCTAGCAGCAATTGTACATGCCTTGATCACGTGGAGACACCTTCTGTTGGGCAAAAAAGTGGACATCTTCACCGATCACAAGAGCTTGAGGTACATCTTCACACAACCTAACTTGAACCTTTGCCAGACTCGTTGGGTTGAGATGATCCAAGAGTATGATCCAAGCATCGAATACACACCTGGCAAGGCCAATGTCATTGCAGATGCCTTGAGCAGAAAGGCATATTGCAACAGTCTCCTTCTCAAGCCGTTCTAGCCCGAGCTTTGTGAATCATTCAGGAAACTCAACCTCCAAGTTGTTCCGCAAGGTTTTCTTGCAAATCTTCAAGTTGCTCCTACCTTGGAAGATTAGATCCGTGAGGCCCAACTAAGTGATGCTATGGTGCAGAAAGTGAAACATGGTATTGCTAAGGGTACTCCCAAATACAAGTGCTATCGTGTTGATGAGAAAGACACCTTGTTCTTTGAGGACAGAATTGTGGTTCCCAAGGGTGATCTCAGGAAGCTCATAATGAACGAAGCACATGACTCCCTCCTCTCGATTCACCCCGGAAGTTCTAAGATGTACCAAGACCTCAAGCAATCTTACTGGTGGACTCGCATGAAAAGGGAGATTGCGCAATTCGTGAATGAATGTGATGTCTGCAGAAGAGTGAAGGCAGAGCATCAACGCCAGCTGGTCTCCTCCAACCTCTACCTATTCCCGAGTCGAAATTCGACCACATTGAAATGGATTTCGTTAGTGGGTTTCCTAAGTCCAAGAAGGGGAATGATGCTATCTTTGTGGTGATTGACAAGCTAACCAAACTAGCTTACTTCCTTCCCGTCAAAGAATCCATCAACGCAGCTCAGTTGGCAGAGTTGTACACCTCCAGAATTGTTTCGTTGCATGGCATTCCTCAAGTCATCTCCTCAGACCGTGGAAGTTTGTTCACATCCAAGTTCTGGGACTCCTTTCAGTCAGCCATGGGCACTAAGATCCGTTTCAGCACTGTGTTTCACCCTCAGACTAGTGGTCAAGTCGAAAGAGTGAACCAGATCCTCGAAGGCATGCTGAGAGCTTGTGTCATCTCTTTTGGCATGAAGTGGGAAGATTGTCTCCCGTTTGCCGAGTTCTCTTATAACAACAGTTTCCAAGCAAGTGCTGGAAAAGCTCCTTTTGAAATCCTCTATGGCAGAAAGTGCCGTACCCCTCTCAACTGGTCCGAGACTGGTGAACGTCAACTTCTTGGCAACGACTTGATCTCAGAAGCCGAAGAAATGTGCAAAGTCATATGTGAGAACCTCAAAGCCGCTCAATCGCGTCAAAAGAGTTACTATGACGGCAAGCATCGTGATTTGGCTTTCGACATTGGAGATTATGTCTATCTCCGTGTTTCTCCTATGAAAGGAACCCAAAAATTCGGTATCAAAGGAAAGCTTGCTCCAAGATATGTGGGCCCTTTCAAGATTCTTAGCAAAAGAGGTGATCTATCCTATCAACTTGAGCTCCCCTCCAACTTTGCAAATGTTCATGATGTGTTTCACGTGTCTCAACTCCGCAAGTGCTTCAAGACACCCGAACGCACCATTCCGTTCGAGGAGATTGATCTTCAACAAGACTTATCTTATCATGAGCACCCTGTTGCTATTCCTGAGGAAACTAAGCACAAAACCCGCAACAAGTCAATCAAGTTCTTGAAAGTTAAGTGGTCACACCATACCGACCGAGAAGCTACGTGGGAACAAGAAGATCACCTTCGTTCCGAGTATCCTTCCTTCTTCCAGTCCTAGATCTCGGGACGAGATCTTTTTGTAGTGTAGGAGAGTTTGTAATGCCCCATATGTAACACTTTCCTATAATGGCAATAAAAACTTCCTCTTTGATCCTTGTCATTATCCTTGGGGGTTCTTGTCATTTTTATTTGCATTGCCATATCTTTTATTATTTTTGCATCCTTGCATTGCTCATCATCATATCATCATGGCATCATAGTTTACTTTATTTTGTGCATGTGTGAGACCTTGTGATATTGTTGTGTGTGGGTTCTAGCTAAACCCTACCCCTCTTCTCCCTTTTTTCTTCTTCTTCTTCTTCTTCTTCTTCTTCTTCTTCTT
>LR738715.1:153545686-153551886 GCA_902687465.1 Secale cereale | reverse complement strand
TTCTTTGTTCCTTTGTGCAAGCCACCTAGCTAGTGCCATAGTGATTCTTTCTCCTCCTTTAAATCTTGCTCCATGCCAACATCCTCTCCACCAAATATCAACCTATTTGAAAATGATTTGGTTGGGTTTTAAAAATATCAAGAGTTTGAACCATATTCAAACTCCTTTTATTTTTCTGCCTCTAAAAATGTCCAAGTCAATTTATTTAAATAGGGCATAATTCACTGAGCATGGTGATATTTTTCTTTTCCCCTAACTCTTCCTATTTTATTCTGTGCTTTTCTTTTTCTTTTCTGCCTGAAGAAATAAAAGAAAAAGGAGAAAAGCAGCAGCCTGCAGTGCAAACTGGGCCCTCCTCCTTCTCTCTCACCCACAGGCCCAGCTTCTCTCCACCGCAGCGCAACCCAACTCCAACGCAGGCCCAGCCACAGCGCTCGCAGTCGCGACGTGGGCATTCCGAGCGCGTGGCCCCACCTGTCTGTGACACAGGGGCGCGTCTCCGTCTTCCTCCGCTAGAAAAGCAGAGCAGTGCCGCGCTCATCATCGCGCCGTCAGCTCACGGACGTCGAGGCCGTGCTCCGAGCCCCACTTTTAAACCCAAGTCTTGTCCTCCACTCCTCTCTAGGTCTCCTATTTCCCCTCTCGCCGTCTGGGGAGCTGAGATACTCCAGATCCGCCGCCCCCATCGACACCCGAGCGCATCTGAGAGCAACCACTCATCGCCGCCGAGCCCCGCGTCGTCTTCCGCCTCGCCAAAGCTGGCTACCTGCTTCCACGACGTCGACTCCGTCGTCTACATCAACTACGCGAACCCGATCGCCTCTCCGTCGAGCTCTTCTTCCTCTCCTTCCTCTACGGTGGCCGTAGGTGTTCGAGACGCGCCATCGTCGACTCCGTCCACGCCTGGGCCAGCCGAGCACACCGCCGTGCTTGTGGTGAGCCCCTCTCTCTCCCCGTGCCCTTTTCCCCTTTCTGCGCATACTCTAGGCCCTAGTTCACCGAGCGCCCGATCGCGTCACCGTCGGACCTCGTCGCCGGCGAGTGTTCCGACCCCTCTAGCTCTTGCCGTGCTGCCCGTTCGCTTCGCCTAGACACGTAGGTTCTTCATGTGCAGTCGCCGTGCCGCCTAGAGCTTTGCATCGCCTCGCCGCCGTCCCGTCGCCGCCGTGCTGTAGTTGCTCGCCGGCGGTGATGTAGTGCCCCGTAGGGGCTGCTAGTAGGCTGGTTGGATGCGGAACTCCTCAAGGAGCCCCTCGCACCCCTCCGCCGTGCCAATTGGTCGCCGGAGCAGCTCCGACGAGGGCCAGTGTCTCCCCTGTTCTACCCGTTGCTGTTTAGTCTTCAGATATTCTTCCTGCTATTTGTCGAGATTGATTCAGTAGCGCAGTGGTTTGTCTCCGTCAGGTTCAGTGTGAGGGCGTGGGTTCGATCCCTCGCGGGCGCAGTGGAAATTCGCCCATTTTTGCATTTCGCCTAAGGGTGACAGGTAGGCCCCACCTGTCAGCCTCACAGCTCCATCTCCACCCCGCGCGCACCCACTTCGCCAGCTCAGCCCCGCCGGGCCCCCCTTGTCAGTGTGGGTGGCTAGCTGAGCCTGGGTCGTTTTAGACCCTGGCGCCTATTTTGTTTTATTTTCTTTTCTGTTTTTCTTATTTATTTAATATCTACATATTTATGTTTTAGATGAATTTGAGTTATATATGAAAAGTGCTTAGAATTTTATGTAGATTATGAATATGCCACTTGCTGCCATGTTTAAAAACATTTAAAATGTTGTTTGAATTTGAATTTGTTTTAAATATGCTTAAACTTGTAAAAATCATAACTAAATATCTACAACTCCAAATTTAACAAACTTTATATGCATTTGGGGTAGAAAAATGTGTAGAATATTTTGGTGCTGTTGTTTAGCATGTTAGACAACTCCATCACAGGAGTTTTTCAAATCTGTCCCAAATGCATTTAAATTAATATGGGAGTTTCTAGATATTGTTGTTATTATTTTTCCAGCCCATTTAAATGTGCTAGCATGTTGCTGTTATGTTAGTTGCACCTTTGCCATGTTAACCAACCTCTTTAAAACATGTTGGTTGCTTGTTTGTAATCAACATAAACTTGTTGAATTGTTCCTTGCTTGTTTCATGTTTGAGTTTGATCTTGCTTGTTTATGATGTTGTTGCACTCTTGTGACCCTAGGCCATGCATCATGTCTTTCCATGTTCACATGCTTCATGCTCACGCATCATGTGATTGAGCACTGCATGTTGATTGATTTTGTTCCGTTGTTGCATTGTTGTGTTTGGTTAGAGCCCGGTGACGATACGGAGTACGAGGTTTCTACCGAGGTTGAGTGTGAGGAGCAAGGTTACGTTCCCTTCGAGGATTCAACAAGCAAGATGACCTGACCCAGATGTCATTACTATCTTTGCCTATGCTAGATGTCTCGCTCTTTAGCTTATTGCCTCGATGCCTATGTCTGTTTGTCAGCCTCCTATTGTTGCCATGAAACTCTCTAACCACCCAACCTAGCAAACCTTTGATTGGCTACGTAAGCTTCGCTCAGCCCCCTCTTATAGCATTGTTAGTTGCAGGAGAAGATTTGAAGATTCTTGCTTCATGATGAAGTTATTGTTGGGATATCCCAATATATATAATCTGTTAAACTAAATCATCTATATATTTGGCAATGGGTGGAAGGCTAAGCCTTTGCTTGGTGTTTTGTTCCACTCATGCCTCCATAGGAACCGTTTAAACCGATGTTATGTTCCTTGATTTTGCGTCCCTAACACGGTTGGGGTTTATGGGCCCCCCTCGATAACCCGCTTAGCGCTAAAGCTTTTCCAGTAAGGCCCAACATTGGTTTTACATTTGCCTAATAACTAAAACTTGCATAAGGAGTTATAAACCCTTTTCTTAATTAACAACTCGGGCCAGTGCTCCAGATGAGTGTTTGTCCAAACTAGGCAACCTGCGGGGCCACCTCGAGGAAACCCAAGGGCTGGTAAAAACCTGTAGCTTGTCCCATCCGGTCATGGCCTGAGACGAGACACGCGCGGCTACTATCAGGTTGTCGGCACGCCGGGAGGTCTTGCTGGATTAGTTTTACCTTAGTCGGAATATCTTGAGCACGGGATTCCGAGAATACTCGGGTCTTCCCACCTTGGAGTTGCGACTCCGCAGATCGTGAGCTTGTGATGGGCTAAGTTGGGACACCCCTGCAGGGTTTTGATCTTTCGAAAGCCGTGCCCGCGGTTATGTGGCAGATGGGAATTTGTTAATATCCAGTTGTAGAAAACTTGACACCATGTTCATAATACACTACCAGCATGAGTAACCGTGATGGTAGCTTTCCGAAGGGGTTCGGGAAGTGAACACGGTGGGGTTATGTTTGACGTGCTTAGATAGGATCACTTCGTGATCACTTTGACGATCGTTGGCACTTCTCTTCTCGCTCTAAACACGTAAGCTAGTGCTAGTGCAGCTGCAACCTTGTATTTCAGCCTTGTTCCACACCCAAGGCTTTGATAGTTTTACTACCCGGGAACGGGATTGCTGAGTCCTCCGTGGCTCACAGATTCTACACAACACTAGATGCAGGTACCGTTGAGAACTACATAGCTGGTGGTTCAGAGTTGTACTGGGAGTTCGACGAAGAATGTGGGCGATACTACGTGTCTTATCCAGAGGATCAGTAGGGCTCTTACTAGGATTATCGGGACCTTGTGTTGTTTATTTATGGTATCTTTCATTTGGATCTTCGTCCGTAGTCGGACTCTGATGTTATTTGGATGATGAATGTTTATGTAATGCATTGTGTGACGCGGCAAGTGTAAGCCAATTACTCTTTTGCAATTTCATCCCTCTTTTACATGAGCTGTGCAAAGGTACCATTCTTGAGATCATTCTAGTATGATATTATGCCTCTAAATCGTGCCTTGACACGTGGGAGGTATAACCTCATACCGGGCATTACAGTAGGGATGAAAGCCAAGAATGAAGCCATCTCATATCGTATGGTATCCTATTCTTTACCTCTCGTTCCAGGGTTGGATGCAACATTTCTATGTTATAGATAGGTGAGTTGAGAAATACTTGTTTTCGAGGATTTCCACAAGTCCGTCCGAGTTGAGGGGCTAGGGCTTGAATCCGGTCGGTTGTCCGACAGTGCTGTAGTTGAATAAACATTTCCTTTATTTACTTCTAGAAGGACTCGCAGTGATACCAGAGAGAGAAGAGTTTTCCCGGAAACCATAGCGACTAGCTAGTCTCAAAACAAAAGAGTTCCTTTTACAGTAGCGGGGTTGGGAAAGTAAGGAAAGTCAAGCCCGATGATTCTGTGGGAAGGGACGGATTTAGAATTCTCTTTTCCTTCCTTTTTACGCCACCTCCTCCCAATCCTTGAAGATATGAAGCAATATTTTATTAAGACTAAGTGAAGGTTGGTATGGCCCAATCCCATCATTTAAATGAGAGTGGGTCGAGGGAATGGAATCTAGACTATAGATTAAACTAGAAAAAAAATGCAATCTATTCATTCATTCATCTTATCTTCCATTTTAGAAAGTAGCAAGCAGCGAATAAAACGGCTGTAGCAAGAAGTTTCGCACTCTAACTCGAAACGGATTTCGCGCATTGAAAGTGTCATCCCTTGCTTTGTTCTAACCTCCTTCTCTCATAGATTTAGCCAAGTTGAACCAGGTATAGAGCGAGAAAGGGATCAGCCAAGTCATTCAAATTTACTACTTCGTTAAATGATTGTTGTTTAAAGGTGTCTACCATAGTTTGTTTAGACAATGTCCTTAGTAATTAGGTATGTGACCTTCTTATAACCCACGACATCGGCATGATAGGTGTTAAATACATCCAGTGATGGTGGAGCTAAATCAGCAGGTTTTATATATGGATCCCAAGGTATACACTTATACCAGACAGTACAAAATAACACTGCGTATACTAGAAAAGAAAATAACGTACACATACAACTTAGAATTCTCATTAGAAAATGGTATTACTACTTCAACCAACTTGTTTATGATTTCACGTTTCAAAAGGGATTTCAAACCAAGACCGCTATGTGAGAATCGCTGAATAACGTCAAAAGTATCCCTTAAGTAAATATTATCGATAAAAAACAAACCTAGTGAATCATTTATTTCTTTAAACTTATCAAATATATACATTTATATTGTCGCCAGCCTACCCGAGCATGGAACAAATATTTTATATATACATATTCCATGACTAGAGTTCCATAATTGTGAAATGTGGTATATGGTCGTACGCTAAGTCCTATTTGAAAGTCGTGTGGCTCTCTAACAAACATCGAAAACAAAATATCATAGGTACACCCCTTAGAGATATAGGGACCGCCATGCTCGTCCACTTTCTTGATAAACGACTCAATGCATTTTCTCTTCCTTGCCGCTAAGACTGAGACATATCAAAAAGATCTATTACTAAAAGGAGATTGGGATCATTCTGTGGTTACCGGATGATGGGAATAACTAAGCAGGAATTTGGAAATGAGCATGAAATGTCTATAAATGATTTTTCTCATTATTCGTTATTTCTGGGTCTTTTCGTTGCATTCACTTACAACAAGAAACAACCACCATCGTTTGGTGCAGCACTTGCATTTTGGTGCATTCTTCTTCCTTTCCTTGGTCTTTCGTTTCGTCATATTCCAAATAACTTATCTAATTACAACGTATTAACCGCCAATGCACCTTTTTTTTATCAAATCTCAGGGACATGGTCTAATCATGAGGGTAGTCTTTTATCATGGTGTTGGATCCCAAGTTTTTATGGATTCCTTTTTTGTTACCGGGGTCGACCCCAAAGCCATAATGTCTCAAAACGAAGAGGCTATAGAGAAACTTTGATTTTTTTTCCTTTGTCTCAAACTTCATGAAGAACTCCATCTTCTCTCCAACAAAAAAGTGGGGTTGCGCCCCAGTTGTACACTCCCTTCGTTCGGAGAACCCTTGTTGATTCTGAACTTCGTTCGCAAAGTAAGTGTCCTTTTAACGAGCCTGCCCTTTTTAATGCGCCGCTTGACCCTGTTTTGAAAATGAGCTTTGCTCTTCTGGGCGCTGGGCGCTCCCGTGGTTCGCGAGAAGGAAAAATGACTAATCTTTTGTTGCATCTGGCACGAGATGAAAAAGAGAGAGCTTCATCTATCGATGAACAGCAAATTGACG
>LR738715.1:153530686-153540686 GCA_902687465.1 Secale cereale | reverse complement strand
TAGGTGGACGGACCTCAAGTCCTTTCCTTTCTCTAACGCTAATACCGCGGCCTGTCATGATTGCTGTCAAAGATGAAGGCCATACTGTAGTCATAAGATTGCGTGTCGTGTCGTTATTCTGTATCGTGTACAGATTCTCATATGTGTTGTCATTCCAGTACAGCTAATCTGTGAACTACTAACCATCGTATTGTCAAAATGGGATAGGTTCGATCTATGGTCATGGAAGGCCTCCTAAAAAGATCCACTAAATTCATCGAGTTGTTCCAAAGAATCAAAGCGCCCAGTTATTAAGAAAATCCCTTGTCGGCTTTCCGTGAAATATTCGTTTGGCCGAGGACTTCCATAGCTGTTCCTATTTCAACTAGGTAGGCCTTTGGTATTCATGCTTCCTTCTATCAAGAGCATCGTGGCAGTACGAAATCCTTCCTCATCCTTGTTTATAATTTTCACCGGGCATATCCGATTTTTGGACACTTGCTACATCCCTTTTCTTGCTGCATTAGCTTAAGCGTTCGCTTCTTTCCATTGCTTCAACGCTTGTTTCAAGCAATAGTCAAGAGTTACTAAAGTAGTTTGTCCTATTCAAAGCTATAATCAATGACTAATATGCACACAACAATAAAGACTGTTGTTTTTTCTAGTGAGAAATCCAGTACTGTTTTTACACAGCTATAGCGTCTGAGAATTTTACAGAAAAGCAAGGTTCAAAGCCCACGGAGCGGTAGGTCGACATTCCTTCTTCTTTCCAAGCTTCTGGTGGTATCTATACCTTTCGTGACCAAGCCCTGCTACAATTCATTGCTAGAAGAGACTGCTAGATTTATTTTTCATAGTTCGCTTCAGGGTTGTAGATAATGCTCTATCAAAGAGCGCCAGCGTACATGCTCGAAAGCGTTAGTCAACTAGCTACTTGTCCTTGCTTTTCTCTAGTGTGCCCCTTCATTCAATCTCTAACTCAATGTCTACCCACATACCTTTCCTTTCTGAATCAGGAATAACCGACTCAGGGTAAATGCTTTTCCCAGCTCAAAGGCGATGACTAGTAGATCCGGGGGTACCTAGAAAGCGAACAAATGTTCCCATGGTCATGATTGTTGACTAAACAGCCCTTTCTCTGATTCCCCTTGCCGACTTTGAACGAACTCATGCTTGAATGAGAACAAGCGATTTGTGACTTTGGTCCATGAATTATAAGATCATGAACAACCGATTATGCGACATCTCTCTCAGCTTATAGAAAGAGCGGAAATACTACAACCGATATCGCGACATCTAATCCAAACAGCGTATCAGCGACAACCCTATTCTTTCTTTCCTTCCTTTCTTATTTATTCTATTATTCAGTTTGCTGTTGCAAATAAGTAAAGTAGTTTGAAGTTCTCTCATATGCATTTGCATTTCATTCAGTGTTGAATATCCAAGAAAAATGAAGGCTGGCAACGCGCCCTCCCTTCTGCTACCAATCAAAGCGTGGAACTAAATCTCCTATTTTTCCAAGTGAAAGCCGGGCTGACGAATAACCAACCCGCAATGAATAAGGAAGGTATAGTAATGCTATGAATAACCCAGTATCGAATACTGGTAATAATATAAGCAGAAGAGCGTTCTCCCGTGCTTCCAGACATGCTGAGCTCTACCATTTTTTGTACATTCAAAAGGGGAATTGATTCCTTCTCTAGATTGGGCGGGAAAACTAGACTATATAAGAGTTGATACATAAACGCACATATAGTAAGTATTGTGATCTTCCCGCGAGACTGTTCTTTTCGCTGGAGAAAGAGAACACTTCTTTTCACAGGATTTCTGTAAGAATCAATAGGGGCCACGTATTGGTTACCAGCTATCGGAACACAGTATATGCCTTTGTCTTGCTTTCTTTCGAAAGTTCTTTATTATCCCTTAGCTACTAACCCCTTTCACTCTGCTTTTGGTAACGAACTTACGAACAGTCTTTGCTTGAGCAACTTCTTTTGTGGGCAGCCTTTCTTAAAGTGGTCTCTCTCTTCTTTTCACAGGCAGAGGTACCAACCTATCTTTCTAAGGAAGACGAAGGGTAGGGCTAGTCACCCGCCGCTCTCTTACTCGTTACTCGCTTTTTGGTTGTCCATCTTTTGTACTCTTAGGTAGGTCATCTTGAACTTGGGTTGGGGAGAACAATCTTTAGGAGGACTTACTTTCCGAACGAACAGTGTGAGTGCAGTGGCTAACAAAAACACTATTTACTATCTTCTGCTGGTATCGGCCTACTCTTCATTGATACAGGCTTCTGCACTTTTGCATGAAGACAAGCAAGATCTATCATCTGTCTTGGAGTTCTACCATGAAGAAAGGGGATCTAATAGCTAAGAAATAGTTGCAGCAGCTAATGAGCTGACAGAGCAAATAGGAAGGTACACAGAGATTAAAGACATTCATGTTATTACAAAAGTATGTTTCCAATACTGGGAGAATGATTATGCTAGTATGAAGAACCTCATGTCTTTGGTTGCCAGTATTAGCAGGATAGCCGCGCGTATTCAGCAGCCAGTTATATTGTCCAATAAATACTGGGTTACAAGCCAAGACTATTTTGTCAAGGATCCCGTAAGAGTAACATTGTGGTATAAGCCAATTACCCCGGAGTATTTGCCTTTCTTTACCTATTTTATTATATATTTATTGCTTTCACATGCCATGATATTTCTTCCTTTCTTATCGATTACGGTTAGAAAGAGAGGTTGGTGTGGTCCATACATCACTATCATAGATCCACTATGTACTGGTAACATTAGCCTATTAGTAAATCCTCAGTATTGTACGTACTCGAGAGAAGTTGCTCCCTTCCATGAGAAAGACTAGTTAAGTTTTACTATCTCCTTTCTCAACTCACTATATCCCAGCTGCACAAGAGTAGTCAATAAAATCATAAAAGTAAGAAGGAAGCAAAGCAAAGGATCGGATGTGGCAGGATACGAAGTGCACCGCTAAGCCAATACGAATGTATACATACGAACCCACGCCAATACTAGTAGTAGGGGTATTGAACTCAATTAAAGATTAGGGCACGGTTTCCGGTTGAATTTTCTAATCCTATCCTCTGTTTCTGGTTATACCAATTAAATAGGAGTATCCACCCAACTTTCATATGTTGTTGTTCCTATACGCTAACGGGTTCGTCTTTATAGGCAATGATTTCATTTGTATTCCAATTCGTACGTATACCCCATCGCTTTATGGTTTCCTAGCCTAGCCCATCTCGGTGTCAGCTACCGAAAGAGAAAATTGGTCTAAGGGCAGCATCTACTCATTCATCGCTTGCCTCACATCGAAAGAGGCATGGCTTCTCTCTTCACTCACTAGACCTTTTCCCAAGCAACTCTGAATACTGGAAAATCTGAATGAAATTCGATAAGAGAAATCAGAGCATGTTTCTAAATTTGTGATAACTACTTATTTATGAGTGCGAAATGCTTCATGCGAGCACCCTTGGTGGCCTGCTTTTGAGACAGGGAGGCCATGCTCGTATCTATGCTTTTCATCATTGGTCTGGTCTACTCGTACCCACCCCACAAGGTACATCTTCAACTACCGTGCTTCTTATCTTGACGCTATACATTCAGTTCAGTCAGTCCCAGAGACTTATCCTTCAGAAAAAGGTAATCCACCCATATTGGACTTTTCTTCACCTGGCCTCGCGGATTCAATACCGAATTCTCTTTGCATACCGGCCTGCTAATTCTGGGATTAGTTGTTCTCAATGACTGGTGGATGCCTCTTTTCTACCTTACAAATCGTTTTTATGTACCTTCTCCCTCTCTACACCTTTTTCCGTCTCACCGCCCAGAAAGACCTATAGAAGAAGGAAGAATTCAATCCGTATACTCCAAGCGACGTAACTATCGCACTTTCCAAGCAACCTCCTGCCTCTTGAGCTTGCGTTGTATTCCCTTGAAGAGGAAAGGGATATGCAGCACAGTAGCGTAAGTATTTCCCTCGGTTTTTGAGAACCAAGGTATCAATCCAGTAGGAGGCCACGAGCCAGTCCCTCGCACCTGCACAAACAAATAAGAACTTCGCAGCCAACGCGATAAGGGGTTGTCAATCCCTTTACGGTCACTTACGATAGTGAGATCTGATAGAGATGATAATTATATTTTTGGTATTTTTGGTTTAATAAAACAGAAAATAAACAACGGCAAAAGAAATTAACGGGAAAGTAATATGATAGAGATAGACCCGGGGGCCATAGTTTTCTCTAGTGGATTCTCTCATGATAGCGATATTCTACGGCGGGTAAACAAATTACTGTCGAGCAATTGATAGAAAAGCGAATAATTATGAGACTATCTAGGCATGATCATTGTATATAGGCATCACGTCCGAGACAAGTAGACCGACTCCTGCCTGCATCTACTACTATTACTCCACACATCGACCGCTATCCAACATGCATCTAGTGTATTGAGTTCATACGAACAGAGTAACGCCTTAAGCAAGATGACATGATGTAGAGGGACAAACTCAAGCAATATGATGAAAACCCCATCTTTTTATCCTCGATGGCAACAATACAATACATGCCTTGCTGCCCCTACTGTCACTGGGAAAGGACACCGCAAGATTGAAGCCAAAGCCAAGCACTTCTCCCATTGCAAGAACTATAGATCTAGTAGGCCAAACCAAACCAATAATTCGAAGAGACTTGCAAGGATATTATGAGCACACATAAAAAGTTCAGAGAAGAACCAAATATCTTTCATAGATAACCTTGATCATAAACTCACAATTCATCGGATCTCGACAAACTCACAGCAAAAAGAGATTACATCGAATAGATCTCCTCGAAGACCGAGGAGAACTTTGTATTGAGATCCAGAGAGAGAGAAGAAGCCATCTAGATACTAGCTATGGACCCGAAGGTTTGTGGTAAACTACTCACAACTCATGGTGAGGGCGATGATGATGATGATGAAGGCCTCCGTGATGGATCCCCCTCCCGGAACAGGCTCCAAGATGGGATCTCCACGGGAACAACATCTACGGCGGTGGAATTAGGGTTTTCTCTCTGTGTATGGAGTTTCTAGGGTACGTAGGTATATATAGGAAGAAGAGGGGCACCAGGGCCACAGGGGCTGCCCTCGAGGTAGGGGGGCACGCCCCCACCCTCGAGGGTGGCCCTTCTGTCTCCTGGCTTGGCCCCGAAGTCTATCGTGCGTGATTTCCTCCAAAAATATCTCCTGCGAAGGTTTCATTCCTTTTGGACTCCGTTTGATATTCCTTTTCTGCAAAACCCTGAAATAGGCAAAAAAACAACAATCTGGACTGGGCCTTTGGGTTAGTAGGTTAGTCCCAAAAATGATATAAAAGTGAATGATAAAGCCCATTAAACATCCAAGACTTCATAAATAATAGCATGGAACAATAAAAAATTATAGATACGTTGGAGACGTATCACAACCCTCCAATGAAGAAAGTGCAATTGAAACAATCAAGAATGGAAAAATAATTAGACTCCCTCGTCATTTGTTTGGATTGGAATTAGGCTCCTCTACTCTAGTCATCCTCTTCTATTTCGGGCAGTAGCTCAGCCCGTTCCAGGCCTTCCTTTACTGAATCTATTAGTAGTTGCACGTTTTGACATATGCCTTTATTTAGGCATTGGTTGTAGGCATCCCCTTCTCTTCAAGGAATTTCTGCACCCGATTCCTGATCAAGTGTTGGAAAAGCCGGAATATGATGCTTTCTACTTCAGCAGTAGGATTAGCCTGAAGCCCATAGAATAGATACAGGCGTGTTCTACACATGAGTTCTTGTAGAACATGTTCCAATCAAACCTCTTTCCCTTCGTCTCTGGTTTTCAATACGAACAAGTGTCATCCTCTTCTCCCATCGTTTGGATGGAATACCCACGTGGAGCTGACCTTCACTTTTCAAAGACAGGGGCAAGCCGATAATTTGTAGCATCCCCGGTTGTTTTCTGGAAATTTCAGTAGAAGTGAAGCCCTGTAGGAGCTCCCTAAGGACTCTAGCTAACACCTTTTTGAGACCCTGGGTGACTCGCGTGGACTTATCCCCTCTCGGTAAGCCAAAGACCATATCGTCTGCGTAAGCATTGATTCTCTCTCCTAACCACTCTTAAATATGTGAAATACACGGAATCGATCCAAAACTACAAGCAAGGGAATCAACTCTTATTGCCGTAAAGGAAAAATAACCCCTTTCCTTTCTATATATATACAAGGAACAAGTAGCTTTCGCCACCTATTCCCTAATTAAGGGAACGCGAGAAAGATTTCTCTATGTCAATTCAAAACAAAACAAACGGACGACTGAATCCTATAAACGAAATTCTTTGAGAAGAGCTTGCGCCTATGCTTCTATAAAAATAACCTATGTGGAACGGATGCTTCTACTTGGTCATCATAGACCAGCAAATCCATTTGAGAGCTGTCTTTCTTTGATGGTAGTGTCCTTTCTTCACGCTCACCATCTCTGCGGAGCTTAACAAGATAATCCACGCCAACAACCAAAGCCAACAAGCCTTCGCTCAGAAGCTCTTTCTTCATCTAAGCTTTTAGTAAAATTAGATGTCATCAATAGGGTGGAACGCATTAACCAGTAGAAACCTTGCTTCAAGGTAGATTCTTACATGTTTGGAGTTTTGTCTGGATCCAGGTACCTCAACTATTGGCCTTACATGGCCTGACATGGGTATTCCCTCTTTCTAGTCCCACTCTTCTCCAACAGAGCTCCCTCACTGAGCGAGCATTCGGCATTCCTAGTATGCTCCACTCATTCTACGCCAATCACCCAATCACGGGATCAGAATCACACTCTAGATCATACCTTTCACGAAAGAAAAGGATAGGCAGCCGCTGCTAAACCAAGATCTCCATCTCTTGACTCCGTCAATCAATCTTACCTTATAGGGCACAAAGGTATATTTACCATACGAGATGTGTGCACCTACTAAAGGGAATAGAAAGATCTTGGGCACAAACACTCCACTTTTCACGAAAGACATAGATTCACCAATGATTGGTTGGACTAAATACTACATTTATTTGCTCAGAAGAAGGAAAGTTGGCTGTGAGAATGATTTCTCGTACGTAGTCTTTCCTAGGACCATTCCAACATGATGCTCAGAGGTGGGTGGAGAAAAAGCTCAAAAGGCATACTTCCTGCGCTTTCAGAGGATCTAAATCAGTCTTCATCCTTTCGCTTTTCAAAGCCCCTCGCAATAAATATGTAAATTCGTTTCGCAGAAATTTAGAGATTTTCAATCTCCTTGAAAGAAAATGAGTTCGATCAGCAACACCGGTCTCCGCAGCACCAGGATAAAGACCTTCTTTTTACCCATAACCTTTCTCTGCAGCATTGGAACAAAGATCGGGCTTGGCATAGTTACGAGGTTCCCGTTCTATTTAACTAACACTAACTGAAGCTAACCTGAAGCTTTCTTCTCATGCGACTCTTGGATCGAAAAGAGGCTGCTGGACTGGACCATGGCTGAAACTGCCAGGCACGGACTAAAAGCTTTTATCAGGGATTCCCGAGTCAAACGACTACCATACATAGCATAGAGCTGGAAGCTGCACTAGTGTACGGAGAAGACTAGATGTGAACACGGGCGGACATTGGCTATGTATGGGGCACTCACTAATCACTATTAGTAGGAAACAACTAGCAGAAAGAAAGATGAACACACTTTCACTCCTTGCTCTTCAGCACGTACTCACATGAGGGACTCTCAAATATCTGTTTCAGACCATAATCTTTCGATCCCTTTACCGAAGTGATTGATAGCAGGGCTAAAAAATCATAGGGCTTCTTCTATTTTTAGTGTGAACTCACTTCTATTCTATATCAAGATAGGGGCTTCAGTACTTGGCTGACCCCCCGGTGGAAGACCTGGTTCTACCACACAAGGGCAGCTTTCGTAGTCCAGGATTATTTTCCTCATATGTAATTTCACCTCAATGTGGAAATGTCCGATCTTATTCCAAAATAGAAGGTCTTCATGAAGGTCTGTCTTGTTTCAGGAATATAGGTACCGAAGTACAATAGCGGTAGGTACCAAGGAGAAGACGAGTCAGGGCCAATTGACAAGACTAGCTAGGCTGACCTTCCAGCCATACTCCATCCAATATCGAACGGATGTGTTAAAGGTTTCATGTGATGCTGACCTCAATGAACCAGACCTTGAGAATTCGTTCATCCCTTCGCTCCGAGGATTGGTCGAGTACTTGGCCACATGCATGAGTAGGCATGTTGCCGGGATGTCCCATTAAAAAGGCAGGTCCCATATATGAAATACAAAAATAAGATCAAATAGCGCTCAAGAGGTTTTTCTCCATACGAGAAATCCTTCACTCACAGGGAATTCAAATAGATGTGTTGAAGATCATCAAAGAAAGGAAAAAGACTGAATTCGGTCCATCTCCTCCCTTTTCTTTAAACCAAGAGCTACTCTTCCCTTTTCTTTTTTTATGTAATTTCAATACGATTTCGTTTGTGTTCATGTTTTCAATTTAGAACCCCATGGAAGTGAATAGAAAAAAGAAATATACCCCTGTGATACGCCTTCCTTTACCTATTTCTAGATTGATCGATGTTCAATGAAGGGAAACTTGCCATTCCTTCTTTCCTTTGAAATTGTACATTTTTTTGATTCTGAACTAATTGTATCCTTTTTGTTCCCATCGAGCTTTCTTGCCTAGTGACAAAGGATTTTCACACTTGTTGTGTCTATAAAATATTTTCTCATAAAACACTAACAGAAGTGTTAGAGGGATTCACTTTCGATAAGAATCCAAAAGCAAGTTCCCTATACTATCTTCTTTCCCTCCTCTGTTTTTATCTTTAAGAGGCAGTGCATCCGGCAGGAATCGAACCTACTTTTTGACCCATTTTGCCTTTCTAGGTTGGTGGGCGCTTTCACCATTCAGTCATGGATGCTTTAGCGAGTGAACTAGGTTTTTATTTGAGAGCTAACTAGGTTTTTAGTGGTATTCCTTCTCGAGCTTCTATTTCTTCCGTTAAGGGAGATTCGGGAAAAAAATGGAATAGGAAGACGTGTTTCCAGAACGGACAAGATACGGGTAGAGAAGGAAAAGTTAGCAAAGTTAGACAAGATTGGAATGGGCATAGGAACATGTATTGATGTACCGGATCGGCTAATGCTCCCAGGTTGATGCGATGTATTCCACCAGTTGACTAAACACCTTGCTCCAATTATCATTTTTCATTATTTATTCGCTGTATTATTGCCTCAGGATGTGATCGGGATTAAGCCGGCGTGTCGATACCCGGGAGGGCGGACTCAAGGGATTCATTATTTTTTGCAGTAATGAGGACATGAATTCTGGGCTAATTCTCTATGTTATAGTCTATTAAAAAAATACTTTTAATAATAAATTATTCTGCTAAAGAATAGTCTATTAAAAAATGACTTTTAATAATAAATTATTCTGCTAAAGAATAGGCGAGCCTATAAATAGAAGCTTCGGCGCACTTCTGCATTACTCGTCATTTAAACACCGACTGCCGGCAGTAAAACAATGGAATAATTGCCCCTTCTCATCATGCGTCTGGACTTCGATCACCGGCTCGATGCAGGCTTGCGTGTCTCTCTAATTGCTTCTCGTTATCTCGCGCTAAAAACAAAGCCAAGACCTAAACGCAAACTCACTTTCCTCGTCCTTGTGCAGTCGTGCTGTCCCTCGCACTGTCCGGAGTCTTCTTCCACGACCCGTGGAGTACTGGAGTTCACTTGTGCCACCTTTTTTCTGGCACGTTTTGGCGAGCTCCGGAGGCCCTCTGCATGGTGCCCTGGACGTCCACGTCGTGGCCCGGCTCTCGCTGCACGCACAACTTCTACACGTTCATGGCTGGGGAGTGCCCGCCGACGTGGCCACCGCCGCAGCCACCTCCTCACGGTTGGGCTAGCTCGTCCTCCCCGCGTCCTATATAAACGCACACTCGTCATCGGCAATAGCACACAGAATCAACAGTCCAC
>LR738715.1:153509210-153520720 GCA_902687465.1 Secale cereale | reverse complement strand
GGGTCCTCTCGTCCCCCTCCGGCACTTTGTGGGCTTCTTCTGGTCCAAAAACAGCCTCCGTTGATTTTCAGGTCAATTGGGCTCCGTTTGATAGTCCTTTTCTGCAAAACCCTAAAACAGGAGAAAAACGGAAACTGGCACTTGGCTCTGGGTTAATAGGCTATTGCCAAAAATCGTATAAAAGTGTATAATAAAGCCCATAAAACACCCTAGAAGGATAATATAATAGCATGGAACAATCAAAATTATAGATACGTTGGAGACGTATCACGGATCACCTGGCTCAAGAAAGGAGATCGTAATACAAATTTATTCCACTCAGAGTCTGAAGGAAATATGCCCTAGAGGCAATAATAAAGTTGTTATTTATATTTCCTTATATATCATGATAAATGTCTTTTATTCATGCTAGAATTGTATTAACCGGAAACTTGATACACAGAGTGTCTCTAGTATGCCTCTAGTTGACTAGCTCGTTAATCAAAGATGGTTGAGTTTCCTAACCATAGACATGTGTTGTCATTTGATCAACGGGATCACATCATTAGGAGAATGATGTGATGGACTATACCCATCCGTTAGCTTAGCACAATGATCGTTTAGTTTTATTGCTATTGCTTTCTTCATGACTTATACATGTTCCTCTAACTATGAGATTATGCAACTCCCGAATATCGGAGGAATACCTTGTGTGCTATCAAACGTGACAACGTAATTGGGTGATTATAAAGATGCTCTATAGGTGTTTCCGAAAGTGTTTTTGGTGCTGGCATAGATCAAGATTAGGATTTGTCACTCCTAGTGTTGGAGAGGTATCTCTGGGCCCTCTCGGTAATACACATCATAATAAGCCTTGCAAGCAAATGACTAATGAGTTAGTCATGATATGATGTATTACGGAATGAGTAAAGATACTTGCCAATAATGAGATTGAACTAGGTATGATGATACTAACGATCGAATCTCAGGCAAGTATCATACCGTTGACAAAGGGAACAACATAGATTGTTATGCGGTTTGACCGATAAAGATCTTCGTTGAATATGTAGGAGCCAATATGAGCATCTAGGTTCCGCTATTGGTTATTGACCGAAGATGTGTCTCGATCATGTCTACAAAGTTCTTGAACTCGTAGGGTCCGCACGCTTAACGTTCGATGACGATTTGTATTATAACTTATGTGTTTTTGATGACCGAAGTTTGTTCGGAGTCCCGGATGATATCACGAACATGACGAGGAGTCTCGAAATAGTCGATACATAAAGAATGATATATTGGGTGATGTTATTCGGACACCGGATGAGTTCTGGAGGTCACCGGATAAATATCGGAGTGCCGGAAAGGTTATCGGAACCACCGGGGAAGTTATGGGCCTTATTGGGACTTAAGGGAGAGAGAGGGAGCAGCCAAGGGCTGGCCGCGCCCCTCCCATGGGCCTAGTCTGAATTGGACTTGGGGGAGGGGCGGCCCCCTCCTTCCTTCTCCTTCCCCTCTCCTTCCTTCTACTCCTAGTTGGACTAGGAAAGGGGGGTCCAACTCCTACTAGGAGTAGGATTGTCCCCCTTGCGCGCACCCTATAGGGCCGGCCGGCCTCCCCCTTGCTCCTTTATATACGGGGGCAAGGGGGCACCCTAGGACACACAAGTTAATAGTTGTTTTAGCCGTGTGCGGTGGCCTCCTCCATAGATTCCACCACATGTCATATTGTCGTAGTGCTTAGGCGAAGCCCTGCGCAGATCACATCATCAACACCGTCGCCACGCCCTCGTGCCGATGGAACTCTCCCTCGTTCTCAACTGGATCAAGAGCTCGAGGGACGTCATTGTGCTGAACGTGTGCTGAACAGGGATGTGACGTACATTTGGTACTTGGATCGGTTGGATCGTGAAGACGTTCGACTACATCAACCGCGTTACTAAACGCTTCCGCTTTCGGTCTACGAGGGTACGTGGACACACTCTCCCCGCTCATTGCTATGCTTCTCCTAGATAGATCTTCCATGATCATAGGATTTTTTTTGGAAATACTACGTTCCCCAACAGTGGCATCATGAGCCAGGTCTATGCGTAGATGATATGCACGAGTAGAACACAATGAGTTGTGGGCGATAATAGTCATATTGCCTACCAGCATGTCATACTTCTTACCAGCATGTCATACTTTGATTCGACGGTATTGTTGGATGAAGCGGCCCAGACCGACATTACATGACCGCATTCATGAGACTGGTTCTACCGACGTGCTTTGCACATAGGTGGCTGGCGAGTGTCAGTTTCTCCAACTTTATTTGAATCGAGTGTGACTACGCCCGGTCCTTGTGGAAGGTTAAAACAACACACTTGACAAAAAATCGTTGTGGTTTTGATGCATAGGTAAGAACAGTTCTTGCAAAGCCCGTAGCGGCCACGTAGAACTTGCAACAACAAAGTAGAGGACGTCTAACTTGTTTTTGCAGGGCATGTTGTGATGTGATATGGTCAAGACTTGATGAGTTATACGTTATTGTATGAGATGATCATGTTTTGTAAATTATCGGCAACCGGCAGGAGCCTTATGGTTGTCTCTTTATTGTATGAATTGCGAAAGCCATGTTATTGCTTTACTTTATCTCTATGAGTTAGCGATAGTAGTAGTAGCAATAGTTGGCGAGACGACCACGACGCTACGATGAAGATCATGGTGTCAAGCCGGTGATGATGGAGATCATGACGATGCTTTGGAGATGGAGATCAAAAGCACAAGATGATGATGGCCATATCATGTCACATATTTTTGATTGCTTATGGTGTTATCTTATTATGCTTTTTATTTTGCTTAGTACGGCGGTAGCGTTAGAAGATGATCCCTTACAAAATTTCAAGGTACAAGTGTTCTCCCTGAGTATGTACCGTTACGACAGTTCGTCATGCCGAGACATCACGTGATGATCGGGTGTGATAAGCTCTACGTTCACATACAACAGATGTAAGACAGTTTTGCACATGCAGAATACTCGGGTTAAACTTGACGAGCCTAGCATGTACATACATGTCCTAGGAACACTGGAGACCGAAAGGTCGAGCGTGAATCATATAGTAGATATGATCAACATAAGATGTTCACCATTGAAAACTACTCCATCTCACGTGACGATCGAAATGGTTTAGTTGATTTGGATCACGTGATCATTTAGATGACTAGAGGGATGTCTATCTAAGTGGGAGTTCTTTAGTAATATGATTAATTGAACTTTAACTTATCATGAGCTTAGTCTTGATAGTTTTTGCATATCTATGTTGTTGTAGATCAATGGCCCATGCTACCGTTCCTTTGAATTTTAATGCGTTCCTAGAGAAAGCTAAGTTGAAAGATGATGGTAGCAACTACACAGACTGGGTCCATAACTTGAGGATTATCCTCATTGCTACACAGAAGAATTATGTCCTGGAAGCACCGCTAGGTGAAAAGCCCACTGCAGATGCAACCCAGATATTATGAACGTCTGGAAGAGCAAAGCTGATGATTACTCGATAGTTCAGTGTGCCATGCTTTAAGGCTTAGAATCGGGTCTTCAAAGACGTTTTGAACGTCATGGAGCATATGAGATGTTCCAAGAGTTGAAGTTAATATTTCAATAAAATGCCCGAGTTGAGAGATATGAAGTCTCCAACAAGTTCTATAGCTGCAAGATGGAGGAGAACAGTTCTATCAGTGAACACTTACTCAGAATGTGAGGGTACTACAATCACATGACTCAACTTGGAGTCAAAGTTGATGAATATAGTGTTATTGATAGATTTCTTCAATCACTGCCACCAAGCTATAAAGGCTTCATGATAAACTATAATAAGGGATGCAGAAGACAATTCCCGAGCTCTTCGCTATGCTCAAAGCTACGGATGTAGAAATCAAAAAGGAGCATCAAGTGTTGATGGTTAACAAGACCACTAGTTTCAAGAAAAAAGGCAAGGGAAAGAAGGGGAACTTCAAGAAGAATAGCAAGCCAGTTGCTACTCCCGCGAAGAAACCCAAGTCTGGAGCCCAGCCTGAAACTGAGTGCTTCTACTTCAAAGGGGCTGGTCACTGGAAGCGGAACTACCCCAAGTATTTGGCGGATAACAAGGATGGCAAAGTTAACAAAGGTATATTTGATATACATGTTATTGATGGGTACCTTACTAATGCTCGTAGTAGCACCTGGGTATTTGATACTGGTTCGGTTGCTAATATTTGTAACTCGAAACAGGGGCTACGAATTAAACGAAGATTAGCTAAGGACGAGGTGACGATGCGCGTGGGAAATGGTTCCAAAGTCGATGTGATCGCTATCGGCACGCTACCTCTAAATCTACCATCAGGATTAGTTTTAGACCTAAATAATTGTTATTGGGTGCCAGTGTTGAGCATGAACATTATATCTGGATCTTGTTTGTTGCGAGACGGTTATTCATTTAAATCAGAAAGTAATGGTTGTTCTATTTATATGAGTAACATCTTTTATGGTCATGCACCCTTAATGAATGGTCTATTTTTGTTGAATCTCGATCGTAGTGATACACATATTCATAATATTGAAGCCAAAATATGCAAAGTTGATAATGACAGTGCAACTTATTTGTGGCACTGCCGTTTAGGTCATATTGGTGTAAAGCGCATGAAGAAACTCCATGCTGATGGACTTTTAGAATCACTTGATTATGAATGATTTGGTGCTTGCGAACCATGCCTTATGGGCAAGATGACTAAAAATCCGTTCTCCGGAACAATGGAGCGAGCAACTAACTTATTGGAAATCATACATACTGATGTATGCGGTCCAACCAGTGTTGAGGCTCGCGGCGGGTATCGTTATTTTCTGACCTTCACAAATGATTTGAGCAGATATGGGTATATCTACTTGATGAAACACAAGTCTGAAACATTTGAAAAGTTCAAAGAATTACAGAGTGAAGTGGACAATCATCGTAACAACAAAATAAAGTTCCTATGATCTGATCGTGGAGGCAAATATTGGAGTTATGAGTTTGAAATTCATTTCAAACAATGTGGAATAGTTTCACAACTCACGCCACCTGGAACACCACAGCGTAATAGTGTGTCCGAACATATTATACGTACTTTATTAGATATGGTGCGATCTATGATGTCTCTTACCGATTTACCACTATCATTTTGGGGTTATGCTTTAGAGACTGCTGCATTCACGTTAAATAGGGCACCATCTAAATCCATTGAGACGACACCTTATGAATTGTGGTTTGGCAAGAAACCCTAATTGTCGTTTCTTAAAGTTTGGGGCTGCGATGCTTACGTGAAAAAGCTTCAACCTGATAAGCTCGAACCCAAGTCGGAGAAATGTGTCTTCATAGGATACCCAAAGGAAACTGTTGGGTACACCTTCTATCACAGATCCGAAGGCAAGATATCCATTGCCAAGAATGAATCCTTTCTAGAGGAGTTTCTCTCAAAAGAAGTGAGTGGGAGGAAACTAGAACTTGATGAGGTAATTGTACCTTCTCCCGAATTGGAAAGTAGTTCATCACGGAAATTAGTTCTAGTGATTCCTACACCAGTTAGTGAGGAAGCTAATGATGATGATCATGAAACTTCACATCAAGTTACTACTGAACCTCATAGGTCACCCAGAGTATGTTCCGCACCAGAGTGGTACGGTAACCCTGTTCTGGAAGTCATGTTACTAGACCATGATGAACCTATGAACTATGAGGAAGAGATGATGAGCCTAGATTCCGCAAAATGGCTCGAGGCCATGAAATCTGAGATGGGATCCATGTATGAGAACAAAGTGTGGACTTTGGTTGATTTGCCCGATGATCGGCAAGCAATTGAAAAATGGATCTTTAAGAGGAAGACTGACACCAATGATGTTACTGTCTACAAAGCTCGACTTGTTGCGAAAGGTTTTCGACAAGTTCAAGGAGTTTACTACGATGAGACTTTCTCACCCGTAGCGATGCTTAAGTCTGTCCAAATCATGTTAGCAATTGCCGCATTTTATGGTTATGAAATCTGGCAAATGGATGTCAAAACTGCATTCCTTAGTGGATATCTCAAAGAAGACTTGTATATGATGTAACCAGAAGGTTTTGTCGATCCGAAGGGTGCTAACAAAGTGTGCAATCTCCAGCGATCCATGTATGGACTGGTGCAAGCATCTCGGAGTTGGAATATACGCTTTGATGAGGTGATCAAAGCATATGGTTTTATACAGACTTTTGGAGAAGCCTGTATTTACAAGAAAGTGAGTAGTGGGAGCTCTGTAGCATTTCTGATATTATATGTGGATGACATATTGTTGATTGGAAATGATGTAGAATTTCTGGATATCATAAAAGGATACTTGAATAAGAATTTTTCAATGAAAGACCTCGATGAAGCTGCTTATATATTGGGCATCAAGATCTATAGAGATAGATCAAGATGCTTAATTGCACTTTCACAAAGCACATACCTTGATAAAGTTTTGAAGAAGTTCAAAATGGATCAGTCAAAGAAAGGGTTCTTACCTGTGTTACAAGGTGTGAAGTTGAGTAAGACTCAATGTCCGACCACTGCAGAAGATAGAGAGAAAATGAAAGTCATTCCCTAAGCTTCAGCCATAGGTTCTATCATGTATGCAATGTTGTGTACCTGACCTGATGTGTGCCTTGATATAAGTCTAGCAGGGAGGTACCAAAGTAATCCAGGAATGGATCACTGGACAGCAGTCAAGAACATCCTAAAGTACCTAAAAAGGACGGAGGATATGTTTCTCATTTATGGAGGTGACAAAGAGCTCGTCGTAAATGGTTACGTCGATGCAAGCTTTGACACTGATCCAGATGACTCAAAGTCACAAACCGGAAATATATTTTTGTTGAACGATGGAGCTGTCAGTTGGTGCAGTTCGAAGCAGAGCATTGTGGCGGGATCTACATGTGAAGCGAAGTACATAGCTGCTTCGGAAGTAGCAAATGCAGGAGTTTGGATGAAGGAGTTCATATCCGATCTAGGTGTAATACCTAGTGCATCAGGTCCAATGAAAATCTTTTGTGACAACACTGGAGCAATAGCCTGGGCGAAGGAATCCAGGTTTCACAAGAGAACCAAGCACATCAAGAGACGCTTCAAATCCATCCGCGATCAAGTCAAGGAGGGAGACATAGAGATTTGCAAAATACATATGGATCTGAATGTCGCAGACCCGTTGACTAAGCCTATTCAATGAGCAAAACATGATCAACACCAAGACTCCATGGGTGTTAGAATCATTACTATGTAATCTAGATTATTGACTCTAGTGCAAGTGGGAGACTGAAGGAAATATGCCCTAGAGGCAATAATAAAGTTGTTATTTATATTTCCTTATATATCATGATAAATGTCTTTTATTCATGCTAGAATTGCATTCACCGGAAACTTGATACATGTGGGAATACATAGACAAAACATAGTGTCCATAGTATGCCTATACTTGACTAGCTCGTTAAAGATGGTTGAGTTTCCTAACCATAGACTGTTGTCATTTGATAAATGCGATCATATCATTAAGAGAATGATGTGATGGACAAGACCCATCCGCTAGCTTAGCACAATGATCATTTAGTTTTATTGGTATTGCTTTCTTCATGACTTATACATGTTCCTATAAGTCTGAGATTATGCAACTCCCGAATACCGGAGGAACAACTTGTGTGCTATCAAACGTCACAACGTAACTAGGTGATTATAAAGATGCTCTACAGGTGTTTCCGAAAGTGTTTGTGGTGTTGGCATAGATCAAGATTAGGATTTGTCACTCCGAGTGTCGGAGAGGTATCTCTGGGCCCTCTCGGTAATACACATCATAATAAGCCTTGCAAGCAAATGACTAATGAATTAGTCACGAGATGACGTATTACAGAATGAGTAAAGAGACTTGCCGGTTACGAGATTGAACTAGGTATGATGATACCAATGATCGAATCTCAGGCAAGTATCATACCATTGACAAAGGGAACAACATATGTTGTTATGCGGTTT
Source organism: Secale cereale (assembly GCA_902687465.1). Lineage (NCBI taxonomy): Eukaryota > Viridiplantae > Streptophyta > Magnoliopsida > Poales > Poaceae > Secale > Secale cereale. The sequence goes on along the minus strand of LR738715.1, from coordinate 153,512,719 downwards.
GACCGATAAAGATCTTCATAGAATATGTAGGAGCCAATATGAGCATCCAGGTTTCGCTATTGGTTACTGACCGGAGATGTGTATCTGTCATGTCTACATAATTCTCGAAACCGCAGGGTCCGCACGCTTAACGTTCGATGACGATTTGTATTATGAGTTATGTGTTTTTGATGACCGAAGTTTGTTCGGAGTCCCGGATGAGATCACGTACATGACGAGGAGTCTCAAAATGGTCGAGGCATAAAGAATGTTATATTGGATGATGTTATTCGGACACCGCATGAGTTCCGGGGGTCACCGGATAAATATCGGAGTGTCGGAAGGGTTATCGGAACCACCGGGGAAGTTATGGGCCTTATTGGGCCTTAAGGGAGAGAGAGGGAGCAGCCAAGGGCTGGCCGCCCCCCATGGGCCTAGTCAGAATTGGACTAGGGGGAGGGGCGGTGCCCCCTCCTTCCTTCTCCTTCCCCTCTCCTTCCTTCTTCTCCTAGTTGGACAGGAAAGGGGGGGGGGGTCCAACTCCTACTAGGAGTAGGATTGCCCCCTTGGGCGCGCCCTATAGGGCCGGCCAGCCTCCCCCTTGCTCCTTTATATACGGGGGCAAGGGGTCCCTAGTACACACAAGTTAACAATTTTTTTAGCCATGTGCGGTGCCCCCCTCCACAGATTGCACTTCAGGTCATATTATCGTAGTGCTTAGGCGAAGCCCTACGCAGATCACATCATCAACACCATCGCCACACTGTCGTGCTGACGGGACTCTCCCTCATCCTCAACTGGATCAAGAGCTCGAGGGACGTCATCGTGATGAACATGTGCTGAACACGGAGGTGCCGTACATTCGATACTTGGATCGGTTGGATCGTGAAGACGTTCAACTACATCAACCGCGTTACTAAACGCTTCTGCTTTCGGTCTATGAGGGTACGTGGACACACTCTCCCCACTCATTGCTATGCTTCTCCTAGATAGATCTTGCATGATCGTAGGATTTTTTTTGAAATACTACGTTCCCCAACAAAGTCTATTTGGCGGGCTAGGAAAACCGCATAAAGAAACTTGAGGGCACTGATGGCGTATTCACAGAGACATGAAGGATATGGGTGCAACGGCTACAAATTATTTTCAATCTATCTTCACGGCTGATCTTAATCTTAATCCTGCTCCTATAATTGATCTTGTTGCCCCTTTCGTTGGAGATGACACAAATGAAAAGCTATGCAGTGAGTTCACTGAAACGGAAATTTCCGACGCATTATTTTAGATTGGTCCTCTCAAGGCACCCGGACCAGGCGGGTTCCCTGCGTGTTTTTTTCATAGGAATTTGGCGACTCTCAAGGAAAGTGTCATATGCGCTGTGAAGGAGTTTTTTTGCACTGAAGTAATACCACTTGAGGTAAATGATACTGTGATTGTCGTGATTCCAAAAATCAAAAACCCCGTGAAAGTTGTTGATTTCCGTCCTATGTAATTTTATTTACAAAGTTGTGTCTAAGTGCTTTTGTCAATAGGCTCAGACCTATACTGGATGATATTATGTCTCCATATCAGAGTGCTTTCATTCCAGGGCGTAAGATTACTGATAATGCATTGATAGCTTTTGAATGTATCCATCATATCAAGCAAGAGAAATATCCTATCAAGAGCTATTGTGCATACAAACTAGATCTCTCCAAGGCTTATGACCAGGTTGATTGGTCCTACCTTAAGCAAATGATGCAAAAGCTTGGATTCTCTCACCAATGGGCTAGCTGGATAATGACTTGTGTGACCTCAGCGAGATACTGCATAAAATTTAATGGAGCCATCTTGGGATTCTTTTCCACCGATGCATGGGCTTCGGCAAGGTGACCCTTTATCCCCATATTTGTTTTTGCTTGTTGTTGATGGTCTCTATGCTCTGATAAATCAAGGTATTGAATTGGGGAATATTTCCCCGATGAAAATCACAAGAAGAGCTCTTGTTATATCTCATTTGCTATTCGCAGATGACACTTTGTTGTTCTTTAAAGCTTGTGACCAAGAGGCTACACATGTCCAAAATATTCTGGATGCTTATGGACATGCTACAGGCCAGCTTATTAACCCTATCAAGTGCTCTATTTTATTTGGAAACTCATGTCCTGTGAACACCATGATCCGGTGAAGGGTGTTCTCCATGTTTTGACCACTGGCTTTGAGGAGAATTACCTTGGACTTCCAACCCCTGATGGGAGAATGACAAAGGGTAAATTTCAGACTCTGCAAGCTAAGCTCACAAAGCATTTGTTCTCTTTTGATGGTCACCCAACTCAAGCTGGGAAGGAGGTGTTGATAAAGTCGGTTGCACAAGAAATTCCAAATTATTTAAGAAGTGCTTTCAAGCTCCCACTTGAGGTCTGTGATGATCTAAACCGTATGGTGAGAAACTATTTTTGGGATGCGGAAGAGGAAAAAGGGAAAACACATTGACATGCTTGGGACAAAATGACTAGACCTAAGTGTCAAGGCGGTTTGGGTTTTAGAGATTTCAGATTATTCAACCAAGCATTGTTAGAAAGGCATGCATGTCGCCTTCTAACCTACCCGGGTAGTTTATGCGCAAGGTTGCCGAAGTCTAACTATTATCCAAATGGGAGACTGTAAGATATAGTATTTACTGGGAATCCTTCTTCTACTTGGCAAGCTATATGTCATGGTCTAGAGTTATTTAAAAAGGGAATTGTTTGGAGGATTGCAAATGGCCAAAATGTAAGAATATGGAGAGATGGATGGAGCGCCCGGGATCCTACTGGTGGAATCATCTCTCAAAAAGGACGATGCAGATTAAAATGGGTTTCTGAGCTTATGGACCATAATAGAAACTGGGATAACACAAAACTGCAGCAATATTTTCTTCCAATGGACATTTGTGAGATCTAGAAAATACGCCTGTGAAAGTGCAACTATCCGTGGGTGGGTTTGGTAATTACTAACAACATATAGCTCATTGAACTAATGCTATTTCAAGATGATATTTCAGGAAAGTTCAATGATTGGCATGGCATGGATTAGAAATGTGGACCCTCAAAATGCTAAGGACAAAGGATTGGCTCAAGCTCAAGACTCTACATTTTCCATTTTAGTGATCCAAGATCACATTGAGTCCATAGGAAAGCCAATACTATTAAAAGGGGATGAGGTGTTGCATAATGGTTTGCTTGCTCAAAATGCTTAGTGATATGCTCCAAAACCCTCAATCATTTTCCCACATCCACATATGTCCCAAACCAAAAGTCAAACTCGACCCCACCGAAAATATCTATCCGGCGCCACCGAGTTCATTTGACATAGCCACTGCCAGAAACCCTAATCATTTTGGTCTCACCAAAAGGGATCTCGGTCTCACCGAGATGGGATTGCAAACTCTCTGTTGCCTGTTGCAATATTGCCAGTCTAACCGAGATGAGCAATCGGTCCCACCGAGTTTGTAATGCAATCTCTCTGTTGCCTCTTCGTAACATTTAGGTCTCACCGAAATGAGCGAATCA
>LR738715.1:153483010-153509056 GCA_902687465.1 Secale cereale | reverse complement strand
TAATAGCGAAAAGTAAATAGCGGATGTGATCAATGATGGTAATATGGACCGGAGTCTCATGATGTTCACTAGTGATGTCTCTCTCCCAAAAGACGATAAAACAGCTATGTGAGGTAAACGAATTACAATTGGGCAATTGACAGGACCACGAACGCAAACCAATGCTGACTACATTGCAAGAAAGGTTGAGGTTCAAAGCATGGGCGGTACGCCAAAGTAAGTAGACCGAAATCCATCAATATCTACTACTAATCATCCACCTTGAGATATCTATCCAGAACATCTCGCTGGTATTAAGTTGCGAGCCCCACCCATAGTGTAAACTCAAAGCAACAGACAACTGCATTAAAAGAACTTTGCGTAAAGTAAACAATCCTTGCACCCGCGGGCACAAGCACCGTTGTTTTCCCCCTTGTGGCAACAGCACATCCCCTAGACTCATGTTTCTGTCACTCAAGCTAGTCATCGAGGGGCTTGAACCCACAATCAAGCATAACGTTCCCTCTTGGAGTCACTACCTACTACTTGGCCGAAGCAATAAATAACAACGGAGAACATGCAAGAATTACTTACGAACATAAATATAAAAGAGGTAGATCAAATATATTACTCAATCACAATCTGAACATAATCTCATAATCCATCGGATCCCAGCAAACTCAACATAGCAACCACATAAGGATTACATATGTGCCTCGATCATGTAGGGCAGCTCACGAGGACTAATTAGTGAAGCACAAGAACGGGAGGAGAACATCACATAGCTACTGGTCATGGACTCATGGTCCAAGGGAGACTACTCACAACTCATCCGGGAGGCGTCCATGGTGGTGGAGAAGCTCCCGATGGTGATCCTCCCCTCCGACAGGGTGCCCGGAAGAGTTCTCCTGGTGCTCCCGATCTTGGAAGCGGCGGCGGCGGCAGAACAGAGATGAGATCGCGAAAAAGAGTTCCCGTCCCGAGGGTTTCGAAGGACGCTCTAAATATATGCCAAGGGGGGGCACCAGACGGGGCTCGGGGGGCCCAGGCGCCCCCCCGGCGCGGCCCAGGGGGGCGCGCCGCCAGGGCGCCTGGGGCCCTGGTGCCCCCCCCGGCTGTACTTCGGGCGCAAGGTAGGTTCTGGAACACTGATTTTTTATATAATTTTTCTGGATTTTTCCTGACAGTTCTCGTAATGTGAAAACCTGAAATACAAAAACAGCCGAAAATAGAAACTGGCACTGGGGTGCACTGGATTAGTAGGTTAGTCCAAATATGATCAAAAGTGTATGGAAGTGTATAAATATCATAGCAATATCACCCAAAAGTGGCATGGAGCAAGCAGAAATTATAGATACGTTTTGGACGTATCAACATCCCCAAGCTTAATTCCTGCTCGTCCTCGAGTAGGTAAATGATAACAAGAATAATTTCTGTGGTGACATGCTATTAACCATATAGGACTTTTTATAGTCATATGACAAAAGCTTACTGAGACAATGAATCTGTAGTAATTAAGTTGCCTCATGAGAAAATCACAAATGACTGAAAGTTTTTACAATGTGAAACTGAAACATCAAAAAGATTTGCAATGAACATGGTGTGCAAATATGATAAAGTGATATCTAGCTTGCCCCCTTTAGTGAAGCAAAACATAAATGCAGGGGCACCTTCAAGGTTTAAGTGATGACTAGATACAATGATTTCAAAATAAACGATATCACAATCATGCAAAAGACAATGCTACTTTGGAACAATGCACATTACACTTAGAATGACAATCATGCTCTCAGTAGTTGGTGCTTGAAGAAAGAAGGTGGAGACTCAAAAAGTAAAAGAATGGTTATGTGCTAGAGCTTTTTATTTTGAAAACATAGAAGCAATTTTGTCAACGGTAGTAGTACTTCATATGTGTCATGCATAAGACATCCTATAAGTTGCAAGCCTCATGCATCGAATACCAATAGTGCTCGCACCTTGTCCTAATTAGCTCGGATTTCCATGGGTTATCATTGCATTACATATGTTTCAACCAAGTGTCACAAAGGGGTACCTCTATGCCACCTGTACGTTTTGGACGTATCAGTAATCGGTCCCACCGAGATTACGTTATGCCCTAACGCCAATGAAATCGGTCCCACCGAGTTGATCATATCGGTCCCACCGAAATACCTAACAGTCACATTATGAACTAAATTGGTCTGACCGAGTTCTCTTAATCGGTCCCATCGAGTTTGGTAAATTGTGTGCAATGGTTTGATTTTGTGTGGAGGCTATATATACTCCTCCACCCACTCTTCACTCGTGGAGAGAGCCATCACTACATACCTACACTTCCATCATTCATGTTCTGAGAGAGAACCACCTACTCAAGTGTTGAGATCAAGATATTCCATTCCTACCATATGAATCTTGTTCTCTAGCCTTCCCAAGTTGCTTTCCACTCAAATCCTTCTTCCACCATATCCAAATCTGAGAGGAGCTGTTTGAGTGTTGGGGAGACTATCATTCAAAGCATTTGAGCAAGGAGTTCATCATCAACACACCGTCTATTACCTTTTGGAGAGTGGTGTCTCCTAGATTGGTTAGGTGTCACTTGGGAGCCTCCGACAAGATTGTGGAGTTGAACCAAGGAGTTTCTAAGGGCAAGGAGATCGCCTACTTTGTGAAGATCTACCGCTAGTGAGGCAAGTCCTTCGTGGGCGATGGCCATGGTGGGATAGACAAGGTTGCTTCTTCGTGGACCCTTCATGGGTGGAGCCCACCGTGGACTCGCGCAGCTGTTACCCTTCGTAGGTTGAAGTCTCCATCAACTTGGATGTACGATAGCACCACCTATTGGAACCAAGACAAAAACATCGTTGTCTTCACTTGCGTTTGCTCCCTCCAAACTCCTCCCTTTATCTTCATATGCAATTGTTTTACTTTCCGCTGCTACACTCTTAGAATTGCATGTGTAGGATGATTGCTTGACTTATGCTAAGTTGCTAAAATCTTCCAAGTATTAAAATTGGGAAAAGGCTAGATTTTTATTTAGTCAAGTAGTCTAATCACCCCCACTAGACATACTTTCGATCCTACAAGTGGTATCAGAGCTTTGGTCTCCGTTTGCCGTGATTTCCATAGCTTTGGTGATCATAGCCTTGGTTTCACAATCTAGGAGAGTATGGTGTCTAGCGAGGGAAGTTACCACCGTAGAGGTCCTTATTTTAATGGTACTAATTTTGCTAGTTGGAAGCATAAGATGAAAATGCATATTCTTGGACATAACCCGCCATTTGGGCTATTGTGTGTATTGGTTTTGCAAGTTGAATTCTTCGATGGGAAGGAACCAAATCGTGAAGCCACCTCGGAAGAGTTGAAGATGCTGCAATACAATGCTCAAGCTTGCGATATCCTCTTCAACGAATTGTGCCCCGAAGAATTCAACAAATTCAGCCGACTTGAGAATGCAAAGGAAATTTGGATACTTTGATTGATATGCATGAAGGTACCGACTCCGTCAAGGAATCCAAGTTGGATGTGCTTCAAAGTCAACTTGACAAGTTCAAGATGAAGGATGGTGAAGGTGTCGCTGAAATGTACTCTAGGCTTGCTCTCATCACAAATGAGATTGTCGGCTTAGGAAGTGAAGAGATGATCGATAGATTCATCATCAAGAAGATCCTAAGAGCCTGGGATGGAAAATATGATACCGTATGCACATTGATCCAAATGATGCTCAATTACAAAGATCTCAAGCCAACGGAAGTCATTGGAAGAATTGTTGCTGATGAGATGTCACTCAAAGATAAAGAAGAGCTTCACAACAAATATAGTGGTGCTTACAAAGCCTCATGTGATGCTCCTACATCATCAAGTGAGAAACAAGACTTCAATGAAGAATTGAGCTTAATGGTGAAGAACTTCAACAAGTTGTACAAGAGTAGAAGCAAAGAGAGAAGTTCCAAGTCAAGGTCCTACAATGACAAGAGATCTTCAAGCCGTGATTGGAATTGCTACAATTGTGGAAGACCCGGACACTACTCCAATGAGTGTACGCCACCCCACAAGAGAAGAGAAGACTCACCTAAAAGGATAAGTAGAAGAGAAGATTCACCACCAAGAGAGAGAGGGAGTAGAGATGATCGTTATGAATGAAGACCTTCTCGGAGAAGCAAAGATTCGGAAAGGAAGGACAAATCATCAAGGAGCTATACAAGACGAAGACATCAAGCTCATGTTGGTGAATGGGCATCCGGTTCCGACTCTGATAACCACTCCGAGAGAAGCTACTACTCCGACTCCGAAGGTACTCAAGATGAAGGTGTTGTCGGAATTGCTCTTGTGTCAACCAACTCCTACGACATATTTGACTCACCAAATGAAGGAATTGGAAGATGCTATGGCTAAAGGCCCTAAGGTATCACACCCCGAGTATCTTGATTTCAATAGTGATGAAGATGACTTGCTAGGAGATGATGATTTACTTGTTGGTAGCAATAGTGATGAAATTTTTGATGAAAACTATGATGAAATTGCTATTAATCATGCTAATCAAGATAAAGCGAATGACAATGATAAAGAGAAGATTGAGCGTCTAACTAAAGAACTAAACACTCTTAAGTTAGCTCATGAAACTAACTTGGAAGATCATCGAGAACTTTTAAAGACTCATGAGAAGTTACACTTTGAAAAGCTCAACCTTGAGCAAGAGCATGAGTTCTTAAAGGCAATCAATGATGATCTTCGCAAGAAAAGTTCCTCTTACATTACCAAGCGTTTACTCTTGTCTACCTACATGCCACAAGTAAAATCTAGCAACAAGAACAAGAAAGATTCTTCCTCTAGTAGTAACAATAATCATGCTAAATCCAATGATGTTGCTTCTAGTAGTTCTCTTGATTCCACTAATGACTCTCTTAGCCAAGTTACACTTGAGCAAGAAAATAGCTTATTGAAGGGAATTATAGAGAAATGTGTTTACAAGAGTCTTGCCGAGAGTAAGAAATTTGATGACATTGTACGCAAGCAAGGAAGACACCGAAAGAATCAAGGTGTTGGTTTTGAACGAAAGTTCAATGCCAATGGAGTTGAGTGGGAGGAAGATCAATACCCCAAGACGAAGTTTGTTCCTCAACAAGAGAAGTATGATCCTACTTCTTTTCAAGGGACACAAGCACAAGATGATCTTACACCACAAGACCACAAACTAAAGGGCAAGGATAAGCTTCAAGAAGAGATTGATGCATTTGAAGAAGCTCCTAAGGCCTTGGTCAAGTGGGTTCCCAAGACTACATCAAGTTCTACTTCATCAAGTACGACTACAACTCCAAGGATTCCCATCAAGATGGTGTGGATTCCCAAGAAGAAGAACTAGAGAGTTCTTGAGGGTGACTCTGCCAACACACTTCACTCATATCATTTTGGCAAAGGACAAGTGCAAACAACTATCATATCTTGCACTAGTTCAAGGAGTCACAAACCCTCTTGTTCGTAAGACAAGGGACAAGTTAACCTAATGCTTTCATGGACATCATCATGTGTGCAATTCACTCTATGTCTATGGGTATCCTTGTTTGTTCCTTGTGGGACTAACCCGTGTAGGTATTGAAAGTGAAACTCACTCCAATGGATTGCTCCAAATGATCTACATCAACATTGAGCATCTACATCTTCAACACCTACATGAAGTCATCATCGACAAAACCCAAGGTTAGTTCATCCCTCTTAGGGGGGATATCACATATAGGGGGAGCTTTACTCTAACAATTGAGCTAAAGCAACTCTAATGATGTGAACACAACAATGCTTTATGTAAAATTGGTAACCCCACTTGTGCTTAAACGATGAGTATGACCTATGATCAAATGTTCTCATTTGGCTCCTAAGTCAATATACTCATATATAGATGACCTAGTCATCGCCAATTGGTTGATAGATGCTAGAATGGTTGTGCATGCCTTGCCACATGTTTCATTTGCTATCTTATTGTGTGAGCATGTTGAATGCATATTTTTCTCATTCGAGGACATCCATTTGTTGCTTTGATTGTTTGGCTCTTTTTCTTTTGCCAAATGGATGGACAAGAATGCCTAAGAACCCCCTCTAGCTATCTATGCTTTTCTCGTCTCAAACTCTATTCATGCTACATCACAAAGCTTGATCAAGTCAGATTCGAACCACTCTGTGTGAGGAGCACTCGGAGTCCCCGATTCGTCATAGGCTTAAACATCGAAAACCTCTTTGTGCATTTTGGTATGACCGAGTCATCCACTTCGGTCACATCGAGTTCACTAAGTTGATCTAGGTTTTCAATCTCGGTGCAACCGATTTGAGCTTTTCGGTCCCACCGAGTTGCAGTAACTGCTAACAGTTTTGCATCTCGGTGCCACCGAGTTGTTCCACTCGGTCACACCGATAGTGTCAGGTTATATATACCGACGGGCCAAATTTTGGAAAACTTTCCAAACCCTCCAGCCCTCGTGTGACCTGCTCTGCCTCTTCAGGTCTCCGGATCGTCTCCTTGCCGCCAGCGACCTCCCGCCGCTGGACTCTGCCGCCGTGAACGGCAATCTTCGCCGCCGTCGCCGCCGTAGCAAGTTCACCGCCGAGTTAGGGTATGAACTTGATTCTTTGTGCTACTCCTTAACTCCGATTCTTAGCACATTGCATTGCCATGTTCCCTTCCACGTATGAGATCTTCCTATCCAGCAAAAACTCCATAGAAAGTAGTTTTGATTCGAGAAATTTATGGTTAGGTCTCCGCCGAACTCATCTCGGACCGACCGAATTGTAGAAATCGGTCCCACCGGTTTGGCTTAGGCCAGTGCACTTGCTCTTTTCAGTCTGACCGAAAGTTGCAAATCGGTGTGACCGAGTTCAACTCTGTGTGAAACCCTAGCAATATCGGTGCCACCGAAATGTGACTCGGTCTGACCGAGTTCACTAGTTCAGGCTCCAGAATTGCTTCGGTGTCACCGAGTTTAACAAATCGGTAGCTCCGAAATGCTTTCTGTAGAGAACTAAAACTAAGTTTTTCTTGTCATCTGTTTTGCAAAAATTCTGTGCTTTGTGATGCTCATCCACTCTACCTCATCTACATCTATTCACAGGGTGAGCTTTCAGTTGCAGTGTCAGAGATGTCTAAGGGCAGTGACAGTCAGAATAGTTCAGAGGATCAAGTCAAGTTGAGTGAGGGCTCTAGTCCCAATAACTCCAGCTACTATGAGAGCAGTAGAAGCACTCCCAGTGACCTTCCAAAGGCTGCTACCAAGTCAAGGAAGAAGAAAACTTCAGTTACTGAGGATGAGGACTTTGTGGCATATGAGGCCACTTCTAAGAAGAAAGTGCTCGAGAAGGAGTATGGCACAGCTAAGGCAAATAAGCCGGGTCAGAAAAGGAAGATCCCTGCCAAGAGGATTCCCATGTCAAAGGCCAGAACCTCTACTCAAGAGACTATGGTGTTCACACTTGAATCTAGGGATGATGAGCCTGGAGGCACTAAGAAGAGAGCTAGGAAGACAACAACTCGAGTGATTGGCAAGCCATCCATGAGGGATGATGATGAGGATGAAGCTGAGGAAGAAGAAGTTGCTGCACCAGCTCCTAAAGCTCAAAAGCTTATGGGAGATGCTATCAAGTCTGGGGCTGCTCCTTTTAAGCCCAAGACTACTCCCAAAGGTGCTCAAGCCACCAAGTCTGCACCCAAGAGGAGCACAAGAAATATTCCTGTTTCAGAAAAGAACAAGGCCCCAGTGCCTGAAGTTGCTGAGAAAGCTGAGCCCCAAGTGCTTAGAAAGTTGAAGCCCAAGATCCCTGACCATGACAACACTCACATTGTTGCTGAGGACATGATGCTGAGGAAGCATGCAGGTCTCAGGTTGTGGAGAAATACTGATCCATATGCTGTAAGGAGAAGGAATGATGTGGACTACAGGTTTCACACCAAGGAACAACAAGACTTCTATGAGAAAGTCCTGCTTGATAAGAAGCCCATTGTGTGTGATATGAGAAGGGTGGACTGGAAGTTCATTGATGACAATGCAGATTATTTCCCCAATGTGCATGAAAGCTTCAAAGCATGTGGAGTTGACAAGTTTGTGGCTCAAAAGTTGACGAACTGGAATGATGAACTCATCATGCAATTCTAGTCCACATCTCACTTTTATCCTGATGGTCGTATGGATGTCTGAAGGTACAAGGTACCAGTCGACTTTTGATGATGGGCCAAGCTGATCAAAGCCCCTGAAGAGCATGATGATGATCTGGATTTCTATGCCAAGAAGAAGCAAGACCACAACTCCATGGCAAATATGTACAAGGTGATCCCTGATGATGAACACACAAGTTTGGATTTGTACATCACTTGCAGTTTGGTCTGGCCACCATCAACACAATCTTAAGGCATACATTGTTGCCAAAATCTGGAGATGCAAAGATGATAAGAGGACATTCAATCAACTTGCTGCATATATTTGATGTGCCTTAGAAGTTCAAAGTCATGAGCCTCATTGTTGAAACAATCAAAAGGACTGCTGCAGATCAGAAAAGATCATGTGGGTATGCTCCACACATCCAGATGCTCATCAACTCTAAGATGGGCATATGCACATACTCATTGGATAGAGAATATCTACCCCTGGTGCCTGACTTTGAGAACAACACAGTTGTCATGGATGAGAATGAACCATCTTCCGTGCAAGCACATGAAAGGAGAGAGAAAGCCAAAGCAGAGAAAGCTGCCAAGATGCCAAGTGTGGAAGAAGCATCTCAAATGACTCTCAAGTCCAAGAAAGATCAAATGTCATATCTTATTCAAGCAACCATGAGGATTGAGAAGGGCTTGGCCACCCTGACTCAGAATCATGAGAGCTTGGAGAGGATCATTGAGACTAAGTTCTATGATCTTGATCTAAAGGTGACAGAAATCCAGTCTGCTGTTGAGAAGCTTCAGGAGGACAGGCTACCACAGATGCATTTTAGCGAGTGCCTCGAGGTCAGAGATCTGCTGTAGTGCCAGTACCAGATACTAGAGCTACTACATCCACATCAGCAGCCACGGCTTCAGTGCCACCTCCAGGAGCCACTCCACCAGCTCCAGCTACTTCATATGAAGCCTTCGTCCTTGGAGTTCTCTCTACACCGCCTCCCGAAGACGAAGCCTGAGAGACGCATAGCACTATGCATTTTCAAACTTTTTGGTAACTTGTTGCCAAAGGGGGAGAAATATGTATAGATCATAGGATTCGAGAGAGAGTGTTTTGTCTCTTTGGTCTCTCTTGCTTTTGGTTGAACTTTATTGTGCATTTGATTCATACTCTATGTCTGTGTGTGAGATACTTGTGTGATTTTGTGTTTGATCATATGCTACCTTAATGTTTGCTTGGATGATATTATCTCTATATTTCCATATGATCATTCACTTTGCTTGGTGATGAGTGCATGTTTTAATTGATATCATTTTGAGTGCTCCACCAAGATGTAAGTGACATGGAAGAGTAACCCATGATCCTAATCGATTGTGCATTTGCATTCAAACGCAAATTTTAAACAATACACAAATTTAGGGGGAGCTCTTGTTTATCACATACTTATCAAAGCGACGATGCATTTAAATCTTATTATCATTTGTCGAATCTTTGATCTATATGTTGTCATCAATTACCAAAAGGGGGTGATTGAAAGTGCAATATCCCTGGGTGGTTTTGGTAATTACTAACAACATATAGCTCATTGAACTAATGCTATCTCAAGATGATATTTCAGGAAAGTTCAATGATTGGCATGGCATGGATTAGAAATGTGGACCCCTCAAAATGCTAAGGACAAAGGATTGGCTCAAGCTCAAGACTCTACATTTTCCATTTTAGTGATCCAAGATCACATTGAGTCCATAGGAAAGCCAATACAATTAAAAGGGAATGAGGTGTTGCATAATGGTTTGCTTGCTCAAAATGCTTAGTGATATGCTCCAAAACCCTCAATCATTTTCCCACATCCACATATGTCCCAAACCAAAAGTCAAACTCGGCGCCACCGAAAATATCTATCCGGCGCAACCGAGTTCATTTGACATAGCCACTTCCAGAAACCCTAATCATTTCGGTCTCACAGAAAGGGATCTCGGTCTCACCGAGATGGGATTGCAAACTCTCTGTTGCCTGTTGCAATATTGTCGGTCTAACTGAGATGTGCAATCGGTCCCACCGAGTTTGTAATGCAAACTCTCTGTTGCATCTTCGTAACATTTCGGTCTCACCGAAATGAGCGAATCGGTCCCATCGAGTTTGCCTGACCAACTCTCTGTGTGCTCATTACCAAAATCGGTCTCCCAGAGTTTGTGTAATCGGTCCCACCGAGATTACGTTATGACCTAACCCTAATGAAATCGGTCCCACCAAGTTGATCATATCGGTCGCACCGAAATACCTAACGATCACATTATGAACAAAATCGGTCTGACTGAGTTCTCTAAATCGGTCCCACCGAGTTTGGTAAATTGTGTGTAACGGTTAGATTTTGTGTGGAGGCTATATATACCCCTCCACCCACTCTTCACTCATGGAGAGAGCCATCAGAACATACCTACACTTCGATCATTCATGTTCTGAGAGAGAACCACCTACTCAAGTGTTGAGATCAAGATATTCCATTCCTACCATATGAATCTTGTTCTCTAGCCTTCCCAAGTTGCTTTCCACTCAAATCCTTCTTCCACCATATCCAAATCTGAGAGGAGCTATTTGAGTGTTGGGGAGACCATCATTTGAAGCATTTGAGCAAGGAGTTCATCACCAACACCCCGTCTTTTACCTTTTGGAGAGTGGTGTCTCCTAGATTGGTTAGGTGTCACTTGGGAGCCTCGACAAGATTGTGGAGTTGAACCAAGGAGTTTGTAAGGGCAAGGAGGTCGCCTACTTCGTGAAGATCTACCGCTAGTGAGGCAAGTCCCTCATGGGCGATGGCCATGGTGGGATAGACAAGGTTGCTTCTTCGTGGACCCTTCATGGGTGGAGCCCTCCATGGACTCGCGCAGCCGTTACACCCTTCGTGGGTTGAAGTCTCCATCAACTTGGATGTACGATAGCACCACCTATCAGAACCAAGTCAAAATACATCGTTGTCTTCACTTGCGTTTGTTCCCTCCAAACTCCTCCCTTTACCTTCATATGCAATTGTTTTACTTTCCACTGCTACACTCTTAGAATTGCATGTGTAGGATGATTGCTTGACTTATGCTAAGTTGCTAAATTCTGCCAAGAATTAAAATTGGGAAAAGGCTAGATTTTTATTTAGTCAAATAGTCTAATCACCCCCCTCTAGACATACTTTCGATCCTACAGCCCGTCTCATCGCTTTGGAGAAGATTTTATAGCTTGGGCCCCAGAGAAATTGGGTGTTTTAAGTGTGAGAAGTGCATATAGGTTGGCTTGAGATGATCTACACAATGGGCCCGTGACTACTTCTAGTCACCACTCGGATGGGCGGTGTGAGGGCTGGAAGGCCCTCTGATCTTGCCTATCACCCCCCTAAGGTGTTGAGTTTGCATGGCGTTTGGCAAACAACTCTCTTACTACTTGGTGTAATAAAAAGAAACAAAGGCTGGAAGTCAATTCACTGTGCCTGATCTGCGGCTCGACTGATGAAGACTCCTTCCATACGTTTTTTACGTGCACAAATGCAAGAACTCTATGGAGGGCCATGATGGTTGTATGGTCATTACCTGATGCATGCACTATCAAACCGACTGGTCCAGATTGGTTCATCCAATTTATTTGCCAACTTGATGAGTCTACAAGGGTGCGGCTGTTGATGCTCTTCTGGAGGATATGGCACGTTAGAAATGAACTTGTTCACTCCAAGCATGTGCCCCCCGTGGATTTCTCGGGCTGGTTCTTGTCAAGCTACCTATCTTCACTGCAATCTATAGCATTCACCTAGAAAATGACCATGTAAAAGGAAAAGCTACAGTTCAGTTTTGCTTACCTCTCACATCACGTACATGCAGTAACACCCACATTGACTCAGTACCGTGGACTCCTCTGGGGATTGGACGTGTCAAACTAAACACGAATGGTTCCATTCTGGACGGTGTGGGCAGTATTGGTATGCTCCTCTGAGATCACCTTGGCGCCATCATTTTTAGCTCTTGTAGGCATCTGTTCTCATGCAATGACGTGCTAGAATGTGAGATTTTAGCAATTAGGTAGGGAGTAATGCTTGCACTACAATGGAGCAATCTACCAATTGATATTGGATGTGATAATTTGGAGGTAGTGAACATGGTCAGAAGTGGAGACACAAACATATATAAGTATAGTTTTCTTATAAGAGAGATAAAATATAGCATGTCTGAACATAGTTCTTGTATTACTCAGATACGTTGTAGTTGTAATTCTTCTAGTCATATTCTAGCAAACTTTCGTAGGACCCAATGCTGTGCTACCGTCTAGCTTGGATCAGGACCTGATGTCGTTTTGGTCGCGGTTATCGGTGATTGTACCCCCTAATTGAGTAATACAAGAATTATTTCCGCAAAAAAGAGAATACGAACATCTTAGATATTATTTTTCCAGTAATATGCATGATCCGAAGCTTCAATGAAAACCAAGAGACTACAAAAGTGGTTAAAATCACAATTTAAATTTCGGGGCATATGTTTGAAACTCATTAAGGTCTTTCCAAAAATGCATGAAATAATCTTAAAATTAAATTGTCTATTTTTTTGTAAATCATGATTTATGGATTAATTTGAAAATTTATATTTTTGTAGTCACGGGTTTAAACGTCGAGAGAATAGACAAGATATGTCTTTACAACACCACAAAATTTCAAACCGAGTCATATATAGAGAATCAAACTTAACAAATCCGGCCATAAATAGTGTCTTTTTGTGAAAACATTTGTCATTGATTAATCCCTTTTTAATGAATAAATCAAGAATTTGGGTTTGAAATTTTATCTAATTACAAATACATATATTGTCCACTATCCCAATTTGGTTCAAAAAACTCCATAACTTCTTATACATGTGATGCCCCATAAGTATAGGGGATCAATCGTAGTCCTTTCGATAAGACTGTCGAACCCAACGAGGAGTAGAAGGAAATGACAAATGGTTTTCAGCAAGGTAATGTCTGCACGAACTGAAATTGTAAGTAGTAGATAGTTTGATAGCAAGATAATTTGTGACGAGCAAGTAACAGTAACGACAAATAGTATGCAACAAGGTAGCCCAATCCTTTTATGGCAAAGGACATGCCAAAACTGTTTCTTATAATAAGCAAAGTGTTCTCGAGGGCACACGGGAATTTCATCTAGTCACTTTCACCATATTGGCTTGATTTGTGTTCACTACTTCGATAATTTCATATGTGGGTGGATCGGTGCTTATGTGATGTTCTTACCTGAACAAACCTCCTACTTATGATTAACCCCCTCGCAAGCATCTACAACTACGAGACAAGTATTAAGATAGAATCTAACCGTAACACTAAACATTTGCATCCAAATCGGTCCCTTACAAAGTAGCGCATAAACTAGGGTTTAAGCTTCTATCACTCTAGCAACCCATCATCTAATAACTACTCCACAATGCATTCCCTTAGGCCCAAACATGGTGAAGTGTCATATAGTCAGACGTTCACATGACACCACTAAGGGAATGACAACATACATATCATCAAAATATCGAACACATATCAAGTTCACATGATTACTTGCAACAAGATTTCTCCCGTGACCTCAAGAACAAAAGTAACTACTCACAAGTGATAAACATGTTCATGATCAGAGGGGTATTGAATAGCATAACAGATCTGAACATATAATCTTCCACCAAATAAACCATATAGTAATCAACTATAAGATGTAATCAACACTACTAGTTACCCACAAGCACCAATTTAAGGTTCTGGTACAAAGATTGAACACAAGAGATGAACTAACGTTTGAGAGGAGATGGTGCTATTGAAGATGTTGATGGAGATTGCCCTCCCCAAGATGGGAGAGTTGTTGGTGATGATGATGACGATGATTTCCCCCTCCGGGAGGGAAGTTCCCATGGCGGAATCACTCCGTCAGAGGGCAAAAGTGCTCATGCCCAAGTTCCGCCTCGAGACGGCGGCGCTCCATCCCGAAAGTCCTCTCCTTAATTAGTTTAGGTCAAAATGACTTATATACTAGAAGATGGGCATAGGAGGAGGGCCGAGGAGGGCACAACCCACCAGTGCGCGCCTGGGCTCCCTAGCGCGCCCAGGTGGGTTGTGCCCACCTGGTGGGGCACCTCTGGTGGTTATTTGCGTAATTTTTATATATTGCATAAAAAATCCTCATGAATTTTCAGCTCATTTGGAGTTGTGCTGAATAGGTATCCTGACATTGCTTTTTGAGGTCTAGATTTCCAGCTACCGGTATTCTCCCTCTTGATATAAACCTTGCATATTATGAGAGAAAAGGCATTAGAATTACTCCAAAAGGAATTATTATGCATGAAAACATCATAAATAACAGTAGGAAAACATGATGCAAAATGCACGTATCAACATGCTATCCTTTTTAAAAAGGAGGATATTGGCCTCTGCATTGGGTGATGCGCACAACCATATATATTTTATATGTGCCATCATGGGTTGATATCATGACATCACCTAAAAGGGTGGGAGCGCTAGATATGTTTCCATAATTAAACTTAGGCCATATGAGGTAGCAACAAGGTAAAATCCTCATAGTCGAACTCAATAAATTTGAGGTGGACAATGATTCTAGTACTAGTCAATCTGAGGTGGTTTCTAGATATCCCTATTAACTGGGACCTTTGTCAGTTATGGTTAGACAAGTTGTCTTGGAGACGTTTTGCAACCATTTTATAAGAACGAGTTTGTATTACGATCAGTCAAGACGGGTTTTCGAAGTATTTTTAAAAAAAATTGCACTTGGTGGAAGATGTTGATCCCCATGTTAAGATGGCATCAAGCTAATATAACCACATAACATATTCCATTACTTTTAAAACTTGATTTATGGTCATGGCGGATCAAATTGCTTTCCAGGATTCACTCGATATTCACATCAGCGACGTGTCAAAATCAAACTAATGATGCATCTCGCATTTTTTGAGATAGTCACTAATTAAGGGGTACCCTTAGCAAATGTCAATATCCACTGCATATAGTGGTGACATGTGGTGCAATGTACGTGTGCCCCCCGTCGCCTCCAATAAATTTTGGGATTTTATCACAGATCATGCGGTGGGAGGGTGCGATGTACGTGTTTTTTTAGAGTCCAAATTTCAGATCAAAATATCTTTTGAATCGAGTGTCTAAACTAAGAATGTTTCACTGGTGTGTCCCTCGCATCGATATCTCTGAAAGTAGCTCCCATATTGGTAGGTTTTGATGACCTTTTTCTGACCCAACGTGTACTCTTGAGTGTAGTGCATTTATCCACCCAGTGTAGTGTGCTTCTACTCCAGGTATGTAGTGTAGTTGTACTCCGCGTGTACTTTGTGCGCTTGTACTCCTGGTGTAGTTTATATGTACTTCATGTGGTAGTGTTCTTCTTCTTTCCTCGACTATATATCCGTACTTCCCATAGTAGTATACATGCAGTCTCCGTAGTAGTATAGTTGCACTCTCGATCAGTGAATAGCTGAAAACGCACTACATGGAGGTATTACATGACAAAAAACCAAAAGAAACAATAAAACTAGACGGAAATAAAAAGAAACAACCTCGTACGAAAACATCCATGGCATATAGTTCATAAAAACGCCCCTCTCTAAAAAAATCTCACTTATTCTCTCCTCCTAGCATTGCCACGCGTCATACGAAGGCACTACTCCCTCATGCCCCTACTAGGTATACCACTTATTTAATTTCTCCTGGGTTTCAATGAATTTCAAGGAAGACTCTAGGGATGATCAAGTTCCATAAAACACTTTTGGGGTGTGTGGATGAGAAAAATAAAATGTTTAGCACTCAGAGAGCTTCTCCGGCAACCTTTTTTGACCCTGAAATGGTAGGAGACTTCTCATAGTGTGGCTTCCTAAAAGTGCATCTATTAGATACCATAAATTTTGTTTACAATGATTAATGACAAACATGGTAGGACTCTTGTTTTATCAAGTCTATTCAAGGAGAATGGAATATCAATGGTGACCCCTACCTTCCAACTTTTCAAGATGTTGTGTACCTCAAGCTCAATTTTAACATATGATTTATGAATCCGAGATTCGCATTAAGTGTAGGACACTCCGATCAAGAAGGTGACAAGAAAAGTGACTTTGGTTTGAACTCCAAGACTATATCCTAATTAGCCAATGATCTTGAAATAATGCAAAGCCACTCAACTCCTATGTTTTCGAAAGCCCCACGCCATTGTATCTTCTACCTGGTATTACCGAGCCTTATTGTGTGAGTTAGCCGCATAGAGCAAAACTAGTTTCCCACAACGACATAATTGTTATTCTGTTTGTTCCATGTCAGATCCGGTACATTCTAGTATAAATATTTCTCTGGCATTTTTGAGCACTATAAATTTTGTTTCTTTGTCGATTCGCATGAAGCATGATGCTCCCGAGCAAATCCTTCTGGAAACTTTGAGTTATAACTTTGGATTTTCTACAAAGTTATCTTCTGAGAAATACCCTATCTACTACGATAATACCAAGATATTGTTTTTAGCCGGTACTACCAAGCCAGTTATTTTCTCGCATAAATGATCCAGTTTTTTATGTAGAACTGCTGCTATTCTTTCATACAATACTTTTGACAATTGTCACTAAGGCTTCCTATAAAAGCTTTGGCCATTCATACTTTTAATGTGTTGGCTAGTTCTGGGATTATTGCTCCAATACTTCCAGACGAGGAGCAGAAGGAAATGACAATTGGTTTTCAGCAAGGTAATGTCTGCAGGTACTGAAATTGTAAGTAGCAGATAGTTTGATAGCAAGATAACTTGTGACGAGCAAGTAACGGTAACGGCAAATAGTATGCATCAAGGTAGCCCAATATTTTTGTGGCAAATGACATGCCAAAACAGTTTCTTATAATAAGCAAAGTGTTCTTGAGGGCACACGGGAATTTCATCTAGTCACTTTCACGATATTGGCTAGATTTGTGCTCACTACTTTGATAATTTGATATGTGGGTGGATCAATGCTTAGGTGATGTTCTTACTTGAACAAACCTCCTACTTATGATTAACCCCATCGCAAGCATCCGTAACTACGAGAAAAGTATTACGATAGAATCTAACCATAGCATTAAACATTTGGATTCAAATCGGTCCCTTACAAAGTGGCACATAAACTATGGTTTAAGCTTCAGTCACTCAAGCAACCCATCATCTAATAACTACTCCTCGATGCATTCCCTTAGGCCCAAACATGGTGAAGTGTCATGTAGTCGATGTTCACATGACACCACTAAGGGAATCACAACATACATATCATCAAAATATCGAACACATATCAAGTTCACATGATTACTTGCAACAAGATTTCTCCCGTGACCTCAAGAACAAAAGTAACTACTCACAAGTGATAAACATGTTCATCATCAGAGAGGTATTGAATAGCATAATGGATCTAAACATATAATATTCCACCAAATAAAGCATATACTAATCAACTACAAGATGTAATCAACACTACTAGTTACCCACAAGCACCAATCTAAGGTTCCGGTACAAAGATTGAACACAAGAGATGAACTAGGGTTTGAGAAGAGATTGTGCTGTTGAAGTTGCTATTGGATATTGCTCTCCCCAAGATGGGAGAGTTGTTGGTGATGATGATGACGATGATTTCCCCCTCCGGGGTGGAAGTTCCCCCGGCGGAATCGCTCCGCCAGAGGGCAAAAGTGCTCCTGCCCAAGTTCTGCCTCGAGACGGCGGCGCACCGTCCCGAAATTCCCCTCCTTAATTATTTTAGGTCAAAATGACTTATATACCAGAAGATGGGCACCGAAGGTGGGCCAAAGAGCGCACAACCCACCAGGGGGCGCCTGGGCTCCCTGGCGCGCCCAAGTGGGTTGTGCCCACCTGGTGGGGCCCCTCTGGTAGTTATTTGCTTCAATAATTCTTATATATAGCATAAAAAATCCCTGTGAAGTTTCAGCTCATTTGGAGTTGTGCAGAATAGGTAGCCTAACGTTGCTTTTTCAGTTCCAGATTTCCAGCTGCCAGTATTCTCCCTCTTGATATAAACCTTGCATATTATGAGAGAAAAGGCATTAGAGTTACTCCAAAAGGCATTATTATGCATGAAAACATCATAAATAATAGTAGGAAAACATGATGCAAAATGGACGTATCAACTCCCCCAAGCTTAGACCTCATTTGTCCTCAAGCGAAAAACTGAAATCGAAAAACATGTCCACATGCTTAGAGAGAGAGGTGTCGATAAAAAAATACGAGCATAGAAGCATCATGGATATTATTGTAACAACAACAAATTTCATTAAAACATAATACACATAGCTCTATCATATAATTTCTCATGAGCAAGCTCATATAATTTCTCATGAGCAAGTAACAATTCATTACCCTATTGAAGTATAAAGCATAAACTCTATTGAGAACCAACAAACTATGTTCTCGGTCAACTTTACAATTACAATTCATCTTCTTTTCAGGAAGAGTCACGTATCGGAGCCTTTAGGCAAGTCCACATACTCAACCATCATATAGTCTTCTATGATTGCTAACACTCACCGCATAAACATGAGCAAAAAGTTTCAACCGGACACATAGAAAGATAGGGGCTTATGGTTTTGCCAGCCAGCGTACTCACCTCAAGGGTGATGTCAACAATAATAATTCATGCTCACCCATATTCAATTGGATATATGTGCCTAGATCTTTCCTCACCACACGATGCTTGCCAAAAGAGAACATAAAAAGGGAAAGAGAGATATACTTTGACTCTTTGCATAAAAGTACATACATATGAGTAAAAGATAGGCCCTTCACAGAGGGAAACAGAGGTTGCCATGCGCTTTTTGGTTGTATTCTCAATCTCTTAGTGCAAAAGAATGTCACGCTATATTGCCCCTTATGATTGCAACCTTTATTATGTAGTCTGTCGCTTTTATTATTTGCCATCACAAGTTCGTACAACACTCCATTTTCTCTTACACTAAATGATCTTACACATTTAGAAGCAATTTTTATTGCCTTTTTGCACCGATGACAACTTACTTGAAGGATCTTACTCAGTCCATAGGTAGGTATGGTGGACTCTCGAAAAAGATTTGGGTTTAAGGGTTTTTGGATGTATAAGTAGTATCTCTACTTAGTGCGGAATTTTTGGCTATAAAAGATATTGAGCAAGCACCACATGTTAAAGGATCTATGCCAATATAACTTC
Organism: Secale cereale; assembly: GCA_902687465.1. Lineage (NCBI taxonomy): Eukaryota > Viridiplantae > Streptophyta > Magnoliopsida > Poales > Poaceae > Secale > Secale cereale. The sequence continues at coordinate 153,489,726 of LR738715.1, read as the reverse complement.
TATGTGAATATGAACAAACATAAGTCATTACGTTGCCTTCCTTGTCCAACGTCAACCATTTTGGCATATAATATTTTTTTATGGGGGCTCGCAATCACAAAAGATGTCCAAGATAGTATATTTGCATGTGAATCTTCTCTTCCCTTATTAATTCTTTCATGAATTGCATCATTGACCAATGCTATGTTTATCAATCTCCAATAAGTTTTACTACTTATACTTTTCCTTATGTGATGTCATTACTTACCATAAGATTAGCATATGATCTTTTTCATTTATTTCATTTCTTTTTATTGAAACAAAGAAGGTGAAGAAAGAAAAACTCAACTAACTTTATTATATATCTCACACACGATACATAGATAGATAGATCACTAAGCAAACTTTCAAAGAAAGACCGAACTAGACTTTTATTCAACTAATGCAAAAGATAACTATACATCGAACTAAGGTAGATAAAGGTAAAGATAGTGATGTGATACGATACCGGGGAACCTCCCCCAAGCTTGGCTCAAGCCAAGGGGAGTGCCCATACCCGATACTCAACTTTCTTTTGGTGGTGAAGAAGGTGTTGGTGGTGGTGATGAGGTAGTAGAGAGCTCTTCCAACTTGTATCTGAGGCTAAAATTCACTTCCCTCGGATTCTCATTCTCCAACTCGAGCTTCAGTATCTTCTTGCATAGCGCTTCCTTGCTTTCACGTAGGAAATGAGGAGCCATTGGCTCGTTTCCATACTCCTCATCCGAGAGCCAGACATACGGGGAGGACTTCTTAATGACATAAATATCCAGAGATTGATGAGAAACAGGTTGCTCCTCCCCTGCGTCTTGAGATGACATAATTTCATATCTGTTAGAAAACAACAAGAAAGAAGAACAGAGGATTTCTCCGTGATACAGAGGTCAATAGGTTCGGGAAGTATATATAGATTTATTTATCATGGGAAATAAGCAAACGAGAGAGAAACGGAGTCCGGAAGGTACGCAAGGTGGGCACAACCCACCTGGGCGCCGCCTGGCAAGCCAGACGTGAGCTCGTGTCATGTGCCCACCAGGGGTGCCTTCCTGGTTGCTTCTTATTTTCCTAAATTTCTAATATTCCAAAGATGACAAAAAATATTTTTACGGATTTTTCGGAGCCCGTTTACTTACCGTATCACATACCTCCTTATTTTAGGATTCTAGGGCTTTCCGGAAGGTTTCTTTTATGTGTTCCTTTGGTGTCATGGTTTGGATAATATTTCTTTCAACATTAATAGGCGTACCTAAGATATAATGTTTGATTCTTTGACCATTGACCACCTTTGGGTTTGTACCTTCGACATTATTTATTTTGATGGCTCCAGAACGGTAAACTTCTTCGATAACATAAGGTCATTCCCATTTAGAGAGGCGTTTTCCTCCAAAGAATCTAAAACAAGAGTTGTACAATAAAACATATCCACCCACTTTGAATTCCCGCTTTTGGATTCTTTCATCATGCCATCTTTTAACTTTTTCTTTGAATAGCTTGGCATTTTCATAAGCTTGGGTCCTCCATTAATCTAGTGAGCTAATATCAAATAACCTCTTTTCACCAGCAAGTTTGAAATCATAGTTGATTTCCTTAATTGCCAAATAAGCTTTATGTTCTAACTCAAGAGGAAAATGACAAGCTTTTCCATAAACCATTTTATAGGGAGACATACCCATAGGATTTTTTGTAAGCTGTTCTGTAGGCCCAAAGTGCAGCATCAAATTTCTTGGACCAATTCTTTCGGGACATATTGACAGTCTTTTGCAATATTATTTTTATTTCTCTATTACTAAGTTCAACTTGGCCACTAGACTAAGGATGATAGGGTGATGCAATTCTATGGTTAACATCATACTTGGCAAGCATTTTACGAAAAGCACGATGAATAAAGTGTGAGCCACCATGAGTCATTAAGTATCTAGGGACTCCAAACCTTGGGAAAATAACTTCCTTAACCATTTTAATAGAGGTGTTACAATCAGCACTACTAGTTGTAACAACTTCTACCCACTTAGTACCATAATCAACATCAACCAAAATATGAGTATACCCATTAGAGGAAGGAAAAGGTCCCATGTAATAAAATCCCCAAACATCAAATGGTTCAATAGTAAGTGAATAATTCATAGGCATTTCTTGATGCTTACCGATATTACCTATTCTTTGTCATTCATCACAAGATAAGACAAACTTACGAGCATCATTGAAGAGAGTAAGCCAATAAAAACTGGATTGTAATACTTTGTGAGTGTTGGGGAACGTTGCATGGCAAACAAAAAAATTCCTACGAACACCCAAGATCAATCTAGGAGATGCACATCTACGAGAGGAGAGTTGGATCCACATACCTTTGGAGATCGCTAAGCGGAAGCATTCAAGAACGCGGTTGATGTAGTGGTACGTCTTCGCGATCCAATAACGATCCGTCCCGCGAACTTCGATCTAGTGCCGAACGGACGACACCTCCGCGTTCAACACACATACGGCTTGATGACGCCTTCACCTCCTTAATCCAGCGAGCAATGGTGAAGTAGTAGCTCAAGTCCTCCGGCAGCACAGCGGCGTGGTGGTGGTGGTGACGGAGAAATCTCAGCAGAGCTTCGCTTAGCACTACGCACAGGAAGGAGGCTACGAGAGAGAGAAGGAGCAGCGCCGTGGCGTATTAGGGTGCTGCTGCCCTCTCTCTACCTCTCAATATATAGGGGGAAGGGAGGAGAGGAGGGGGCGCCCCTAGATCCAATCTAGGGGGCGGCGGCCACAAGGGGGAAACCCTAGATGGGTTTTCCTCCCTAGAAGACTTGGCCCCCAAGCCAAGGGGTGGGAACCCTAGGGGTGGTGCCCCCACCTCCTCTGGCAACGTGGAAAGGGGTGAGGGGGGCTCACAGCCCCTTAGTGGGATGGTTTGCCCCTCCCCTTGGCCCATGAGGCCCCCCAACACTTGTCGGGGCCCCCGAAACCACTTTCGGTCATGCTGGCCATCACCCGGTACCCCCGGATCACATCCGGACTCCAATACCCTTCATCCAATATATCGATCTTCACCTCCGGACCATTCCGGAGTTCCTCGTCATGTCTGAGATCTCATCCGGGACTCCGAACAACCTTCGGTAATCACCATAATGACTCAACTATACTAATATCGTCACCAAACATTAAGTGTGTAGACCCTGCGGGTTTGAGAACTATGCAGACATGACCGAGACACCTCTACGGTCAATAACCAATAGCGGGACCTGGATGCCCATATTGGTTCCCACATATTCTATGAAGATCTCATCGGTTGAACCTCGATGTCAAGGATTCAGATAATCCCGTATGTAGTTCCCTTTGTCTATCGGTATGTTACTTGCCCGAGATTCGATCGTCGGTATCTCCATACCTAGTTCAATCTCATTACCAGCAAGTCTCTTTACTCATTCCGTAATACAAGATCCCGTGGCCAACTCATTAGTCACATTGTTTGCAAGCGTCTTGTGATGTTGTATTACCGAGTGGGCCCTGAGATACCTCTCCGTCACACGGAGTGACAAATCCCAGTCTTGATCCATGCCAACTCAACAGACACCCTCGGAGATACCTGTAGAGCACCTTTATAGTCACCGAGTTATGCTGCGACGTTTGGTACACACAAGGTATTCCTCCAGTGTCAGTGAATGGCATGACCTCATGGTCAAAGGAACATATACTTGACATGCATAAAACGATAGCAATAAACTTGACACGATCATATGCTACGTTCATAGTTTGGGTGTTGTCCATCACATCATTCTCCCAATGATGTGATCTTGTTATCAAATGACAACTCATGTCAATGGCTAGGAAACCATAGCCATCTTTGATCAACGAGCTAGTCTGGTAGAGGCTGACTAGGGCAACTTGTTGTCTATGTATCCACACATATATTTGAGCTTCCGATCAATACAATTCTAGCATGGATAATAAAAGATTATCATGAACAGAGAAATATGATAATAACCAATTTATTATTGCCTCTAGGGCATATTTCCTACAGTGAGCAGTTCTGTCTCCCGCATGATGTCCTCCATAAGCTTCGGAGTGACATTTCCGTAGGATTTGTTCCTGTTCATGCTCAAGTACACAACGTCTGATAATACCATCTACTCCTTCTTTATAAAGATGTGGGTCATCCCAAAAGTAATGTCTTAAATCATAAAAGATTTTTTCTTTTGTTGGTATGTGAAGCTAGGAGGTATGTATTTAGCAACAATATAATTAGCATAGTCGGCATACCAAGGCATGCTATTAGAAACATTTATTGTAGCTAATTTTTCATCGGGAAAACTATCATCAATAGGTAGTGGGTCATCAAGAACATTCTACAACCTGGAAAAGTTATCAGCAATGGGGTTCTCAGCTCCTTTGCTATTAGTGATATGCAAATCAAATTCTTGTAGCAAGAGAACCCATCTAATGAGCCTAGGTTTAGCATCTTCATTTTCCATAAGATATTTTATTGCAGCATGATCAGTGTGAAAAATTACTTTTCAGTCCATAATATAGGATCTAAATTTATCACAAGCAAACACAATTGCTAGAAATTCTTTTTCAGTAGTAGCCTAATTTCTTTGTGCATTGTCTAGAGTTTTACTTGCATAGTGAATAACATTCAGTTTCTTATCAACTCTTTGTCCTAGAACAACACCAACAACATAATCACTAGCATCACACATAATTTCAAAAGGTAAGTTCTAATCAGGTGATTGAACAATAGGTGCAGAAATTAAGGCTTTCTTGAGTGTTACAAAGGCTTCTACACAATCATAATAAAAAACAAAAGCAATATCCTTTTGCAAAAGATTTGTAAGAGGCCTAGAAATTTTAGAAAAGTCTTTGATAAATCTCCTATAGAAACCAGCATGACCAAGGAAACTACGAATACCTTTGGTGTCTTTAGGACATGGCATTTTCTCAATTGCATCAACCTTAGCTTTGTCTACCTCAATACCTCTTTCAGAATTTTATGGCCCAAACCTTCGTTAACCATAAAGTGGCACTTCTCCCAATTCAAGACAAGATTAGTTTGCTCACATCTCTGCAAAACTCGATCAACATTGCTTAAATAATCATCAAAATACTTCCCATAAACAGAAAAGTCATCCATGAAAACCTCAACAATCTTTTCACAAAAATCAGAGAATATAGCAGTCATACATCTTTGAAAGGTAGCAGGTGCATTGCATAAACCAAAAGGCATACATCTATAAGCATATGTTCCGAAGGGACAAGTGAAAGTGGTCTTTTCTTGGTCAGGTTGTGAAACAGGTATTTGTGAGAAACCGGAATATCCATCAAGGAAACAAAAGTGTGTTTGCTCAGATAATCTTTTTTAGCATTTGATCAATAAAAGGTAGTGGGTAATGATCTTTTCTAGTTGCTTTGTTTAATTTTCTAAAATCAATTACCATTCTATAGCCTGTAACAATTCTTTGTGGAATAAGTTCATTTTTATCATTAGGAACAACGGTAATACCTCCTTTCTTAGGAACACAATGAACATGACTTACCCATCTACTATCAGCTATAGGATAAATTATACCTGCTTCCAGAAGTTCAGTCCTTACCATTTATTTCATCTTCGGGTTTAACCGACGTTGGTGATCGACAACGGGTTTAGCATCAGGTTCCGTATTAATCTTGTGCTGACATATAGTGGGACTAATGCCCTTAAGATCATCAATAGTATATCGAATAGTAGCTCGATGCTTCCTCGGGATTTTCAATAATCTTTCTTCTTCATTTTCTGAAAGGTTAGCACTAATAATAACATGACATATCTTTCTCTTATCAAGATAAGCATATTTCAAAGTGTTAGGTAGTTGCTTTAATTCAAACACAGGATCACCTTTAGGCAGAGGAGGACCTCCTAGAGTTTCAATAGGTAAGTTGTGCTTAAGCGGAGGTTGTTGTTCAAACAAGATTGTCGGGGGAAACTGTCCACCACGAACACCTATGGGACCGGAGCCCCTTGTCTGTGCGGTACGAGGGCGGAGGGAGCACAAAGAGCAGATCGAAGCGAACACGCGGGCAGTTTTACCCAGGTTCGGGCCGCGGTAGACGCGTAAAACCCTACTCCTGCTTAGTTGTGTATTGAGTTTTAGTGCTCGGGAGCTTGAAGAAGCAGTTACACCGAGCGTGAGAGTGATCTAGGTTCCGAACCCCCTCCACGTTGTGCATGGGCCTCCTTTTATAGTGCAAGGGGTCACCGACAGGTGTCAACGTAGGAGAAAGGGGTAAAAACATAAAAGAGGTGGTAGTTGTAACAGTGCGGGAACAGTGGAGCTACAGTACAGAACAGTGGTCTATACCTACTTTGACAGTGGGGGACAAGGGCATTTAATGCCCGTCGCCGTCGACCCCAAAAGCTCCCGCTCTTGCGTCTCCGTCTGCCACGGCGATGGATCCATCACCGTGGAGTGCCACCGTGTACCCCAGGCTGCACAGCCATCCGCCACGCGTCCCTGGATAGGCCCCAGGGCGACGCGTGGGCCGATGAGCTGGAGCGCGGGCACACAGCGCAGTCTTCCCGGCGAGCACCTTGCCGGGGCCTTGATCTTGCCGGGTCCGGGAGCTTGCCGCTCCCCGGGCCCTTGCCGGGGCGCATATAGCGCCGAGGCGTGTCTTCTAATCTTCCTGGCAAGCTCCTCTTGCCAGGGTCTTGTACTAGTGGGGCAGTCTTGAGC
>LR738715.1:153397809-153418011 GCA_902687465.1 Secale cereale | reverse complement strand
AAATAATAATAATTTAGAGGTTTTGAAATTCCCGAAGCAATAATTTTGTAGTATTAAATATTTGCAAATATATTTTTGGAGAAGTCACATTATCTCCTCTCATTATTTTAAAGAATAAATTAGAATATATAAATGGCACTAAGACTCCAGATTAGACCCAATTTCAAATGGAACTCAAATTTCAAAGAACTTCAAATAAAATATTCTTCCACCGCATTTTGGGAAAGTCATTTTATTCCCACTCCATTTTGTTTTTGGTTTCAAATTATTTCATACGAGTCCAAAACAAAGAAATCCAATTTGATTTTTTTAACAAATCTCAATTATTTTTTTACTTGACAATCACAACAACTCAATCAACCAGAACTTTTTATTAACATTCCAAATTTGGAAAAATTTGGGATGTTACAAACTACCTCCCTTAACAGAAATCTCGTCCTCGAGATCTGCAAAGGCTAGCAAGAAGTAGGCTAGGGCTTGGGCCTCTTGGGTTACATTCCCATGGTTATATCATAACAGTTGCAGGTTTGTAGTTTATCCTTTTTGCTTCCTGTCTTGAGGAAACATCTTCTGTTATATATAAGTCTTTCCTACCTTGGAGTTAGCATTCCTATGTCTGATACTCTTGCACAATTCTTGGGTCTTCACCGAATTGTTGTATGACCCAATTTTCCTTCGAGGGTGTTCGGGTGCTACCACCCTTAAAAATACACTTGAGGGGTTTTCCACAATCTCTATATTCCATGATGGTTCTTCATCAAGATCCCGTGGGTGAGAACTATGCTTTTCCTCAATAGAAGAGTCTTGCTCAAGATCCATAATTTCCAAAACTACTACTGAGACTCTCATGGTGGTCGATAGCTTCTGATAGAACTCCTTCATGTTTCTTCCTCACCGTACCATCTATGTTAGGCGCGATTGCCTATCTATAAGGGAAATATGTCTTACTATTCTATGATTTTGGGCTTGTCGTATCGTCACTCTCTAGGGTTTCATGCCTCTCTGATTTACTCATCAAACACATTAAAATATATAATAAGAGTCTCTGGTATGGGGGCCAATCCATCCCGTACTCAAATCATTACTTCATATGTAGATAAGTGAATCAGGTATTCTAACACTCGGTCTTTCTCACTCCTCTTAAAGAGGTCTTCACCTGCAAACTACTAAACCGCTTTTGGGTGACGTTGACTACACAGTTTGTGCTAAAACTTGCATCCGTAATGAAATTCCCATGTAAAAGACTTGTGTTCTCCTTGCAAATTTCCAATCCCTTCTAAGAATATATGACATGATACCTCTATGAACCATGCATTTGGCGATCCTATATTCGGTGATCTCTAGAATGGTCTTCTGCTCTTAACGTGTCAAACATTGTTATACCACTAACTTCTCTTGGATTATAATGAGCATTGAAAATACAATACATCATTTATAAAAAAAGGTTCACATATTTCCTTTATTATTCGATAACATGGTATCCATGGTTACATTACATATTTTGATGACTAACGAAATAAAAATCGCTTTGAACTCCTCTCTACCTTCACTTTCTCTTTTTGGACTTCTTCTCATTGAGGCATTGATTTTGGTAATGTCCGGGTTCCTTACATTTGTAACAAATCACCTTTGACATGTCTTTCTCCTTCTTTAGCGTACTGCTGGTCGAGGCTTCTTGGTTAATCTGAGCGGAAGTTTTGGGATCCATGGTGCATCTAACAAGCTCATTGATGTAGGGCTCCTTCCTCTTCCTAGACTTGATTCTCTTCACCTTTGGCTTTTCTGTCGCTAATATGGCATCTATCTTTTGGGGATCATACTCTATTTCAAATGATTCAACTTTATGTGCATATTTCTTCTTCTTATCCTTTTGAGAAGAAGTGTTAGATTTGTGCCCTTCTTTACCACATGAGTGGCATAACCTGAGAAGACTAAATGGTTCTCCTAGGAGGAGCTCTTCATCCTCGACCTTCCATGATATGGTGGTCTCCTGTGAGGCTTCCTCGGGTGTTACTTGCTTCCTTTTCTTACTCTGTTGGACTCTCCTTTGTACTTCCGGATAAATCCTACATTGTGCGGGATAGTGATCGGTTCCTTCACATAAGAAACAAGTCACATGAACGGTAGGACATTCTCCAGCTGGATGGTTCCCTTCACAACTTGGGCATTGATCATTATGTTCCTTGGTAAGGTGTCCTCCTCCGCAAATTCTGCAATACTTCTTTGTATCTTCACTTGTTTTCTTATGGTCTCGTATGACAAGACGAGACTGAAGTAGAACCTTCTTGAATTGTTCCCAAGTGATTGCCTTTTGGGTTTTATCGATGGTTATACGCATCTTCCACCAAATATTAGCCTCTCTAATGAAATACCGTGAAGCATATATCAACTTCTTCTTTGGTTTTACCTTGGCTTCTTTCATTACTCTTTCTATAGTTCGAATCCATTCTTCTGCTTCTGAATGTGTCACTTGTCCCATCAAAATGATTCCATCCATCTATGGGGTTTAAGGTTTGGTCAGAGAGGAGATAGAGTTTTAGATAGCAAGAAGAACACACATACAATCAATCATTGAACATCTCATATCTCATTGTTTTCTAGCGATTATAATAGGCTCGTATACTATGGTTTCTTCATGAAGTCTTCAATCCTTTCGTTCTTGAAGGTCTTCAGTGCGTGACATTTCACCCGTATGAAGGTCTTCTGTTAATCATCCGTAACTTGCACCTCTCGAGGTTGAATAAATATGCAAACCTACGAAGTTCGTATCTTATTACCGCAAGATTTTTTTTAAATCACACAACTCAAATGACAACAAAAATCAAATCAACGGCAAAAAAAATAATCCAAATTTCACTCATAGATTTCAAACAAACAATTCCTATGGTACCTTCATCCACATGATTTCTCATGGTCGGGCACACTACTCGCACTCTTTCGTTTATTTCACAACTCTCATGGTGGGCTTGTATACTATTGAATCATCTGGTATATTCCACGATAGTGGTAATCTTCAACTTCTTCATAGCCATCTTAGTCTTGAGTGTCTTCGGTTCTTCTTTACCAAAGTCACTTGAGTTTGGAAGGTTGGTCATCTAAGTTTTTGAAAGCAGAAGAGAACTTAGTAAAGAAAAGAAGAGGGTACGAGAAAGCTATTATTACCACTAGAAATTTAAGTTGTTCATATCGAGGTCTTCCTATTTCGAAGCCATTTTCTAGGGTCACGTCCTACAGTCAACGTATGCTCTGATACCATTTTGTAACGACCCGGATTTGGTAACCCAAGTCTCTGTGCTTACTGTGCTATCCCTGGATCGTAGCTAGCACACACAGTAACAAGAATGAATATCAGTAAAACATACATCATTTTACTACAACGGTACATCCAGAATTAAGCAAATACATACCATAGGCATAGCTCAATGCTGGCACATCCTACAGCGGAATAATACGTAGTCGCTATGTTAGGGCTCCATCAACGCCACTGGGCTCGTTGAGTGTAGACCATAACCCTATCGTCTCTTAATTTGTTGAGATCTGCACATGACAGGTGCAGATGAGTACGTGGAATGTACTCGCAAGTTGCAAAGAAAAGTATAACAGAATATACATGCAGGATAAATATTGGTGGAGGTTTCCTTTGCATAAAGCCAATTTTCTCCTATACTAAATTTTTGTAAACTTTCTTGAAAATAAATAGTTTTTTAGTTTAAAAGGTAGGAGTGAGACACTTGGATATACGCACCAATGCTCATTCTCCAAATTTGGGTAAAACATAAATATGGTTGAAGTGAAACACATTCACTGTGCTCATTCCTCAACTTTAACCCTTAAAACAGATGTTTAGAAAAGAAAGGGGAGATTCTTCTTCAGTCCAAGTCTTCAGTTGCTCAAAATTTCCCGTAACCGGGGGCACGGCTAATCGATTAGGTTAACCCTCTGCAGAGGTCGTACACGTTCCCCACATGACACAACCAACCCTGTTTATCGTTACACACTTGGGTGTACGACTAGAAGGAGATTGTGACGAAGCCTTTCCGTAACAGCCCCCTATACCGCCAAGCCGCCCGCAACTTCGGCACGAAGGCCTCTCTCCGATGGCGGTCCTGGGGTAGGGTTTCTCGTTAGTACTAGGCTAAGCCAGAGCCCATAGTAGCATGTGGCTGTACTGGAAGCTACATCAAACTGTACTTGGAAGATCTCATTTCCCTGGACGGCGGTCCCCACCAAAAGCCTGTGTGCAAGACCCCAGTCGGGCGCATTCACTGCAAGACCCCGATGGGCGCAATCACTTGTAGACGCTCCCATCAATACCATTCCGCCCAGAGAGTAGAAATAAAATAATATATATAATTTTGTTTTCAAAAAAAGTTTTCACAACACGTTGCCCCAAAGAGGGCAAGTTCATTCTTTTAAAACTTGTTTGATTCCCATCCCTTTTTTTCTTTGCAAGCATGGCTAAGCAAGTTCCTAAGGCTTTAGCTAGCAATAGTGTTTTGCAAAACTTTTTAGTAAAACATGCATAGTAGTAAATTTTAAATAGATCATGCATATTCCAAAATCATAGGAGAAAGTATGTTCAATTTGCAACTTGCCTTCGGTTTCGCAGTCACACGGTTCTACCTCCTTGTAGTATTCACCTTCGCACTCGTCGCAATCTAACGCGATAGATAACTTAAGTAAGACACTTCACACACCAACATTCACATAACAAGTGCTCAAGCAAAACCATCCAACACACAATTCATGCCAAACAACTGTAGCAAGTTTACTATATATGACTCAAGTTTATGCAATTGGACCGGTTCATATGGATGGCATATAGTTCATGCTAGTGAAATAATTTCTAATTCTAAATTTTTATGGTGATAATAACTAACCATATTGTTTTTATATGAATAAATCTAATGGTTTTAACAATGAAGCAAATTTTATTTGAATGAATTTATTAATCGATGAGCAAAGAAAGTCAAAACTAGGGTATTGGGCTAAAACAGTAACTAAAACTTGCTGAATAATTGTTTTATGAGTTCTAGCAGATTGGTATGGTTCCAAAGGCAAATTTTCATATGTAAAACATTTTCATATCATTTACAGAATAAAAGATATAGTAAAAATACTCAAATTCTCATTTAAATCATAACTAAATTTTAATCTGCGTAAAAGTGAGATTTCAAATTTTTCTAATAAACTAGCGGTCCGCAGCTACCCAGGGATATCTTATTTGTCAAATTTGGATAAGCGGTTTAAAAGATGTGATTTTCCGATGTTGGGCTAAATTTCTGTAATAGAAACGGGAATAAGAAAAAGACTCGCCACGTGGCAGAATCTGGTAGGCTTGTACTGTTTCGTTTTTTTTTAACAGAAAAGGAGGAGTGGCCTCAGCGGAGATGGAGATGGCCGGTGACAGTGGCTCGGACCTGAAGCGATGCGGCGGTCTCCAGCAATGGTTGAGAAGTGCACGATGGAGAGGAAGTCGGGGCGAGTCTTCCGGGACACTACGCGGCTCCTAGTTCTTCCTCGGGGTGGCTGCTAGATGTCGCCGGAGTTGGGCGGAATTCCGGTCGGAAGTGGACAGCGTGAAACTTGTGATCCGGCTGCGAATTTCAACAGAAAACTATCTCCATAAGATGCGCAAGGTCAAGATATGAAGGATGGAAGAGTTAGAATGTTTGTTTCACCCCGAACTCGCCGGAACCTTCCACGAACAACAGCGGTGTCCAGCAACTCCGGTGAGCAATTGCCCACAGGAGGGATCAAATTAGAGAGGTAATTTGAGGGTCACGATGTAGTGAAGTGGGGTGTATCCACGTATGGTATTTATAGGTGCGAGGGGAGTCCATACGAAGAGATCCACGACGACCTTAGTGTGGCCATTAATGGCTGTTCGTGCATATACGTTTCTTGGGTCCATTCGGCGAATTTAAATAGTAACGTTGGGTCTTGATTCCCTGAATGGATTCACAATAATGTCCACCGTATTTTTCGTGTGGACGCCGAAGTGAAACGGGCAAGGATGTGAATGGGAGAAGGAGATAAAGTGATGAGTCCATGGCTGTTTCTTGCCTCTGTATGTGTTCTCACGTGAACGTACATGAGGGAGGAAGAAGAAGAAGGCCAGCGCCTGATATGGGCCTTAGTGGGAAATTTGGCCCAAGGGGATGAAAGGGGAAAAAACAAACTAGAAGTGAGGTGGGCTTGTCCAGTTGGGCTTATAACAAAATGTAGTTAACTACTCATGTAAGTGTGCTTCCCCAAAAAAAATGTAAGCGTGCAGATTTTTTTAAAAAAAACAGAAACAAAAATGTTTAAGTTAACCTATATAATATTTAGAGTCATAAAAATAGATAATTGTTTTTTAACAAAATTTAATTTTGTCCACAACTACTGTTAACGCTTTATGGACATAATTGAATTACTCACTAATAATAATAATTTAGAGGTTTTGAAATTCCCGAAGCAATAATTTTGTAGTATTAAATATTTGCAAATATATTTTTGGAGAAGTCACATTATCTCCTCTCATTTAATTTTATAGAATAAATTAGAATATATAAATGGCACTAAGACTCCAGATTAGACCCAATTTCAAATGGAACTCAAATTTCAAAGAACTTCAAATAAAATATTCTTCCACCGCATTTTGGGAAAGTCATTTTATTCCCACTCCATTTTATTTTTGGTTTCAAAATATTTCATACGAGTCCAAAACAAAGAAATCCAATTTGATTTTTTTTAACAAATCTCAATTTTTTTTACTTGACAATCACAACAACTCACTCAATCAGAACTTTTTATTAACATTCCAAATTTGGAAAAATTTGGGATGTTACAGTATTCTTCAGAAAAAATAAACTGAGCTCATTTTACAGTTTGTTAAAAGTACAACCCATTTTCTAGGTAGGACAACGATTAATAATTTCAACCAACCGTTCAAGACAGAATTCAATAAAATTTCCCACATTTTGATGGGATCCGAAATATTTTTATCCCGAAATTTTGAGCCAGATTAAATATAAATTTGTATTACGTAAATATCTTACGAAACATTGCGCGCGCAACAGTTAAAAAATAAGATTTTTAAAATCCATAAATAATATTTTATAAACTAATTTCGTGCTTGGTGCATTTTTTAATAGTTATTGCCTAGTTTTTATAATTACATCCCATTTATTATTTTTTAAAGCTCATTTTCCTGTTAAGCCTAATGCATCCCTCCTAGGAAAGATTTGCAGACCAGCGGGGCGGACAATAACAAGTTGACCTTGCCTGGGTATTACTAAAAAAAATGTATAGCTGGGGTAGCCACTTTCATCTTGAAAAAAATTAATATCTGGGCTGGATATCTGTCCTGGGCTAGACGGGCCATAGCCCGCCCAGTTTATACCCTGCTCTCCTCTGAACAACAACGAAAACATCGCCAAGAAAAACTTTGCAGTGCTCACGCCTCAAAAACACAAATACTGCTTGAGCTGCTTGGTCCCAGCTGTCGGCCGCACCTTGTGCAATTCTCTCGTTTATATTGACTACACAGGTTGACAATGGTGTGGGACCGTGATGTCAGGAAACTAGGAGGAAGCAAAAAAAATATAGTTGTACATAATAAGGAGGCCTTGCGTACGTACGGCTATGGCCCTAGTGGGTCCCTACTGTCAATCAGTCAAAATAAAGTCATCTCCTGAATCCTCATGTTCATTGACCATGTTAACAATGCTCGGCGCCACGGCGAGCGCAACAACTCGAAGGACGACGGAGAGTGCCTCGCGGGCCTTATATATGGTCTGATACAGCGCCCGCTGCTCATTCAGGAAGCCAGGATCATCAGACACCTATGAGCACCTTCGAGAGACCGAGACAACATGAAATGGTAAGGCCGCGCTTGAGAGCTCTGGTTTATTTCACACCTATATTAAGATACAAGTGTAATTTACTCGTCATCGGAAACAACGCGTAAAATACAAGCGTAATGAAACCGAGGGCCCGAGGTCTGTAAGTAAAACGGCGGGTTACGTGTGTAATTTGAGAGACCGGTGTATATTTTACTAGTCAAAATCGACCAACCAAGCGCTTCGCCCGAGACCATCGGCTTTTATTTACATGTGTCAGTTTTACAAGCGGGTTTGGTTGGAAAACGACGATCCAATCACGGCCTAAGATGATGAGTTGGTCGGAAGATCATATGGTTTCACGTCTAACCTACCCGACTTGCCGTATAGGCTATGAATGAAACATAAGACAATGAACTTCTTAAGCACGGAAACAACATAAGAGGATGATCTTCCTAACAAGAAAATCACTGGCATTAGATCAACATGCAAAACAATATGAAGCATTATTCTCAGGAGGCACGATGAACAGCTCGTGATGCCGCATGGCACAACATTCCAAGCTCAACTTTGCAATCAAACACAAGGCCTGGCATTACATAGACAATATTCACAACAAACTCTTAAAATATCTTAGATAAGTCAACATTCATATGACTATGCATCTCAGCAGAGTAAATATTTACTTCTGAACTGAAGATAGGAATAGGAAAAAACGATCGACGTTGCTCACAGCAAAGGGCGTCCCACTCAAAAATATCAAATGCATGTCTTCTGGCTAACATCAATGAGCAAAAATTGACCAGGTTTTCCAATTCAAATATATTAAACTAATGTCAACTTTGACAAGCTTTTCCCATTCAAAATATGTAATGCCTATGATTGTGGAACAGGCAGGCTTTGTCATCAGTTTGTCATCTGATAGTCCGGTGGCTCAAGGTGACGACGAATGATTAGAGAACCATTCGATGTATTGTGCATGATGAAGTATTATTATCGAGCACACGAACCATCTGAACATTTTGTGCAGTTCCACTAAAATCAAGGAGCATCCCTGTGGATTTCGTATTTATATGCTGCCATAAAACAAAGACACATCAGCACACACATGAATATTGGCCCCAGTGTCAACCCACCCATCGGTGGACTAACAAACTGAAAGTACGGTAAATAGATTACCATACCCAGATGCCCCATCATTGTTGCTTAGAATGACATTGACAGATTTGGAGTCTTGTCATGGCTTCCTGTACTTGTTTGGGCACTTTTTCCCCAGTGCACTCCACGTGTTGTAGAGTTTCCTATGCTCTCTGCAGACTAGTCATGTCACCAGCGTCTACTAATACTCTGTAAAGCTTCTCGATCATTCCTTGTGTAATGTAGCGCAAACAGTGACTGCTTCTTTCTGCAAAGTGGTAAGGCCAACTGGACCCACTAATGCAGCAGTTTGCGTTAGACACATTGGCTCCTTTTGTGCAGTTCTTCTAAAATCAAAGTCGGAATAAACCGAGCTTTAATTTTGATATCCCTATAAGCAACAAAAGGTATAAGGGAAACAATTACTGAGAAATAACGGTTGATGACTTGTACTCCCAGAAGAAAAACATCTACTGATCTAACTTATCTTAATGGGAAACAAAGCAGGAGAGTAGAAATTCTCAATCAGTGTGATTCATTCATATTAACTGAGACATTATCTTAACAATGCCTTGTTTCAACATGTATAAAGAACGACAAAGCAGAAAAGTATCATTCCTAAAACAATGCGACTGATTCATTTTAACAGAGACATTATCTTAACAATACCTTGGTTAAACATGTAGAAAGAACTACAAAGCAGGATAGTACCATTTGTAAAACACTGTAACTAATATATAATAACAGAGACATTATCTGAACAATAAATGTCTTAAACAAGTACCCCGGTCGATCCCTAATAGAAATGATGCTCCCGCGGATCCCTAACAAGTGTTGCAGTTTTGAACTAAGATTCACTAGTTAATTCTGAGGAAAGTCGGTACTGACCTTTCAAGACCAAGATTTGAAATAACTCATGAGGAGGACCTGAAAGAGATCTCAACACATATATGGAAATCCGGTCTCATTTTGTGCAGTTCCACTAAAATTAAGCGAAGCAAAATGTCGCAATAGCAACAAGTTGAATAGATATCCCTATTTTAACAGAGGCAAAAAAGGAATCAATTACTGGCCAATAAAGGAGGATGAAACATGCGGCCACAAAAATGGTAATCTCACCAATCCCTAACAAGTGTTGCAATTTTGAAATAAGATTTAGTAGTTAATTCTGAGAGTGGCATTACTTAATTTTACCAGCGGCATTAGATTAACAAAAATCATAAACAGTTCCAGGGGAGAGTGGGCGCAACAAGAACATGTGCTTCCATCTACTTATAAAGGGGGTGATGCAGAGTTTATTTAAAACAGTACCAATACAAGTAGCATAACATCTCAAAACACACTGCACGATCATGTGGATGGGGCATGGGACATGCCAGCACCATGTGCGTCCAATGGGTGATGGAGAGTATGTAGCCAAGCAACATATCTACTTTGGTCCCATATTTGTTCTCTTTGAAACTTTTTCCGATGTGAGGGCAGCAAATCTAGTCCTACACAAACTACCCGACCCCCAGTTTCTTTCCCTTTTCAACAAAGAGTTCGGTTCCTTACAGATGTGTGTACTGGGTTACCCCCCTTTTTCCCTTTTCGACCAACAAAGCGGCTGGATAGCTAGTCTATACTTCTTTCCCTCCCTCCTTTCTCATTGAACCACATCCTAGATTCATGCTCCACCCCACCGCATCCTTCTTTCCTCTTTGAACCAAGACCTAGATTCGACTACAGAATCGAAAAAGATCAGCATGCAGCTAGACCAATGACGGTTTCAAAGAAACTTATACCTTAGCGTCGTCGGGATGTGGCAAGGCGTGCGGCGGGAGGTCGGATCTGCCCACACTACGTACGACAGCGAGGAAGAAGGGGCCGGTGGTCCTCCCGCACAGGCGTTGGGTGAAAGAGAAAGCGCAGTCGGCAGTGGATTGCCTCCCTCGCCGAAGGCGATAGAGTGAACGATGCACCTCCTCCCCTTCCCGGTGCGACGGGATCCGGACGCCTCATTCGCCAGCTGTGAGGGGGGGTGAGAGAGACAGAGGCCACGATGCGGTCTTATTTAGATCTGTTGAAGAGGGTGAGAGACAGTGAGTATAGCAAACCCTAGCAAAGGAACGCTGAGCCTCCAGCGTGTATATATATACTGTAGTACGGACAGAGCTCCAGCGAACCCCAGCGAACAAGCGCCGAGGCTCCAGCTTATATATATACTGTAGTACGAACAGAGCTCCGGTGCCTTAAGTGCACCTGCTTTTGGTTGTATGACAGGTGGGCCAGCCGCATTTTGGGCCCACCTGTCATAAACCCAAAGGTAGGTGCACTAAAGTCAATGAAGCTGCGTCCATATAGTACTCGTGTATACGACTAATACTCCCTCCGTCCCAAAATTCTTGTCTTAGATTAGTCTAGATACAGATGTATCTAATACTAAAACATGACTTGATACATCCGTATTTAGACAAATCTAAGACAAGAATTTTGGGACGGAGGGAGTATATAGTGGAGTGGTTTTCTTATTCTCTCCATAACAATCATTTTAAATTGTGTAAGTACGAAACGAATTTCTTTATTTAACGTACCAGCGAAGAAAACTACTACTTCCTCTGTTCCTAAATATTTATATTTCTAGAGCTTTCAACAAATGACTATATACGGAGCAAAATGAGTGAATCTACACTGTAAAAAAATGTCTATATACATCTGTATGTGGTAGTCCATTGCAAACCACTTGAAAGACAAATATTTAGGAACAGAGGGAGTACTTCCGATGAACTAACAATCCACGCGTCCTAGTCGCACTTCCTGTCCTTCACGTGCGGTACACTACCCTCCCTTAAGTGAACAACCACACATGGGCCAAATTATCGGAAACGTGTGAGAGTGTGTACAAATAAAGAATTTTAATTTCAATTATCGGAACGGTTTGAGAGTATGTACAGTTTGCCCTCTCTAATAAGTATGGTTTGTTGTGTTTGCCCTAAACTTGGTCAAACTTTACAAAGTTTGACTTCGGTCAAATCTAATATGCGGAGTAAATAAAAATGGAGGGCTACTACATCCATCCGGTTTTTAGTCCACACCATTTTTTTTAATCAAAGTTAATAGCCGGACAAATAAAATTACAGGGGAGCTGGAGACAAAGTCGTGAGAAGGCTTAGAAATCAATACAAAACTTATGCTCTTAGTACCAACGTCGATCCTTATTCGAGGAAATATTTGGTTCATAGCTAATTGTGTGATAAAATTGCACCAACGTGAAATACGACTACGTCTCCAACGCAGCCAAGGTGAACTGGCGAAGGATATCATCTTTGTGGGTAACAAGCAAAGAGCACTGATGGAAGATAGCTTGTTTTTCATTAAAAATCGATCAGCTTCACCAGCCGACACAACCATGGGGCGCAGCCATGAGCATCGATAGGTCATCGTGGTGATGCATCATCCATTTGGCATCAAGTTTGGGTGAGGCACCTATGAAGTTTGACAAATCCTCACTGTGGTCTGTTTCTTCTCAGTAGACAAGATCGAGGAAGGAAGAACCACGTGGCAGAGGACAGTGAGGCGGAACAACAATGGCCATCCAATTTTGTGCAGTTCCACTAAAATTGAGGAAGACATGCCCGGGTATGGAGATACGCATCACTGTTTCCAAAAATATAAAAAAGGGATATAGTGTTCTTGCTTTGTTTTACAAGATTAACAACGACATCTCAATTGTCAATAAGAATTATGAAAAGTACACCAACAAATAGAAGCATCATGATTATCTTGATGGGAACTAAACCAGGATACCCGAGAAAAAAAGCATTTCTTCATTTAACCAGTGATAGTATTAGATTAGCAACAGCAATAGGAGCATATGGACAATGATCGCACAACCACCATGTACTTTTTGTCGAAACAACATGTATACCATCGAGGCATAAATCAGGACAACTTTTCGAGTGGCATTTCCTCCATAATAGTAGGTGATGTTGGACCAGCCGACGAACCCTAGCTACTATACATGGGTAGCTGGGGAGTAGTCACATAGAAGAAACCCGCATGCAGCGACCTGGGGAGCTAGACCAGTACAAGAAGTTATACCTCAGGTGGGTGAGATGTCGCTTAGGCGGGCGGGCGGGATCTGCCCACACGACGGAAGCGAACAAGGGCGTGGAGGACCTTCGTCCGTACCAGCGCCGGCTCCGAGAGGACGGTGTGCATCGGCTTTCTCCATCGCCGACGGCGACAACGTCAACGCCGCACCTCCTCACCTCCCGTAGCGGACGGGATTCGGGCGGATATGTGACCACCGGTGAGGAGAGAGATAGTGTGGACACTGTCATCTTGTTTTGATATGGAGAGGGTGAGAGAGAGACGTGAGAAACTCTATGAAACAAGAGGCTATAATGGAGTAAAACAATCTCTCCATAGCAGTGGTTTTAAATAGAATACCCGCATTCCCGGAAAAAAGAAACGAAAACTGGCGTACAATTTTTTAACGTACCAAGAAAGAAAACTCGATCAAAAACGCGCCCTCGGTTCGAAGTCACGAGAGTCGTCGCGCACACACACATAGCCATAGACATGCATATCCGTGTTTACGTAAAATTCCATTTCCATCTCCATCTCCAATCATATTTGTCCAACTGGCACATTATTTATGTTGTTAATTATATACGCGTCAATATTAACGTACATCATCTCTTGTTTGCGGGCGTCCGGACCGCTGCCACGGCCGCTCCTGACCAACCGGAACCCTCTTCATCACCCGCGCGTGCTTCCCGCCTGAAACGGTCAGTGTCACATTCATGCCCGTCCAGATCGGACGCGACCTCTCACTGGCGCCGACATTGAAGCGACGCGCCGGCCGAGAGAGCGTCGCCCGCGCCGCTTCCTGGTGCACGCGACTGCTCCGCTTTCAAAGGTCGCAATAGCCGGCCACAACATGCATGTAAAAAGTTCTTCAGACTCCGTTCTACAGCTAGCTGTCCTCCCCCAACTCGTCAATCTCTTCTGGTAGTACTAGTACTCCATGGCGCGATCCATCGACAAGCAGGAGGGAAAGTTATCGTATACTCGGTTTGCGGTGAGTGGCATGCCAAGCGACTGTGTGGGGTCGAGCCGTGGAGGAGGGTGAGACACGAACGCAACATACATGATTTAAACGTTGGTTTTGCTCCATGGCGCGATCCAACGAAACGAAATGTTGGTTTCTCTCCGTTTCCCTTTTTCCTCCGGAAAAGCGGAAACTTTCCACTCTATTTTCATTCCTACTCCAAGGTTGCCCCATTACAACATTCCATCAAATACAAAGGAAAACTAACACGCATACTGATGCATCTCAATGATTCACAGATCATAGCCGATATTTACTTCACAACTAAAGACAAAAGTTGTGAGAGCGTGTATGAAAGAAAAACTACTAATGGGTTCACTACGACTTAAACCCTAAACCGTAAACAGGATTTAATTTCCTGGCCAGGTAGTACCTGTTGAAGGAAAGACGGCTGGCACCCTCAGATCATACAATGCTATTGTGCAGGTCCACTAAAATCAAGCTGAGCATCCTTGATGGCAAAGATATTGAAGAAGTGTGATTAGAATAATAGTACTTGCACTAGTTCATGAGACAAACTCATCACAAGTAGAAGCTGGTAGAAGTAGAGAAAGATTGACATGGAGATGGAGCTACGTGGGGAGCAGCGGCAGTGGAGCAAGCCGGCTCCAAAAGGAAGATGGACTACCTGGGACGTCGGGCAGTAGCTAGAAGGGCGGTTGGGACGCGGCATCGGCCCATACCGTGGTGACCCCCGATTGGGATGCACCGACTGTGGATTTTCTCCCTCGCCGATGTCGACCGCGTCTACGGAGAACATTGTTCCCTTCCCCCAGCTGCGGGATCAGGCCGGATATGTGTCCAGCGGTGTGGCCACCGTCGTTCTATGCTTGTGAAGAGAGCAACCCAAGCAAGCAGGCTTGTAGCTTAGGCTCCTGCTAGTGTATATATACTGGTTTTCTTTTTCTCTCCGTATCAACCATTTTATATTGCGTACGTGTCATTGAAGAGTGAAATGATGGTTGCTTCTTCCGACCAACTTACTGTCTGATTTGCTGCTCCTTTAGTGGCCCCTACACGTACTCCCCCTACGTGTATGCAACAGTCACACGTACACATGGACACAAAAACGCGTGCGACGCCCTAATGCATGCATGTCCGAGCGCATGACGAAGCACACACGGTCACGCTCAAGTGCTCAACCTACATATGCATGCACACACATACTCAGCCAGGGTGAGCTAGTGACCGTATAAACACCGGAAAATGTACATATTGAGCGCAGTGAGCGTATTATGAAGTCCACTGACCGTATTTTTACAAATATACAGTGAGAGACAGTGTATTTATCACGTTTGAAATTAAGCCATATTAACCGGAGAGGAGGCAGTATGGACTAGCATTACTTTTCTATGTCCCGTCAACTTGCCGAATGAGGAGAAGCTTGCAGGACAGGAGAAGCTTGCGCGCGGTGGCTCGCAGGACAAGGAGAAAGTTTTGAATAATGCAAGCTGTCCTTCGCTCAGGCGGTGGATGTGCAACAGTTAATTCGGTGTCAGATTGCCAGAAGAATACACTATACTAGAACTATTATTGTTGCACTTCCCGGAGAGGCAAACAGCCAAGCGCAAAGTTTACTAGTACTAGTACTACTACTATAGTCTTTAGAGGTACTATACTAGTACTAGGAACCGGATGGAGGAGCGTTTGCACTCTTATTATATTTTTAAAATGTGATAAAGCAATCTTCAACACATTTGGTTTTCTTTGAGGGTTCTCGCATGTGATAATGGAAGTTGATTGCATGGAACACTCGCCACAATTCTCGCTTAATTCTGGCTCATATCCTGTTACAAATAGGAGCGCTCGGTAATATTTCTTGTTTTTTGTTATTCAACATGTAAATAGGTTAGCAAACCTTGCGGCGCATCTTTGTGCGAACCGTGCTTGCTGCACTTTGAATGTGGCCGAGAGCTGGCTTGATGAAACACCTCGCTTCCTACTTTTTTGCGGGGTACCTCACTTCCTAGTAACCAGTGTCTTGACTGATCGTCCTAAGAATGCTTATATATGAATAAAGCTCTCTCATTTGCTCGCAAAAAAAGATTAAGCCATATTAACCGGAAAGGAGGGAGTATGGACTAGCACTACTTGTTGGTGTGTCCCGTCAACTCGCAGAACGAGGAGAAACTTGCAGGACAAGGTGAAGCTCGCATACGCCTTTTGACTAATGCAACGTACCCTCGCCCAGGCGATGGACATGCATCAGTTCATTCGATGACAGATTGCCACAGGCATACACTGTAGTACCGAACATGAGGAGTACCATCATTGTTCGACTTCACGAAGAGGCGAAGAGCCAAGCGCAAGGTTTAGTAGTACGAGTAGTACTACTACTAGAACCGCATGGTGGAGCCTCTGTACTCTTATTTTTCTTAATCTCTGATAAAGTACACATTTATTCCGGAGAAGGGCGGAAAACGGCAGCCCAACATGTAATGATGATATCGATCAACCATGCTCGAATATATCTTGGCCTCCGTGCGAGCCCGTCTGTGTGTTCTCGCTCCTCGTCTCTCTCAAGGAACGACGGGTTGGCCATTTTGCCGTCAATTGAGATCGGTTTGCTCACACTCCGGTCCCACATGTCAATGATATGCCAAGAGAAGGTGTGTTGACCGACTGGCCGTACGCGTACTTGGTTTTGCACCTTCATACTACTCCTCCCTCCATCATAGTTTACAGGGTGCGCTTCATTATGATGCATTTCTCTCAATGCATTTCCACCACCAGAGAGACTTTAGATGCGTTTGGTTTAATACTCAATTAATTAGGGCGTGGTAACCGCAATTTTCTCTCGATGTAGTACTACGGAGTGGAGTAAGTGCATGCATGTGTGTACCCGGGGTGGAGGCACCGCATGCATGTGTGTATGCATTATTTTCTCTTTTTCTGAAGCGCGCTCTATAAACAGTGACGGATGGAGTAGTGTGAGCGGATTCAAAGAAGAGCGTATTGATGGTTGCTTCTTCCGAGCAACTTACAGTGGGAAAGGTGGGGCTTATGATTTGACTGCTCATTACTCACTATTAATGCGGTGCAACGACCGGTCTGAGTCTCCCATGCGGCTATGCACTACCCCCTCGGTTCTTAAATATACTCCGGAGTATTTGTCTTTCTAGATATTTCAACGAGTGACTACTCAAATATTTGTCTTTTTAGAGATTCAAATGGACTACTACATACGGATGTATATAGACATATTTTAGAGTGTAGATTCACTCATTTTGCTCCATATATAGTCACTTGTTGAAATCTCTAGAAAGATAAATATTTAGGAACGGAGGGAGTACACATACGAAGCAAAATGAGTGAATCTACACTCTAAAATATGCCCATTTAAAATTTGTAAAAAGACAAATATTTAGGAATGAAGGAGTATAATTTTGTGCATGGCACATGGACCCGAATGCCGAAGAGGCTTCTGGCAATGCTATCAAGCTTCCAGCATTTGTTTACATAATTGACATACTATACAAATAATTTTCTAGTGACATGAAATTGTACAATGGTGTGAGCTTTCAGCTTTTGTTTTGTGTGTCTTGCCATCGATGCTCTTTCGAAAACAATAAAAAACTAACTTCCTTGCTAATCAGAGCTAATATTTACATCACAACTGAAGACAAAGTTGTGAGAAGGTGTTAAATTAGAATTGATCCATGCTTTCATTGGCAGCAACGTCCCCCAGCTCTGTCTAAATCAACAAGGCATGTTGGGAAAAAAGTAGTTGTCTGGAGCATGCAACATTCTGATCATTTTGTGCAGTTCCACTAAAATAGAGCTGAGCGTCCCTCTTCCAAAGATATTAAGTGTGATTAGGATAATAGAGGACTGCTGATGAAACAATAAACACACAAATAGAAACCGGTCACCTTTGCAGTCTCTCTTAAGACTAACTAGTTGGAGAAGATTAGGCTCGGAGTTGGATGAGGAGGATAGAGCAAAACGATTCTCCCTTTGTGCAGTCGCACTGAAATGTAGAGACGTTGCCCGTGTGACATTTTGGTAGAACTGCACAAAACACTCTTAAGAAAAAAGTGATTTGTGCAGTTCACCAAAAGGTCGCAATAGCAACGAGGTGAAATGGATAGCCCTATTTGCAAAAAAGAGGTAGAAAGGAAAAAATTACTGGCCAATAACAGTTGATGACACATGCGACGACAAAAAGAAGCATATTCCTTGTCAGGGAAGATAACAACACGGTTGTGTTTGTCTAAAACGGTGTGAGGACGAAATTGCAATATGGAAAGTATGCCGGACGAGCTACATTTTGGGCAAAGAACTATGGAAGATCCAGATTCGGCGACGTGGGAAGACGGGCAGTGGAGCAAGGCCGGAGGGGATACCTGTAAGGTCGTCGGGATGTAACTAGGTGAGCGGCGGCAGGCGGAATCTGCCCATACTACGGCAGCGAGTAGGTCGCATAGGCCCTACCACACCGGAGCTTGGTCAGAGAGAACGGCGTGTACCGCAGATCGGGACGTGCTGCCTCGGCGCCGTCGAATGGAGAAATGATGCACGTCCTCCCTTTCCGCCGGCGGACTGGATGCGGCTGGATCAGTAACCAACGGTGAGAGAGAGAGAGGCCACCGCAGCCTTGTGTGAGATACTCTGAAGAGAGACAAACCAGGCAGGAAGGCTCCATTGTATATAGTGGAGCGGGCTACCTTTTTCTCCATAAAAATCGTTTTATATTCTGTGTACGTGCCATTGAGCGATATAACTTTATTTAAAAATAACATGCCAACACATCAAGTCAAACTTTGTTTCGTGCACGCGTGGTACACGGCCTCCGTAGGCAAACAACCGCTACACGCGTTCAAATTAGCACGTGGCTTGCCATTTCGTACAGAAATGAGCTCCACCGTGTACCCGCGTGGGTGTGGCTGGGCACGAAGCATGAGTACGTGCACGGTGCACCTATTCTCTTCTTGTATACGTACACCACCTACATGGGGTTGTGTGAGAGAGATACAAATGTATAGAGATGTAGTGTGTGGGTTTGTGAGAGTTTTTTGGGGGGTGGGGTCAATCAAAAAATGTAACATATGCAATGTGTGTGAAATAGAGTCATGGATATATCATATATATAGAGGGGGCGATACACGAGAAGAGAGTGGATGTATCAACGGCTTGAGGTGTCCATAGAATCGAAGAGAGGGATGATGTGTGTGTGTGTGTGCGCGCGCGATCGATAAAGAGTGCCATCAAATTTGTGTGTGCCCATGTCAAAGATATAGAGTGGCTGGCCTACTGGAATGTGAGAGGGGACAGGTGTAGTTTGTCTCTGTGGCATGGATACCTACCTACAGCGCTCAACTATAGGTGTATGGAGGGGGGGTGTGACGCCCGAAGACCGACGTCCCAGAAGATTCCAGAAGATTCCAGAAGATTCCAGATGTTCCGGGTTCTCCCGTGTATTTCGTTGTGCTTGCTTTATTTATTTTGCATTGCATCATGTCATCATGCCATCATGTCTTATTTTATTTTGCATCTCAACTTAAATAAATCGTATGGATCTTTGGTCCATTTAAATCGAGGGAAGAATGTCTTCTCTTTAAAACATATAAAAGCCTCTCAATATTATTAGGGAGCTATATAATAATATTCCATTTGTTTGGAATTAACCAACACACGTGCATAATTTTCCCCATGCTTTTCCTACTTCGAGTTTCTCCTTCAAAAACCTTCCCTATTTTCTTTTCCGTTGTTTCGAGGTTCCTCCAAAAATTCGAACATTTTTGGACACTTCAGAAATCAAGTCTTAGTTCAAACCCATTTGAATTAAACTCAAATGTGTTTGAATTATATTTTTTCCGATCATGCCAATTCTAATTTTCTCGGACCGTGCTCATTTTTTGCGAGTCCAGTAAAATTAGCCTCTTGTCCAAATTCTGTTTCAAACCCTTCCGTTCTTCTCTTTTCTGTTTGGCTATTATTCTGTAATTGGTTAAGGCAGAGAAATAGCAGCAGAGGAAGAGAGCCCAACAGCCATCCCAGCCACCAGGCCCTCTCCTCCCAGGCCCATCTACCACTGGCCCAGCTCCTAGGCCCAAGGCCCAGGCCTCCCCGCAGCGCCTCTAACCCTAGCCCAGCGGCCGACCGCACTATCTCTCTCTCTCTCTCTCTCTCTCTCTCTCTCTC
>LR738715.1:153370555-153382055 GCA_902687465.1 Secale cereale | reverse complement strand
GATCTCCTTCCCTGCAGCCGGCACCCACCGCAACGGCAACACCATCATCGACTCAGCAGATGAACGTGAGGAGTACACGGGTCCACACGAGAGGTCGCACTCTTTTGATTCTGCTTATGTTATGCATTGCTTAAAATTACCTACTACTTTATCGTCATGTTCACCTCTTGGACTCCAAGTCAGGTCCAAATTAATGTTCAAACTTGAGTTCTAAACTAATTGTGGGGCACATATCGAAGAAGCAATGAATAGTATCTCTGTCTAATATCTGGTTCACCTAGGGTATGCCTATGTTGTTCATCTTTGGTGGGAAACAAATAGTAAATTAATCATCATCTGTCTTTTTATTAAATTAAAGCAATCATCAGCCTGCTATCATTATTTTTGGATCCATCCACTGGTTGTTACCATCACTCTAAATTTCTGCATGTTGTCCTTACATAATCTCACCATAATTTTTTCGTATGCATGTCAGATATTGTACACAGCCATGCTGAACATGTAGAGAAAAAGAGAAGAGTTTTGCGCGGCAATACAATGTCATGCAGACATCGCTCCATGGTGGGTTCAATGGCAAACCCTCCCCACCCCTCTCCAGATTGTAATCCAGAGGAAGATATCTGTTCTGAGGCGGATTCAAACGCCGCTGACCACTCCTATTTACCTCCCAATGTGTTTGCTCTACCTTGGCATGATGATGTTAGTCATATCATGCATATGTTGCCTTGCAGTGCCTAATTTTGACATCGTATATGTCATCTTCTTAGTTTAGACATGTTATGTCGCCACCTGTTTAGTTTCTATATCATATATAGGAATTATGCAGTCTCATGTCTTTTAGCCAGCCATAATATATGTGAAATATGCAATGCCATCATAATATATGAGAATTTAGTATGGATTACAACAAGGAAATACAATCTATCAAAGAGCAATTATCATAATTGAATCCCTTGAAATCCAAAATTGTGGGTTCATCACTATGCAAAGTTTAATCTCTTCAATCCCACCTTTAACAATTTTAGCATCAAGATCTAAAAACTCCGAATCATTGGGACGCCTTTTAACTAAAGTAGACTCATCTCCAATCCCATCTTTATCAAGATTAATACTAGAAAACAAGGATCTAATAGGAGACACATCAATAACTTTCAGATATTCATCTTTATTTTCATATTCTTCCGATTTAACAGCCATCTTATTAACTAAGGTGGATTACTTGTCCGAGATTTGGGCTATTGAGTTCTCAAGATGAGCATACTGAGATTTCAAACCATAAAATTCCTTAGACATATCATCAAGCTCTTTATTCATGTGCTCCATAAAGCTTTTCTATTCTTTAAGCTCGTTTTTGAAGAAATCATTGTGCTCAAATTGCACAGACATAAAATTTCTAACATGGTTTTCAATCTCCGCCAACCTCTTACGGTGAGGGTCAACACTGAAAAGGTGAGCCATAGTGACAAGCAAGCAAGCGAACACACAAGCGAACAAGAGGCAAGCGAATGATAAACACACGGCAAAAAGAAGGGCAAATAAAACAGCAAGGGTGAAGTTGGGGAGAGGAAAACGAGAGGTAAATAAAGGTAATGTGAAGGATAAGGGTTTGTGATAGGTACTTGGTATATGACTTTTGCGTAAGCCTCCCCCGGCAACGGCGCCAGAAATTCTTCTTGCTACTTCTCGAGCTTGTGTTATATTCCCTCGAAGAGGAAAGGTGATGCAGCACAGTAGCGTAAGTATTTCCCTCAGTTTTTGAGAACCAAGCTATCAATCCAGTAGGAGACCACACGCAAGTCCCTTGCACCTGCACAAACAAATAAGAACTTCGTAGCCAACGCGATGAGGGGTTGTCAATCCCTTTACGGTCACTTACGAAAGTGAGATCTGATAGATAGGATAGTTCGATATTTTTGGTATTTTTGGATATAAGAACAGAAAGTAAATAACACAAAGTAAAGTAGATTGGAGATTAATATGTTGAGAATAGACCCGGGGGCATAGGTTTCACTAGTGGCTTCTCTCATGATAGCAGAATTCTACGGTGGGTGAACAAATTACTGTCGAGCAATTGATAGAAAAGCGAATAATTATGAGAATATCTAGGCATGATAATTATATATAGGCATCACGTCTGTGACAAGTAGATCGAAACAATTCTACATCTACTACTATTACTCCATACATCGACAGCTATCCAGCATGCATCTAGTGTATTGAGTTCATACGAACAGAGTAACGCCTTAAGCAAGATGACATGATGTAGAGGGATAAACTCAAGCAATATGATGGAAACCCCATCTTTTTATCCTCGATGGCAACAATACAATACGTGCCTTGCTGCCCCTACTGTCACTGGGAAAGGACACCGCAAGATTGAACCCAAAGCCAAGCACTTATCCCACTTTAAGAACTATAGATCTAGTAGGCCAAACCAAACCAATAATTCGAAGAGACTTGCAAGGATATTATAATCATACATAAAAGAATTCAGAAAAGAGCCAA
Source organism: Secale cereale (assembly GCA_902687465.1). Taxonomy (NCBI): domain Eukaryota; kingdom Viridiplantae; phylum Streptophyta; class Magnoliopsida; order Poales; family Poaceae; genus Secale; species Secale cereale. Next base: position 153,379,550 of record LR738715.1, on the reverse strand, counting down.
ATATTTCTCATAGATAATCTTGAACATAAACCCACAATTCATCGGATCTCGACAAACACACCGCAAAAAGATTACATCGAATAGATCTCCTCGAAGACCGAGGAGAACTTGGTATTGAGATCCAAAAAGAGAGAACAAGCCGTCTAGCTAATAACTATGGACCTGAAGGTCTATGGTAAACTACTCACAACTCATGGTCAGGCAATGGTGTTGATGTAGAAGCACTCCGTGGAAGATACCCCTCTTGCGGAGCACCAGAACAGGCCCCAAGATGGGATCTCACGGGAACAGAAGGTTGCAGCGGTGGAATTAGGGCTTTCTCTGTTTCCTCGATGTTTTCAGGGTACATGGGTATATATAGGAGGAAGGAGGGCATCGGGGGAGCCAGAGGGGGCCCATAAGGGTGGGGGCGCGCCCTGTAGGAGGGGGCGCGCCCTGGACCCTCGTGGCCGCCTCCTTCGTTCCCTCGCGTGTACTCCGTATCTTCTATGTTGATATTGTTCCAAAAATAACTCTCGCGAATGTTTCATTCCGTTTGGACTCCGTTTGATATTCCTTTTCTGCGAAACCCTGAAATAGCCAAAAAAACAGCAATCTGCACTAGGCCTTTGGGTTAATAGGTTAGTCCCAAAAATAATTTAAAAGTGTATAATAAAGCCCATTAAACATCCAAAACATAATATATAATAGCATGGAACAATCAAAATTTATAGATACGTTGGAGACGTATCATGGCCCAACGTATTAACGGGCCACAAACGGGCCGACTGTAACCACCGGCTGTATTTGGCCCACAAGCAGAAACTGACAGTAACGGGCCGAATGTAAACGAATGCTGGAAATGAGCCCAAGAATAAATGGGGCTGTAATTGATGACGCTATGAAAACGGCCTAACGTATTAACGGGCCACAAATGGGCCGACTGTAACCACAGGCTATATTTGGCCCACAAGCAGAAAATGACAGTAACGGGCCCAAAGTAAATGAATGCTGGAAATGAGCCCAAGAATAAATGGGCCCTGAGAAGGCTGAAAGATAACATGGGCTGGAAACGGCCCAACAGAATAATGGGCCGTTAATGGGTATAAAGTGATACACTGTTCACTACGGGCAAGTTTTACCACGGGCCGTTAATGGGCCGAGAGTAATAAGGGCCCCATATGGGCCGAAAGATGTCATGGGCCATACATGGGCCGGAAGTTAAAACGGACTGGAATTATATTGGACAGCCCAGATGACACTATTGAGCCTAATTCGGATAGGTCGTAAACGGACCTTGGGTTAGCGGGCTATATGCGAACAGGCCGTTAACAGGCTTGCCGTGGGCTGGCCCGCCACCTTTTAACCAAGTCAAACGGGCCGGCCTTTTCATAGGAATGGGCCTCTGTTGGGCCGTGCCACGTGTCGACGAATCATAGGCCCTTTGGGTCCAATGAGTGGATGACATCTGTCCCAACGGTGAGCCGACACGTGTTTCCTACAGCCAATGATGATTTTACACATGGAAAATCCCCATTGGTCGGGGCTGTTAACGGGTTATCTGATCCAAAACCAGACCCGATAGCTTAACGGTGTTCCGTTACGGTGGATACCACGTGTCGGTCACCCTTGACGAAAGTACTTCTGTGACGCGCGATTTATCGTCATGGAACTGGACGGTTCCGTGATGATAATTTTGGTAATGTCATGGAACACTTCTATGACAGCAAAGGTATGACTATCTTGATTCTGTCAAAAATTTGTCATGGATGTACATGCATGACAGAAAACGTGACCTACTTTGACAAACACGCATCATCATAGAAGTGTATTTTTTTTGTAGTGTAATGCGTTTACAATCTCTGGAGCATGTTGCTTATAATGAAAACCTTAGAAAAAAGGTTCCTACCGATGTGCTAGTTGATAGAATCTCTGAACTGAATGATGTTTTTGCTATTCAAAACATTGGGTTAGGTTTTTCTCTTGAAAAGAGGATCATGACCTTCTGCCAAAAGAATACTTATAATAATGAATTGGTTGTGCAATACAAGTGGCCAAAGGAGGAAACCATACCTCCCGAGCTTGATCTTGGGGACTTTTGTCGTATTAAATTTAGCCCTTTTGATTACTTTTGCTTGCCACAAAGAAAACTTGCCGCTGAACGTATGGAATATGAGATGAGTTTTCGCAATTTACCTTATCATTATGGCAATACCTAGATCTATTCTTGTATCATGCCTAGCTAGGGGCGTTAAACGATAGCGCTTGTTGGGAGGCAACCCTATTTTATTTTCTTTGCTTTTACTTTTGTTTAGTAATAAATAATGCATCTAGCTTCTATTTAGATGTTGTTTTGTGTTTTAATTAGTGTTTGTGCCAAGTAGAACCTTTGGGAAGACTTGGGTGAAGTCTTTGCGATCATGCTGTAAAAAACAGAAACTTTTACGCTCACGAGATTAGCTACCATTTTTTACTGGAGAGTGCTTTTAAGTTGATTCTTCTTGCAGATGATTAATAGAAAAATTCCTCACGTCCACCAATTTATTTCAGAATTTTTAGAGTTACAAAAGTATTCGAAAGTAACAGATTTCTACATACTGTTATGTTTTTGACATATTCTATTTTTCTTGTGTTGTTTGCTTATTTTGATGAATCTATGGCTAGTATCGGGTGGTATGAACCATAGAGAAGTTGGAATACAATAGATTTAACACCAATATAAATAAAGAATGAGTTCATTACATTACCTTAAAGTGGTGGTTTGATTTCTTATACTAACGGAGCTCACGAGATTTTCTGTTAAGTTTTGTATTGTGAAGTTTTCAAGTTTTTGGGTAAGGATTTGATGGACTATGGAACAAAGAGTGGCAAGAGCCTAAGCTTGGGGATGACCAAGGCACCCGAAGGTAAAATTCAAGGACAACCAAAAGCCTAAGCTTGGGGATGCCCCGGGAAGGTATCCCCTCTTTCGTCTTCGTCTATCGGTAACTTTATGTGTTTTGCATGGAGCGTCTTGTATGATTTGAGTCTTTGCTTTTTAGTTTTCCACAATCATCCTTGCTGTACACACCTTTTGGGAGAGACACACATGAATCAGAATTTATTAGAATGCTCTATGTGCTTCACTTATATCTTTTGAGCTAGATAGTTTTGCTCTAGTGCTTCACTTATATCTTTTTTAGAGCACGGTGGTGGTTTTATTTTATAGAAATTATTGATATCTCATGCTTCACTTATATTATTTTGAGAGTCATATGATAGGCATCAAAGATAGGTATAATAAAAACTTTCATATAAAGTGCATTGAATACTATGAGAAGTTTGATACTTGATGATTGTTTTGTGATATGAGGATGGTGATATTAAAGTCATGCTAGTGGAGTACTCCCAATAATCGCTCCTCTTCATATCCTGAAAGGTTAGAATTGATAATAACAGGATATACTTTCTTTTCATCTAAATAAGCATACTTGAGCGTATCGGGAAGAGGTTTAAGATCGAACACCGGATCTTCTTTCGGTTTTGATAAAATTCCCAAAGGTTCAACCGGAAGGTTGTGCTTCAGGATAGCAGGCTGCCTCAAGAATATTTCATCTAGTTCATTTCTTTCCTGCATATGCAAATCATTCTCGTGGTCCTCCATGTATCGCTGCAAAGGATCATTAGGGGGAATAGCAATAGAGGCAATACTTTCAATAATTTTATCATCACTAGGTAAATCAGTACCACGAGGCTGCTTAGAGAACTTAGAAAAATTAAATTCATATGGCTCACCATCAAATTCAACAGAAACTTTACCTTTCTTGCAATCTATTATAGCTCCACAAGTTCTAAGAAAAGGTCTACCAAAAATAATTGGACAAAAATTGTCCCTCTCTGAACCAAGTACTAGAAAGTCGGTAGAGTATTTTACCTTTCCACATAGGACTTCAACGTCCCTCACAATTCCGATAGGAGAGATAGTTGTTCTATTTGCAAGATGAATAGTAACATCAACTTCTTCAAGTTCACAAGGGGAAATCTCACCGATGATCTCTTCATAAAGTGAATAGGGGATAGCACTCGCACTCGATCCCAAATCGCATAGCCCATAATAATTGTGATCTCCTATTTTAACAGATACCACTGGAGTACCTGAAATTGGGCCTTTATTCTTGGCTGTGACAAGGTTAGTGGAAACAGCACAAAAATTTATATTGGAATCCAAAACATCATTAGTAGCAAGGTCTTTAATCAATGCAACTTGAGGATCGACCCTGATCTGGTCCTCAGGCTCATCAACTCTTCTCTCACTTTTATTTATTATGCCTGTCACAAGAGAGTGCTCCCTTATCCTCGTGGGAAAAGGAGGCTTTTCATATATAACTGCAGGCAAAATAGGGTCAGCAACATAAATATCAATAGGTGGTTCTTTAAAAGGTTCATGGTGCTGGTCTCTCTTCTTTTTAAAAGAATCAACGTGAGAGGCAAAATTCTTACACAAATCAATCACTAGATGGGAATCAAGACCAATCTTAGAGCAAAAAGTATTGAAGTAATCAGTTTCCACATAGCTCTCAATATAATCATGTTCATAATTTATAGCGGGTTCAATACCTTTATCAATTTCCCAATCTTCGGTATTCCTCTGGATTCTTTCAAGGAGATCACACCTTTCTTCAACACTCTTCTTCTGAAACACCCCACTAGAGGAGGCATCCAGCATCTCCTTATCCTGACGAGAAAGCCTGGCATAAAAATTTGTAAGTATAATTTCCTTGGGAAGCTTATGAATAGGGCATTTGAGCATTAGGGACTTCAATCTCCCCCAAGCTTGAGCAATGCTTTCTCCGTCACGAGACCTAAAGTTATAGATATAATTCCTGTCTCGATGAATTTCATGAAGAGGATAAAACTTAGTATAAAACAGAGACATAAGCTCCTGCCAGTCCAGCAAGTGTGAGTTATCTAGAAGCCCATACCAATCTGAAGCTTTATCTATAAGTGATACGACAAACAATTTCCTCATGACAAACTCCCTCGATACACCTGCAAGCTTAAATAATGAACATAGTTGTGACAGATATAGCAAGTGTTCACCGGGATGTCTGTCTCCTGCATAACGATTAGCCAAAACATAATCGATAATACCAGCTGGTATTTTATAAGGCACAATTTTAGTAGGGGGAGGATCAACCACCACAGGTGTGGGGCGTCTTCCCGCAAGCAACGATCCAATAACAGGGTTATCCATAAGGACAAAGAGCAGGAATAGCAAAAACAAAAACAGAATTATATATAAAAAACTTTCTTACCAGTTTCACTTTACCAATAGCGCTACGCTCCCCGGCAACGGTGCCAGAAAACTGTACTTGATGACCCACAACCGTAAGGTATCTATTGCAGCGTTTTCGATAAGTAAGACTGTCGAACCCAACGAGGAGCAGAAGGTATTGATAAGCGATTCTGAGCAAGAATTTACTGCAAGCACTGAAAGATAACTTTTAGGGGTTTTCTCGGTATAAGCAACAGGAAAGTAGAAGCAAGTAATGTAAAAGGTACTAAGAGTAACAAGTGGCCCAATCCTTTCTTAGCAAAGGAGAGGCCTAGCAACTGAACTTATAAAGACTAAAGCGTTCCTGAGGACACACGTGAGAGGTAGTCATGTGCTTTCACCATATTCCGTATCGATACTATGTTATGTGTTGATAAGTGTTGAGTGGGTGGATCTATGCTAATGCACTCTCTAGACTAAGATGAATGCACTCTTATGATTAAACACCTTGCAAGCATCCGCAAATACAAGATAGAATTTAAGGCAAAAGCCTAACCATAGCAATACGATCGAGGATCCATTATTCCCTTATGCAAAAGCGTGCGAACTGGCGTTCAGGTTTCTGTCACTCCGGCAACCCACCATAAGCATTCTTTATACACAATGTATTCTCCTAGGTCCTTAATAAGGCGAAGTGTTGGGTGTTCGACTCACACAACACCACTAGTAGAATGACAACGCAACTTAAGTATCAAACAACACATATTACTCCAACAGCATATGACTACTAACAACAAGACTTTCCCCATGTCCTCAAGAACTAAGGTAACTACTCACGAGACATAAAAGAGATCATGATCAGTGGGGATAAATATGTGATAAACAATCTGGACATAATAATATTTCTCCAACAAAACTCAATAGCATTCACCACAAAGTAGTAATCAACACCGATGGAGTAGAGAGGATAGGTAGTACGAGTTACAACACGAGTTGCGATTGTAAGATGAGATTTGGATGAAGATGGAGATGGTGCTGGTGTTGGGGATGATGTTGATGATGATCCCGATGATGCCCGTGACGATGGTGATGACGATGGCGACGATCTCCCCTTCCAGGAGGTGATCTCCCCGGCGGAATCTGCCCGCCGGAGATGCCCTTTTCTTCTCTGTAGGTTTCCGCCTCGGAGCGGCGGCGGAACTCCGTAAAAAGTCTTCTTTTTAGTGTTTTCGGAGAACGGAGAGTATATAGGCAAAAGGGGGCATCCGGAGGTGGGCCAGGGGCTCCAGGCGCCCCCCCGGCGCGGCCAGGGGGGGCGCCCCCAGGCCGCCTGGGCACCCTGTGGCCCCCCTTTGGCTCCCCTTTTGCGTGTCTTCGTGATTCTTCTGAAAAATATCTCCCGTCAATTTTCAGGTAATTTGGAGGTATTCTTCTTCAGCCACTCAGCGTCCACTTTTTACTGCTGAATCCTGCGTCTGCTGTTCGGGCATCGGAGAGTTTGGAAACTATGTAAAATAGACCAAAACAACATAAGAACATCACCGTAACATGAAATATATCAATGAATAAGGATAAATTATGATACAAAATAGTGATGCATTTTGGACGTATCAACACCCCCAAGCTTAGACCTCGCTTGTCCCCAAGCGAATATGAACTCGGTAAACCTGTCGACAAGTTTAGAGAGTGAAGTGTCGATAAATAGGATACGGACAAGAAGCATCATAGTTTCTTTACCAACTCAAATATCCTCAACAGCAATCTTCAACTCATAAGGCCCTTATGAAAGAGTGATAACACTTATATTCGAAAGTAGGGCTAAGGAAACTCATTATATCATGGCAAACATGTCCTTTGGTCAAAGAACAACAATAGATTTAACTTTTGCTCTTATATTTGATGAGATCAATTGAAGCTTTTTGAAAATAACATGTTAATAGGCAAGAAGTGAAAGTGTTAACACAAAGGAAGATGTTTGCCTTAGCTGGGCATGACAAACAACTTACTTATCGAATGATAATGTCAACAAGGATATGATATGACAAATCTTAATGCAGCTTTATATGAATGAATCCTTATCAACATCAAATGTCTGCTCTCTTTGAGAAATAGAAGGAAGTAGAAGTAACTGACTCAACTTAAAATTAAAAGATAGGCCCTGCTCTAGGGTAGTAGGGAAAACTCATGTGCTATCCTCAAATCAAACAGAATGAAAACAAGTTTTTAGGGGTGCATGATTTGTCAACGAATGCTAATAGATAACTCAATTGCTTTTTGAGCTGGACAAGTTTCGAGGAACGGCTCCCGCACGAGGATGATAACATCCTCTTATTCTCCTTTGTTTATCACTGCCAAAGTTTTCTGATTTCTCATGAACAAAGCGTGAAGGAGGGTTTGTTTGTTATATTATTTTTAAGCCGGGCGCACTCCTTGCCAGTTCCTTCTCGTATTATGGGTTTGCACATTAGACATGCAATCCCGGGGTGAAGCTTGTCCAATTCAAAAAGACTATGAATTAGCTATTACTTCCTCATGAGCTAAAACAGAGGCACAAAATAAAAGATTTTGAACATTTGAGGATAACACATAAATTATATACTTTTAGGAGGTGGTAGTGGAATACCACGAGTAGGTAGGTATGGTGGACTCATATGGAAGGTATTGGCTTAAGGGTATGGATGCACAAGCAGAATACCGCTTAGTACAGAGTTAGGCTAGCAAAGGTTTTGAAAGAACAGACAATTGATGATGACTAAGATGCAAAGCAATATAAAGCATGGACATTGAAATAAGCATAACACATCAAGTTGTCTTCCTTGTCAGCATAACACTTCAAGCATAATAACATAAAGTTTTGGCTATGTTGATAATTTAAGAAAATCATGCTTGTTGTTATGACCAAAACTATGTTTGCCAAGATTAAATAAAGTTTCATAGCCATACCTGACATAAGGTCAATACTCCCCATAAGAATCATCATATAAGGTCGATTGCGTGAAGAGAATACCGAGTGCAGCAAAAGGACCCAATAAACTTCTCATTAATATTCCATCATGGACGACTCCACACTCACGGATACAATTCTTCACCGAAGGAGTGACATACCTCAATGCACACACCTATCTCATATAATAACCTCCCTAGACATGATACGACTCTACTTGACTCTAAAAGACAAAAGGTAAAGATAAAGATACCGGGCACTCCCCCAAGCTTGGAACAAGCCAAGGGAATGCCATTACCCAAGGAGATTTCACCCATGCTTGTTGGCGTTAATCACGTAGTCCTTGGCGAAACACTTCCATGGATATCTTGCTAAAGTCTCATATGAGAGGCTCATCTCCTGAATCCTGCATTCAGCACCCATACTCATGCGCAGAAACCTTAGTTCATACTCACAGTTCTGGTTATGTAGATCATTAATTTGCCCTTGGAGCTCTATACTTCTTTCTTCAGACGCGGTGATTCTTTCCCACATCTCCTTCATCTCCTTCAGGAAGTAGTTCTTCAGCTCGTTGGTGATGTCAAAGTTAGCTTCAACACCACGCTCGATCATCTTCTTGTACTCGAAGACTTCTTGCTCCACTTCTTCCAGCCTAGCCTGGATGCTCCCCTCCTTGATAGGTCCCTTCAGATCTTCTTGATGAAGGACGCCGTCCTTCATCTGAACAACCTGAGGGTGCTTCTTCACCTCAGCGAGGTAAGGGTTGATGACGTTGACGACGAACTTGTCCTTGGGGGAACTTGGAGAAGCCATGGCAC
>LR738715.1:153339590-153368630 GCA_902687465.1 Secale cereale | reverse complement strand
TTGTGTATATTATATTCACATCAACATTGACAGGGTCTCCTGCTATGTAATGTTTAAGTCTTTGCCCATTCACAACTTGAGGTTTGGTGCCTTCAAAATTGTTAATCTTAATTGCACCAGACCGATAAACTTCTTCAATATGAAATGGTCCTTCCCACCTGGAAAGTAGTTTACCTGGAGAAAACCTGAAACGGGATCTAAACAACAAAACTTTATCGCCAACATTAAATTCACGTTTCAGAATCTTCCTATCATGCCACTTTTTTACCTTTTCCTTGAACATTTTAGCGCTCTCGTAAGCTTCACTTCTCCATTCATCTAGAGAAGTCAAGTTCATGAGACGCTTCTCACCAGCTAGTTTTGGGTCAGCGTTAAGCTCTCTAACAGCCCAGAAAGCTTTGTGCTCTAACTCTAATGGAAAATGGCAAGCCTTGCCAAACACCATCTTATAGGGAGACATGCCCATGGGGTTTTTGTAAGCAGTTCTATATGCCAACAAAGCATCTCCTAACTTGTTTGACCAATCCTTCCTATTCCTGTTTACTGTTTTCTGCAAGATCAACTTAATCTCTCTATTGGTGAGCTCAACTTGCCCACTAGTTTGAGGATGATATGGTGAAGCAATTCTATGATTAACATCGTATTTGGCCAAAGCTTTTCTGAAAGCTCCGTGCGTGAAGTGTGATCCCCCATCAGTCATGAGATACCTTGGTACACCAAACCTGGGAAATATTACATCTTTAAGCATTTTCAAAGATGTCTTGTGATCAGCACTTTCAGTGGGGATTGCTTCAACCCACTTGGTCACATAATCAACAGCTACTAAAATGTGAGTGTACTTGTGCGAAGAAGGAAAAGGACCCATAAAATCAAAACCCCAACAATCGAAAGGTTCAATCACTAGTAAGTAATTCATAGGCATCTCATTCCTTCTACTAATGTTACCAACTCTCTGACATTTATCACAGGCTAAAACATAATTTCTAGCATCTTTAAAGAGAGTAGGCCAATAAAAACCTGATTGAAGAACCTTATGTGCAGTCCTCTCACCGGCATGATGTCCTCCATAGGGACTATCATGACATCGTTTGAGAATGTCCTTCTGCTCATGTTCCGGAATGCATCTTCTCACGATCCCGTCGGGACCTTCTTTGAAAAGATGTGGGTCATCCCAAAAGTAGTGCCTCAAATCATGAAAGAACTTCTTCCTTTGCTGAAATGTGAGACCTGGAGGCAAATACTTTTCAACAATAAAATTAGCATAATCTGCATACCAAGGATCGGAAAGAGATTGTACTTTTACAACGGCAAGTTGCTCGTCTGGAAAACTATCGTTAACTGGGATGGGGTCGTGCGGTATATCTTCCATCCTTGAAAGATTGTCCGCCACCGGATTGTCTTCCCCTTTCCTATCAACAATCTGCAAATCAAATTCTTGAAGAAGGAGTACCCATCTGATAAGCCTTGGCTTGGCATCCTTCTTTGTCATAAGATACTTAATGGCAGCATGATCAGTATGAATAATAACTTTGGAATCAACAATATACTGCCTAAACTTATCACAAGCAAAAACTACAGCTAAGAATTCCTTCTGAGTAGTAGCATAATTTCTTTGGGCACTATCAAGGGTTTTACTAGCATAATGTATAACATTCAATTTCTTATCAACTCTTTGTCCTAAAACAGCTCCAACAGCAAAATCACTTGCATCACACATAATCTCAAAAGGTAAATTCTAGTCAGGTGGTTGTACTATAGGAGCAGTTATTAAAGCTTTCTTAAGGACTTCAAAAGCTTCCTTACAATTTTCATCAAATACAAAAGGAACATCCTTCTGGAGAAGATTAGTGAGGGGTCTCGAGTTTTTAGAAAAGTCTTTAATAAATCTTCTATAAAAACCTGCATGACCGAGAAAACTGCGAATACCTTTGATGTCCCTTGGATAGGGCATCCTCTCAATAGCTTCGATCTTGGCCTTGTCCACTTCAATTCCCCTTTCGGAAATCTTGTGACCAAGAACAATTCCTTCATTAACCATAAAGTGGCACTTTTCCCAGTTGAGTAACAAATTTGTCTCCTCGCATCTCTGCAAAACTTTATTAAGGTTGTGAAGACAATGGTCAAAAGAGGTTCCATAGACGGAGAAATCGTCCATGAAGACTTCCATAATATCCCCGCAGAAACCATGAAAGATAGCAGACATATACCTTTGAAAAGTAGCAGGGGCATTACATAAACCAAAAGGCATACGCCTGTAAGCATAAGTACCAAAGGGACAAGTAAAAGTGGTCTTCTCTTGATCGACAGTGTTAACATGAATTTGAGAGAAGCCAGAATAACCATCGAGATAACAAAAGTGGGTATTTTTGGATAACCTTTCAAGCATTTGGTCGATGAACGGCAACGGATAGTGATCCTTCCTGGTTGCCTTGTTCAACTTCCTGTAATCAATACACATTCTATATCCAATAATAATTCTCTGAGGTATTAATTCATTTTTATCATTAGGAACCACAGCTGTACCTCCTTTCTTAGGAACACAATATACCGGACTTACCCACTTACTATCAGCTATAGGGAAGATAATACCTGTGGCTAGAAGCTTGAGAATCTCAGTTCTCACGACATCCATCATCTTCGGGTTCAACCGTCGTTGATGATCTACAACTGGTTTAGCATCAGGCTCAAGGTTGATAGTATGTTGACAGATAGATGGACTAATCCCCTTAAGGTCATCAAGGGTATATCCAATTGCGCCTCGGTGTTTACGAAGTACTCCCAATAATCGCTCCTCTTCATATCCTGAAAGGTTAGAATTGATAATAACAGGATATACTTTCTTTTCATCTAAATAAGCATACTTGAGCGTATCGGGAAGAGGTTTAAGATTGAACACCGGATCTTCTTTCGGTTTTGATAAAATTCCCAAAGGTTCAACCGAAAGGTTGTGCTTCAGGATAGCAGGCTGCCTCAAGAATATTTCATCTAGTTCATTTCTTTCCTGCATATGCAAATCATTCTCGTGGTCCTCCATGTATTGCTGCAAAGGATCATTAGGGGGAATAGCAATAGAGGCAATACTTTTAATAATTTTATCATCACTAGGTAAATCAGTACCACGAGGCTGCTTAGAGAACTTAGAAAAATTAAATTCATATGGCTCACCATCGAATTCAACAGAAACTTTACCTTTCTTGCAATCTATTATAGCTCCACAAGTTCTAAGAAAAGGTCTACCAAAAATAATTGGACAAAAATTGTCCCTCTCTGAACCAAGTACTAGAAAGTTGGTAGGGTATTTTACCTTTCCACATAGGACTTCAACGTCCCTCACAATTCCGATAGGAGAGATAGTTGTTCTATTTGCAAGATGAATAGTAACATCAACTTCTTCAAGTTCACAAGGGGAAATCTCAACGATGATCTCTTCATAAAGTGAATAGGGGATAGCACTCGCACTCGATCCCAAATCGCATAGCCCATAATAATTGTGATCTTCTATTTTAACAGATACCACTGGAGTACCTGAAATTGGGCCTTTATTCTTGGCTGTGACAAGGTTAGTGGAAACAGCACAAAAATTTATATTGGAATCCAAAACATCATTAGTAGCAAGGTCTTTAATCAATGCAACTTGAGGATCGACCCTGATCTGGTCCTCAGGCTCATCAACTCTTCTCTCACTTTTATTTATTATGCCTGTCACAAGAGAGTGCTCCCTTATCCTCGTGGGAAAAGGAGGCTTTTCATATATAACTACAGGCAAAATAGGGTCAGCAACATAAATATCAATAGGTGGTTCTTTAAAAGGTTCATGGTGCTGGTCTCTCTTCTTTTTAAAAGAATCAACGTGAGAGGCAAAATTCTTACACAAATCAATCACTAGATGGGAATCAAGACCAATCTTAGAGCAAAAAGTATTGAAGTAATCAGTTTCCACATAGCTCTCAATATAATCATGTTCATAATTTATAGCGGGTTCAATACCTTTATCAATTTCCCAATCTTCGGTATTCCTCTGGATTATTTCAAGGAGATCACACCTTTCTTCAACACTCTTCTTCTGAAACACCCCACTAGAGGAGGCATCCAGCATCTCCTTATCCTGACGAGAAAGCCTGGCATAAAAATTTGTAAGTATAATTTCCTTGGGAAGCTTATGAATAGGGCATTTGAGCATTAGGGACTTCAATCTCCCCCAAGCTTGAGCAATGCTTTCTCCGTCACGAGACCTAAAGTTATAGATATAATTCCTGTCTTGATGAATTTCATGAAGAGGATAAAACTTAGTATAAAAGAGAGACATAAGCTCCTGCCAGTCCAGCAAGTGTGAGTTATCGAGAAGCCCATACCAATCTGAAGCTTTATCTATAAGTGATACGACAAACAATTTCCTCATGACAAACTCCCTCGATACACCTGCAAGCTTAAATAATGAACATAGTTGTGACAGATATAGCAAGTGTTCACCGGGATGTCTGTCTCCTGGATAACGATTAGCCAAAACATAATCGATAATACCAGCTGGTATTTTATAAGGCACAATTTTAGTAGGGGGAGGATCAACCACCACAGGCGTGGGGCGTCTTCCCGCAAGCAACGATCCAATAACAGGGTTATCCATAAGGACAAAGAGCAGCAATAGCAAAAACAAAAACAGAATTATATATAAAAAACTTTCTTACCAGTTTCACTTTACCAATAGCGCTACGCTCCCCGGCAACGGCGCCAGAAAACGGTACTTGATGACCCACAACCGTAAGGGATCTATTGCAGCGTTTTCGATAAGTAAGAGTGTCGAACCCAACGAGGAGCAGAAGGTATTGATAAGCGATTCTGAGCAAGAATTTACTGCAAGCACTGAAAGATAACTTTTAGGGGTTTTCTCGGTATAAGCAACAGGAAAGTAGAAGCAAGTAATGTAAAAGGTACTGAGAGTAACAAGTGGCCCAATCCTTTCTTAGCAAAGGAGAGGCCTAGCAACTGAACTTATAAAGACTAAAGCGTTCCTGAGGACACACGGGAGAGGTAGTCATGTGCTTTCACCATATTCCGTATCGATACTATGTTATGTGTTGATAAGTGTTGAGTGGGTGGATCTATGCTAATGCACTCTCTAGACTAAGATGAATGCACTCTTATGATTAAACACCTTGCAAGCATCCGCAAATACAAGATAGAATTTAAGGCAAAAGCCTAACCATAGCAATACGATCGAGGATCCATTATTCCCTTATGCAAAAGCGTGCGAACTGGGGTTCAGGTTTCTGTCACTCCGGCAACCCACCATAAGCATTCTTTATACACAATGTATTCTCCTAGGTCCTTAATAAGGCAAAGTGTTGGGTATTCGACTCACACAACACCACTAGTAGAATGACAACGCAACTTAAGTATCAAACAACACATATTACTTCAACAGCATATGACTACTAACAACAAGACTTTCCCCATGTCCTCAAGAACTAAGGTAACTACTCACGAGACATAAAAGAGATCATGATCAGTGGGGATAAATATGTGATAAACAATCTGGACATAATAATATTTCTCCAACAAAACTCAATAGCATTCACCACAAAGTAGTAATCAACACCGATGGAGTAGAGAGGATAGGTAGTACGAGTTACAACACGAGTTGCGATTGTAAGATGAGATTTGGATGAAGATGGAGATGGTGCTGGTGTTGGGGATGATGTTGATGATGATCTCGATGATGCCCGTGATGATGGTGATGACGATGGCGACGATCTCCCCTTCCGGGAGGTGATCTCCTCGGCGGAATCTGCCCGCCGGAGATGCCCTTTTCTTCTCTGTAGGTTTCCGCCTCGGAGCGGCGGCGGAACTCCGTAAAAAGTCTTCTTTTTAGGGTTTTCGGAGAACGGAGAGTATAAAGGCAAAAGGGGGCATCCGAAGGTGGGCCAGGGGCTCCAGGCGCCCCCCCGGCGCAGCCAGGGGGGCGCGCCCCCAGGCCGCCTGGGCACCCTGTGGCCCCCCTCTGGCTCCCCTTTTGCGTGTCTTCGTGATTCTTCTGAAAAATATCTCCCGTCAATTTTCAGGTAATTTGGAGGTATTCTTCTTCAGCCACTCAGCGTCCACTTTTTACTGCTGAATCATGCGTCTGCTGTTCCGGCATCGGAGAGTTTGCAAACTGTGTAAAATAGACCAAAACAACATAAGAACATCACCGTAACGTGAAATATATCAATGAATAAGGATAAATTATGATACAAAATAGTGATGCATTTTGGACGTATCACGTAGCATGCACGTATGGTGAACCGTTATGTGATGAAGTTGCAACATGATTTATTTATTTATTGTCTTCCTTTGTGTGAAGGTCGGGATCGCGCGATGGTTAACTCCTACCAACCCTTCCCCCAGGAGCATGCATTTAATGCTTTGTTTTGATAACTTGTAGATTTTTGCAATAAGTATATGAGTTTTTATGACTAATGATGAGTCCATGGATTATACGCACTCTCACCCTTCCACCATTGCTAGCCTCTCTAGTATCGCGCAACTTTCGCCGATACCATACACCCACCATATACCTTCCTCAAAACAGCCAGCATACCTACCTATCATGGCATTTCCATAGCCATTCCAAGATATATTGCCATGCAACTTTCCACCATTCCGTTTATTATGACACGCTTCATCATTGTCATATTGAATAGCATGATCATGTAGTTGACATCGTATTTGTGGCAAAGTCACCATGCATGATTTTTCATACATGTCACTCTTGATTCATTGCACAACCCGGTAGACCGCCGGAGGCATTCACATAGAGAAATACTTTGTTCTAAGCATCGAGCTGTGTTGGAGATATAACTACTAGGTATAAACCGCCCAGGAGGGGCCGGGTTATACCTGGGTTACTCATATTGAAGCCCATGAGGACAAGGAATATGGTGGAACTAAAAGTCCTAGGGCCCAAAGGCGGATTAGGGCCCGTAGATGTAAACCGCCATATGATGTGTAACTTGTGTTCTAAGATAGGAAAGGTACAAACCGAGCCGGACACGTTTATGAGCCGGCCTCGGGATTCTGTAAACCGGACGGGCGTCATCCTGTGTATATAAAGGGACGACCCGGCGGCGGTTCAGGGACAAGAAACAACAGCTCAAGACACAGGCAAAGCGGATTCGCTCCCTGGTCATCGAAACCCTAGCAATACCACAACAACTAGAGTAGGCTTTTACCTTCACCGCAAGGGGCCGAACTAGTATATAAACTCCCTACGTCCTTTGTCCGCTTTAACCCCTTTAAGCTAACCCGTTGCGATGGCTCCACGACTAAGTCCTTATGCTAGGACATCTGCCATGACAAAACCACGAAAGTTGGCGCCCACCGTGGGGCTATCACACGATGGTTTCAAGTTCTTAGAGGGCAGCTTCGAAGGGCTCAAGGGATACGCAGTGGGCCGGATGACCAAGAGTCGTCGCGGCAAGATCTACATCGACGATGCAAGCTGGGGCCCCGAGGCCGACTCGATTGAGTATGGGTACCGGGTCCCCTTCAGCGACACCCACGTTTTCATTGGCAAGGTCGGTGAATCGGGCCCTAAGCCAGACATCTGCACCAACCTCGTCGAGACGGTTCAGCGTGCGAGACCTGCCCGGGTTCGGCCGGCCATGAAGCGTGTCTTTGTGGGAGTCGTCCACGGAGCAGAAACTGAGGATAGATCGGAATCTGGTGGTGAGACCGTCGTTTACTCCAGTGACGAATCATCTACCGGAGAGACTGGATCTTTGTACCTGCTACATGATGGCCGGTTTGTGGGCTGTTCCGATGGCGACGGTATTCCGGACCCCCTCGATCCGCCGAGCCGGGTTGCAGTCTTCATGGCCGGATCACAATCCATGCAACACTCTTCGACCGCTGCAGTGTTGACATCGAGTTTGGCGACGGCAGCAACAGCTGGGGCAGGAGGCCCTGCGCAGCCACCGGCTCGGGTCCTGTCCAGTTTATTCGACACTTTGACAGCGCTGTTAACCATCGAGGTTGGCCCGGCGGATAAGAAGTTGTCAAGTTAAAGGGCCAGATAGATCAAGCCAAGGCAGATCTGGCAGCTCAAAATACCAAGATGGCCGCAGAGCGGGCCGAGTTAGATGCGCAGGCTTATCGGATCATGTTAGATCAGAACGCGTCAAATGAGGTAATGAGGAGAAGGTACCGGTCTTGCCTGCCTCCGATTTACTAGGCAAGGAACCTCTTTAGCACGCCAGTAGCAGGAACCAGCAACCAACCGGTGATAAACCGGGCAGGAGCGCCTGGAACGGGGGCATCGGTCCAACCGCATGCCACAGATCTGCCTCGTTAGATCATCCCATTACAACACGTACCGACGCCTCCATGTCATTACTCCAACCCTTTGGATAACATAGTCGCTGCCGCTTCATGATTGGCGGCCCTCCTTGTTGAAGGTGAGTCCCCCGTAGCAGTGGAGACGTGACGGGCTAGGGAGCTCCTTCAGACAGCTTTGACTCAGCAGCAGGCCTATTCGTACAGCCGCGAGAGGATTCATTCCACCCCCCGCCCAAGCCGGAGTTACGGCGAGCATATTGATGAACCGGTTGTATCAAGCAGTGCGTGGAACCGTAACCCGCCTCGAGGGCCTAATCCGGCAGGTGGTGGTGCTAATGATCATGATATGGTGGATCAGGGTAGACAGCATCGAGAAGCCGAGTTAGCAGCGCAATACACGACCCGTCAACTTACCCCGGTTCGTCCCACCACCTCGGTAGAACCAGGAATTACTTCTAGCTCTTTGGGAGTGTCGTGCCTCACCCACGCTTTATGCAATGTGCGTCTGCCCAAGGATTTCAAAGGACCGCGGAAAGTCCCCAATTACACTGCCTATTTATCCCCCGAGTCGTGGGTTGAAAGCCATGAGATGGCGATGGAGATCCTGGATGTCGACGATGCGGTGTGTGCTAAATACTTCACCATGATGTTGGAAGGAACAACTTGTACTTGGTTGAAAGGTTTACCAGCTAACTCCATTGGGTCATGGGCCGAGTTAAGGGCCCGATTTATCCAGAATTTCAAAGACACATGCAAGCAGCCCATGTCAATTGTGGACTTAGCTGCCTGTATCCAAGGAGAGAACAAATCAACAAGCCATTGGGTGCGTTGGGTTTCAGAGATCTTGCACTCATCAGACCACATCAATGCCGATACAGCAATTTTAACGTTGGAAGGCAATTGCCAGTTCACGCCTCTGAAGCTGAAGTTGGGACGGCTTAAACGTCATTGTGATGACAATGGAACACTCATGGCAGCTCTGGTTAAGTACGTCGATTCTGATAGTACCAAGGACCCAGAGTCTAACGACGAAAAGTTGGGAAAGGGAAAGAAGAACGATAAAGCGTCGCAGCATAACCTGGCGGGCCACGGAAACAGTGGTAAGCGTAAAGCGGATAACAATTCAGATTTTGTGGCTAAAACCAACACGCAGAATGATGGTCAGCACCGAAAATGTAGGCCACCTACGCGGGGCGGAGGAGCATGTATGAACCTTGAACGCCTGATGAATGAGCCTTGCCCGGGGCATGGGGCGAAGGAAAGGCGAGCTACGCATCTCTGGAAGGATTGCTTCATTGTGAGGGAGTTTAAAAGTTCAGATCGTTTCCAGTATGACCACAGACCGTCTGGCGGTTCAGGACTCGGTTTTCATGGTCCGGGTTATGGTGGAGGAAACTCCGGTTCAAGACGTCAAGGTAATCAGAGTGGGAATGGTAATCAAGGCAATCAAGGCAGCCAGGGTGGTCATCAGGGGAATCATCAGCAGCAACAGTCGGGTTATCAGAGCAACCCAAAGCAGGTGAACAGTGGGCAGTATCATGTCTTCACCACTAGCCTGTGTAAGCGCGATCAGAAGGTTTATAAAAGGGCAGTGAACTCCGTTGAACCGGCGGCACCTCGTTACTTACGCTGGTCGGAACAACCCATTGTGTGGAGTCGAGAGGATCATCCGCCCCAGATTGATAATCCGGGTCAACTGGCATTGGTGGTGGCGCCTCAGGTTGGGGGGGGGGTATAAGTTCACCAAGGTACTTATGGACGGAGGGAGCAACATCAACATCCTTTATTATGAAACCTTCCATCGCATGGGGTTGACACATAAAAAGCTTAGATCGTCAAACATTGTCTTCCATGGTGTAGTGCCTGGTAAATCGGCGTATCCAGTCAGTAAGATAAATTTGGAGGTTACCTTTGGAGATGAGCATTACTCAAGATCAGAGACCTTGACCTTTGAAGTGGTAAAAATCAAGATCCCGTATCATGCCATGTTCGGACGGCCGGTTTATGCTAAGTTCATGGCGAGGCCCTGTTATGTGTATCTGCAGCTCAAAATGTCGGGGCATAAAGGGACCATCACAGTACACGGGAGCCATAAGATTGCTTTGGAATGCGAAGAAGGTGATGCGGCCTACGCAGAGTCGGTTTATGCAACAGAGGAGTTGAAGTTTTACAAGGACAATGTTGATCCAGCAGATATGACTCCTTTGAAAAAAAACCAACCACAGAGCATGATTTGGCCTTGAAGTTTAAATCGGCTGATGAGACTAAGCTGGTTGATTTTGTTCCTGGCGATTCATCCAAGCAGTTTAGCATCAGCGCTAACTTGGATCCGAAATAGGAAAGCGCGCTCATCGAGTTCATCCATGAGAATCGAGACATCTTTGCATGGAAAGCTTCTGACATGCCAGGTGTACTGAGAGGACGCACTGAGCACACTCTTAATGTTGATCCCAAGTTTAAATCGGTCAAGCAGTTTCTCCATCGCTTCAATGAAGAAAGACGCAAGGCCATTGGTGAAGAGGTAGCCAGGCTCTTGGCACCTGGGTTTATTGTTGAGGTGTTTCATCCTGAATGGTTGGCTAATCCGGTACTAGTACTCAAGAAGAACGGTACTTGGCGTATGTGTGTGGACTACACAGATTTGAACAAAACTTGTCCAGCTAATCCCTTCGCTCTCCCTCGTATTGATCAAATCATTGATGCTACGGCAGGCTGTGAGCATTTGAGTTTTCTGGATGCGTATTTCGGCTATCATCAGATCAAGATGGCAGTTAAGGACCAGGAGAAGACAGCTTTCATAACTCCTTTTGGAGCCTTCTGCTATGTATCTATGCCCTTTGGGCTCAAGAGTGCCCAGGCGACTTATCAGCGATGTGTGCAGAATTGTCTTCATAAACAGATTGGGCATAATGTTCATGCTTATGTGGATGATATTGTGGTGAATTCCAGAAAGGAGGAGACATTAATAGATGATTTGAAGGAAACCTTCGATAATCTTCGGATTTATAAGATGATGCTTAATCCGGCCAAGTGTGTTTTTGGTGTTCCGGCAAGCAAGCTCTCGGGGTTTCTGGTGTCTAACAGGGGCATTGAAGCTAATCCGGAGAAGATCAAAGCTATTACCTCTCTAGCTAAACCGGTGTGTATCAATGACGTTCAATGCCTGGCAGGCCGTATTGCAGCACTAAGCCGGTTTATCAGCCGATTGGGAGAAAAGGCTATTCCTCTTTACCAGATGATGAAAAAGACAGACAATTTTGTCTGGAGTGAGGCTGCTAATGCGGCGTTTGACGATTTGAAGAAACAGTTGCCAGAACCACATGTCCTTGCTGCTCCGGTCGATAAGGAGCCGTTGTTGTTGTACGTGGCTGCTAATGCACGGGCCGTCAGTGTGGCCATCATAGTGGAGCGCAAGGAGGCTGGGAAGGAATATCCGGTTCAACGGCCGGTTTACTACATCGGCGAGGTGCTTATTGAGTCCAAACTGAGGTATCCACATTGGCAGAAGTTGGTGTATGGAGTTTTCATGGCAAGCCGGAAGCTTAAGCAATATTTTCAAGGCCATCCCATCATTGTGTCAGTTCTGCTCCTTTGGGAGATATAATCCAAAACAGAGAAGCGACTAGCCGGGTTGCCAAGTGGGCCATTGAGCTTGGACCTCACGGGTTAAAGTATGTGCCTCGTACTGCAATCAAGTCCCGAGCACTTGTAGATTTCATCAATGATTGGACGGAGTTATAGGCGCCGGAAGAAAAGCCGGATCATACTTACTGGACTATTCACTTTGATGGATCCAGGCAATTGGAGGGCTCGGGGGCTGGAGTCGTATTAACTTCCCCATGAGGTGATAAATTTTGTTATGTTCTCCGTTTAATGTTCCCTTGCACTAATAATGCAGCTGAGTATGAGGCGCTCCACCATGGTCTTCGAATGGCTAAGGAGATGAATTTAAGCCGGGTTAAGTGTTTTGGTGACTCGGACCTGGTGGCTCAACAAGTATCTGGTACGTGGGACTCCAAAGACCAGCTCATGGCAGCATATCATCAAGAGGTGGATATCGTTGCTGGACATTTCAAGGGTTATCAAGTTGATCGTGGACCGGCGAAAGAATGAAGCCGCAGACACGTTAAGCCATTTGGGTTCCCAACGTAAACCGGTTCCACCTAATGTTTATCTGGACGTCTTGCATTACCCGTCAGTCAAGCTGCCTACAAAGGAAGATTTGACTGTTCCTGATCCGGAGGTGTAATGCCCTCTGGAATCTTCTGGGACGTCGGTCTTCGGGCGTCACAGGAGGCTTAGTTGGTAGTGGCTCTTCATGCTATTCCAGATTGGATGGTCCCATATTTGGCGTATATGAACCGCGGCGAGTTACCAGAGGATGAGATTTTGGCCAGGCAGATAATCCGGCGGTCCAAGTCAATGACTATCGTCAATGGAGAGTTACATCATTGCAGTGTAACTGGGGCGTTTCAGTGTTGCGTATCTCCGGATGAAGGCCGTGAGATTTTGCGTGAGATCCACTAAGGAGATTGTGGTCACCACGCCGGTTCAAAATCCTTGGTGGCCAAAGCTTTTCGTCACGGTTTCTATTGGTTGACGGCTCATGCTGATGCTGATGACTTGGTCAAGAAGCGTGCTCATGTACCGGCTCAAGAATTGAGGATGATTCCAATCACTTGGCCATTTGCAACTTGCGGGCTAGATATGGTTGGGCCCTTTAAGAGATCTCAGGATAAGAATACCCACCTTCTGGTGGCGGTTGATAAGTTCACCAAGTGGGTGGAAGCAGAGCTAGTCAGTAAATGTGATATAGCCACGGCGGTTCAATTCATCAAGAACGTAATTTTCCGGTTTGGCTTTCCACACAGCATTATAACTAACAATGGCACTAATTTGTCCAATGGGGCTATGAAAGAATTCTGTCAACGTGAGCACATCCAGCTTGATGTATCATAAGTGGCTCATCCTCAATCTAATGGTCAAGCAGAGAGAGCCAATCAAGAGATCCTGAGAGGCATCAAACCCCGGCTTATGGTTCCCTTGCAGAGGACGCCGGGTTGTTGGGTGGAGGAGTTACCTTCTGTATTATGGAGCATCAATACCACACCCAACAGATCTACGTGTTACACGCCTTTGTTCATGGTTTACGGAGCAGAGGCGGTTCTCCCTAGTGATATCCATCATGACTCGCCTCGTGTGATGGCTTATGTTGAAGCTGTCAATGAGAAGGCACGACAGGAAGCACTAGACCTGTTAGATGAGGAACGTGACATTGCAGCAGCTCGATCGGTGATTTACCAGCAAGATCTGCGTCGTTATCACAGCCGCCGGGTTAGAACCAGAACTTTTCAAGAAGGCGATCTGGTGCTCCGGCTCATCCAGGACCAGACTGGTATACACAAGTTGTCCCTGCCCTGGGAATGACCCTTTGTGGTCAGCAAGAATCTGCATAACGGGTCATACTATCTCATAGACGTTCGAGAACACAAGGACTCACGCACATCAGAGGAGGAGACCCATCGGCCGTGGAATATTGCTCATCTTCGGCCTTACTACACCTCAGCCATAGGATCCTTTTATGTACATATTTTTTACAATGTATATATTATGAATCAATATAATAAACCAGCATCCCTGCTAAAGCGGGGCCTCTGCTGTTTTTTCCCTTATGAGTCATTTCAACATAGGGGTTACGGCTATCAAGCCAATATTATCATAAGAGCACAGCTCTAGTTACTTCGGTAATCCGGCTATCACGCCAATGTTGTCCTAAGGGGCCAAAGAGAGTTTGTTGCACAACACAACTCACACATAGGCACCCGCTGAGCACAGCTCAAAATGTTACCTGGGGGCTCTTGTTGCACAACAACAAAGAGTTTTTAAGACCCTTGTAATAGGCTATCAAGCCAGGCTTGGAAGCCAGGTGTATTCACCTAAAACCCCGGGTTAACCTGCCTTCGTCAAGTAAGTCACTCTGTCCACGTAAACCTGGTATGACCCGCCGACCGTTTGACAAGTCAATCTTATACAGACCCTGAACTTGTCAAAGTTAAAACAATGATTGGTTAATGAGAGGTCCATCTTAAAAAGCTTTGTAAAACGGTTTAACTCAGTGGCCTGGCAGCCCATGAAAAGCCTTGATTTTAGGCCTGGCAGCCCATGAAAAGCCTTGCATGATTTTATTTGACAAGTTATTTCTCCTTTTTGAGACTTTACATCACTTTTTATGCTAAACCAATGTTTATTGACTTAGCCTAGTTGTTGACTATAAGTCACCACTATCAAATAAACCGGTGTTTATTAACCCGGTCTGCTTTGATTACAAATCGCCAATATCATATAAGAATAGTCCGGTGTTTATCACAACACGCCAACATGGTATGGTTTTATCATAAACCAGCAAAATATCATAGGAGTCGTCAATACTCAAGATTGGGGTTATCGCCCTTATTACAAAAGTTGGTAAAACCAACAGAGTGATTCAATATCACAGGTATGATATATTTCATATGTAACTATATCAAAATACAGCCTTGGTTATAAACCCAGGTTATGTGTTGGGCATGATGACCCGTCGGGCGATAAACCGCCAGGACACTTTAAACTTTTTTATGCACAAACAGGTTGAATAAAGCTGCTAAGAAGGATAAGTAGACATATTGTAAGGATGGCGAATTAACAACGTCACACAAAAGAATACGCACGATGGCATAGTAGACCAAGTGTTTCAACTAGCCTATTACAAGGTGTTTCAAAGCCCAAAAGAATAACTATTTGAAACAAGTATTGTGGTAGGCAAGAAGGCTAAACCGGCTACCGGTTCCTGATTCCTCGTTGGGCCGGCTTGATGGCTGTGGGTCATCCTGCGTCGTCTCCTCTTCTCCGCCCAGTGGCTGGAAGTCAACAGTTGCCCAGTTGATCCCAGTTAGAGCTTTGAATATATCCTCATCGCTTATAAGCACGGAGGGATCAACATCTGGGGCGTAAGTGTGCTTACGGATGGGCGGGATGAGATTTTCTACATCATGAGTTGGCGCGCTGACCCGTTTGTTGTCAACATCATAAACCGAATGATAATGGGAAAGATCAGCTTCTTCAGCTAACTTGCTGGCAAAGGGGCGCATTTCCTTTGTCAACGCTCGAAGATCATCATTATCAAATTCTGATCCGTCTTCCTTCAAGCTTGGATAGACATTTCCCACATCAGCTGGATCAAGATCAGGTACCCATGCCTTCGCCCGGGTTAATGCGGTCAGGGCACCTTCCCTTGCGGCTGATCTCTTCAGTTCTTGAAACCGGCCAGGCAGCATTCACAATTTCTCTAGGGTCTCCTTGATCAAAGTTGGGGGCCATTTGTTATGATCGGCAGTGCAAATGAATCGCTACGCGTCTGTATAAAGTTGCTCTATAAGTGTATAGGCAGCCTTCAACTTCTTCTGCATATCAAAGCCCAAATGGGCAGTGCGTTTTCCTGCATCGTTGAAACCATTGTAAAATCGGCAATCTATGGGATAATACATATTGAGAGTTTATAATAAGGGTACTTACCGAAGACAGCAGTGGTCATGGCGTTTATTTGACGCTTCAAGCCAGATAGTTCTTCTGCCACCGGTTTAAGGGCGGCCTCTGCATCATCAGCCCTCTTCTTCAAAGCGGATTTCTCTATATCCCAATCCGCCTACTCCTTCTGGAAATCTTCCTTCAGTTTTTCCATAGTTGCTAAAGCGCTAGTCAATTCATCCTTGGCTTTGGAGGTTGCTGCTTGCTGGAACTTGAGGTTTTCTTGAAGGTCAGCGGTTTGAGTTTCCTTTTGGCTCAGATCAGCCTATAAGAGACATGCGTATCATGAATTAGCAGAATATATTGGAAGTCCCAAGAACATAACAAGTTATACACTTGGCACTTGGGGGCTAATGCCTATTTGCTGTTATCAGAAGTTTTTTACAAGTCCCAAGCTCAATACAAGTATTGTTCCTGGCACTTGGGGGCTAATGCATATTTGTTCCAAGTAAAGTTACAGGACAAAGTACCGGTTCATCTTGAAAAGATAAACTGGCCCTTGGGGGCTACACATGCAAAAAGCTGCAAATTTGATGTTCTAAAGTCCCTGTTCATCTTGAAGAGATAAACCGGCCCTTGGGGGCTACACTAGAGTTGATACAAGAAATTTAATAAAGGGAGAAACAGTATTGCGGAAGTTAAGCAACATTTACCTCGTATCGTTCCTTCATCACTCTCACTAAACCGGCTTCATAGTCACGGCTTGTGTACAGACGGTTCAAGAATCCAGAGTGAAGGTCCTGAGCGCTGAGGTGGGCATAGATCGATAAATCGGCATTCCATTTGTCTTTGTCCATAGCAGAAATTTCCTCCTTGGTGCTATGCTTCGACAAGGTAACAGGATTGCCAGGAGTAGTGTGGCCAAAATCGGTGATCATAACGTCTTCCGTCGTATCAGCAGCAGCTTTAACTGGGCTTGCCAGTTTGCCATTGGTTCGAATTGGATTGATTGGTTTATCAAACTGGCCCATAGGCTCCACTTCTTGGTCAACAAAGAGATCATGGTCCGGTAGCGGTGAATCATCAAGCATGGCGTCAACATTTTCTTCTGCCAGCTCTGGAGTTCCTTCTGGTTCTGCCATCAGTCATTTTATTTAATTTGGCCTTTTTGCTGGGTCTAGGCCTGCCGCTGAGAAAGATACATTGAAAATTCAGTACATTGGATAAATATGAAGAGTAAACAATATGTTAAAACTCACCCAGGAACCGTCTTGAGAGGTGGAAGTTGTGTGGTCGTCGACTCGCCAGAAGATGAATGAGGTGCTTACTGATAGTTCGAATCAGGCGGATTAAGAGGTTGTCAGAAATGACCCACTTTGGGATAAGAAACATCAGGAATATATGAGACCTCTGATCGACGTTTCCGGACCAGCGTATTTGGTAAATCGGTGGACGTGATTGCTTGGCCGCTGTGCCGGGTTGTGCGGCGAGCTTCATGTTGCTGCTTCTTCAAAATAAAGTTTGGGTCCAAGTGAGCTAAGGGGTGAGAAAATCTTACTTTCTGGTTTGCTTGACGGATTTTCTAGGTTGGCAGAGGATCTGAACGATAGGAATGGGTAATTACCTCCACGTCATCAGCTTGGTTGCCTTCAGCGTTTTCCTGATAATAATCATTGTCAATGAGGTGTATGAAAAGGGAGCCAAGATAGTCAAGTTCTACCTCTGATTCTGGTTTATCCAGATCATCATCATCAACGTTTAACTCAGATGATTCAGCGGTTTTCTTTTTGGCAGCCTTCTTAACGACCTTGGTCTTGGGGCGAGATACCTTTGCCGGTTTATCTTGTGCTTTCTTCTTCCAGAACAGATCATCGCCCTGTCAAAGATTGAATAATTTTAGGAGGATATTTAAAAGATTGAATTAATGTAACAAGTTATAGGATCCTTACAGCTCGTGGTTTATTGAATTCACATAAGGGACTCAACCCTATTTTGTTGCAAGCAGCCACCGGTTCATCCAGTATCTTCTTAACAATTCATTAATCTCGTTCTCTATTAACTGAAACTCAGTATGTCGTTGAGGATCTTTGGAGTCCCTTGTATATTCGCACATTAAACCGGAGCATCGGCTTAGAGGCAGAATGCTCCAGGAGATCCAACAATGAATGAAGTCAACGCCCGTTAAACCGTTTGCAGTGAAGGCATGAAGCTTTGAAAGTTGTGGTGCATACTTGGCTCGCTCCCTGGCACTAAGCCATTGGGGAAATGGATGTGTATTGGAAAGCCGGTGAGGACGATAACCCGGCAAAGTATTCCCACCAGTTGGAGATGTATCTTGGCAGTAAAACCAAGTCTGGTTCCAGTCCTTGGGATGACTACGGTGCTTGGCATGAGGAAAGCGGACATCTTTTCTTTTCTGAATTGACATCCCGCCAAGCTCGGTATTGGGTTCGTCCGTAAATTCTATACGGCGGTTCAAGTGGAAGAAATCCCTAAACAGTTCAACGGTGGGCTCCTCTTGCAGATAAGCCTCGCAAAATACTTGGAAATTGCATATATTGGACACAGAGTTGGGTCCAATATCTTGAGGGTGGAGTTGGAAGCTAGCAAGCACATCACGGAAGAATTTTGATCCGGGAGGGCTAAACCCTCGGGCCAGGTGATCAACGAACACAATTACTTCTCCATCTTTGGGTTCAGGAGGATTTTCCGAACCAGGGATTCTCCAGTGGATGACATCTTTCTTGGCTGAAGCGCCAATATGAACTAAACCGTTCAGTTCTTCCCCAGTAACCCGGTACAGAACCCAGTTGCAGGAATAAAATTGCTTGGCCATTTCAAATGAAAAAGCTGAAATTACAGATAAAACGCCGGTTTATGATTCATGGTCAACAAGTATAAAGCATCGACATGTCAGCCAGAGAAGATATTGAGGTATATACACAATATTAAACCGGAGTTAGATATTGGAAGCGTTCTGAAGACAACTGAAACGGCGGTTTAAGTGGAGCCTAATGCTACTTACTGGATTATGATTTTATAAGGTTAAACCGCCAGTGTAAGTACGAAAGATGCAGATCTAAAGTAACTAGGCGATGGAAAAACAAGTTTCACAGATCAGCATGATAGTTACAGATCTACAGCGTATCAATAAACTCAGGTATATTCAGACCTATGTTAAACAGGTACTACAGCAGTTCATCAGACCTAGATAGGATTACTTTAAAGGAAGGGTGCGCTAATGACAAGAAAGGAGGATTATCGTTACAACCGCGTACGAAAACATCAGATCTACACTCGCCATTGAGGCCATGAAGAAGAACAGGGAAGAACAGCGCGACAGTTTCGATGAACTTGCGGAAAAGCCCTAATGGGATCTATAGGAGGAGCAAAGAAAGGACTTACCAGGGCTGTCGGATGCGGAGGCGCGCCGGCGGGATTCTGGTCAAAACAGGTTGATGCAGCGGCCTGCGTTGAAGCAGACGCGAAGGTCGGCGGCGGCGGCGGCGCTCGGGCACTGAGGAGGCGCGAGGTAGAAGAAGGGCGAAGAGGCAAGGGGAGAAAAAATAAAGGGACCCCTCGCCCTATTTATAAGCCGAAGGAATAAACGACAGGCGCGGGAATCGAGGAATCCAAAAAATGGATATGGGGCAGAGTTGTCGCCTCGGTCTTCGGAGGCTCATTAATAAAGGTTAAACATATACAGGTTTTTAAATGAACAGGTGATGTCATGGCAATTTAATATGATCCTGGAAGATGACGTCATGGCGGTTTACAAGGTCATTCGAAGGCACTGAAGAAGAGGTTTTCCCCAAGTGTTGAAGATTGACATGAACAGGTTCAAATCAATCTGGGGCCTAATGTTGGAGATATAACTAATAGGTATAAACCGCCCAGGAGGGGCCGGGTTATACCTGTACTGGGTTACTCATATTGAAGCCCATGAGGACAAGGAATATGGTGGAACTAAAAGACCTAGGGCCCAAAGGCGGATTAGGGCCCGTAGATGTAAACCGCCATATGATGTGTAACTTGTGTTGTAAGATAGGAAAGGTAGAAACCGAGCCGGACACGTTTATGAGCCGGCCTCGGGATTCTGTAAACCGGTCGGGCGTCATCCTGTGTATATAGAGGGACGACCCAGCGGTGGTTCAAGGACAAAAAACAACAGCTCGAGACACAGGCAAAGCGGATTCGCTCCCTGGTCATCGAAACCCTAGCAATACCACAACAACTAGAGTAGGCTATTACCTTCACCGCAAGGGGCCGAACTAGTATAAAACTCCATGTGTCCTTTGTCTGCTTTAACCCCTTTAAGCTAACCCATTGCGATGGCTCCACGAGTAAGTCCTTATGCTAGGACATCTGCTGTGACAAAACCATGACAAGTTGTAATATCGAGTTGTAAGTAAATAAAAGTGTGATGATCATCATTATTAGAACATTGTCCCATGTGAGGTTATAAAAAAAAGAGGCCAAAGAAGCCCACACAAATACAAAAAAGAGAGGCCAAAGAGCCCAAAAATTAAAAAAATGAGAGAAAAAGAGAGAAGGGGCAATGTTACTATCCTTTTTCCACACTTGTGCTTTAAAAGTAGCACCATGATCTTCATGATAGAGAGTCTCTTGTTTTGTCATCTTCATATACTAGTGGGAATTTTCATTATAGAACTTGGCTTGTATATTCCAATGATGGGCTTCCTCAAAATGCCCTAGGTCTTCGTGAGCAAGCGAGTTGGATGCATACCCACTTAGTTTCCTTAGTTGAGCTTTCATACACTTATAGCTCTAGTGCATATGTTGCATGGCAATCCCTACTCACTCACATTGATATCTATTGATGGGCATCTCCATAGCCCATTGATACGCCTAGTTGATGTGAGACCATCTTCCTCCTTTTTGTCTTCTCCACAACCACCACTATATTCCACCTATAGTGCTATATCCATGGCTCACGCTCATGTATTGCGTGAAATTTGAAAAGTTTGAAAAAGTTTAAGTATGAAACAATTGCTTGGCTGAAACCGGGGTTGTGCATGATTTAAATATTTTGTGTGATGAAGATAGAGCATAGCCAGAATATATGATTTTGTAGGGATAACTTTCTTTGGCCATGTTCTTTTGAGAAGACATATTTGCTTTGTTAGTATGCTTGAAGTATTATTATTCTTATGTCAATATTAAACTTTTGTCTTGAATCTTTCGGATCGGAACATTCAACTACAATAAAGAAAATTACATTGAGAATTATGTTAGGTAGCATTCCACATCAAAAAATCTGTTTTTATCATTTACCTACTCGAGGACGAGTAGGAATTAAGCTTGGGGGTGCTTGATACCTCTCCAACGTATCTATAATTTTTTATTGTTCCATGCTATTATATTATCTGTTTTGGATGTTTAATGAGCTTTATACACTTTTATATTATTTTTGGGACTAACCTACTAATCCAAGGCCGAGTGCAAATTCTGTTTTTTTTGCCTATTTCGGTGTTTCGTAGAAAAGGAATATCAAACGGAGTCCAAATGGAATGAAACCTTTGGGAGGATCGTTTTTGGAACAAACGCAACCCAGAAGACTTGGAGTACACGCCAGGGAAGCCACGAGGCAGGAGGGCGCGCCCAGGGGGGTAGGCGCGCCCCCACCCTCGTGGGCCCCTCGTAGCTCCACCGAGATACTTCTTCGTCCTATATATACTCCTATACCCTGAAAACATCCAAGAGCACCACGAAACCCTATTTCCACCGCCGAACCTTCGGTACCCGTGAGATCCCATCTTGGGGCCTTTTTCAGAGCTCCACCGAAAGGGGAATCAATCACGGAGGGCTTGTACATCAACACCATAGCCTCTCCGATGAGTTGTGAATAGTTTACTACAGACCTTCGGGTCCATAGTTATTAGCTGGATGGCTTCTTCTCTCTCTTTGGATCTCAATGCAAAGTTCTCCTTGATCTTCTTGGAGATCTATTCGATGTAATACTTTTTGCGGTGTGTTTGTCGAGATCCGATGAATTATGCGTTTATGATCAAGATTATCTATGAACAATATTTGGTTCTTCTCTGAATTCTTATATGCATGATTAAAATATCTTTGCAAGTCTCTTCGAATTATCAGTTTGGTTTGGCCTACTAGATTGATCTTTCTTGCAATGGGAGAAGTGCTTAGCTTTGGGTTCATCTTGCGGTGTCCTTTCCCAGTGACAGCAGGGGCAGCAAGGCACGTATTGTATTGTTGCCATCGAGGATAAAAAGATGGGGTTATATCATATTGCATGAGTTTATCCCTCTACATCATGTCATCTTGCTTAAGGCGTTACTCTATTCTTATGAACTTAATACTCTAGATGCATGCTGGATAGCGGTCGATGTGTGGAGTAATAGTAGTAGATGCAGAATCGTTTCGGTCTACTTGTCATGGACATGATGCCTATATACATGATCATGTCTAGATCTTCTCATAACTATGCACTTTTCTATCAATTGCTCAACCGTAATTTGTTCATGCACTGTAGAATTTGCTATCTTGAGAGAAGCCACTAGTGAAACCTATGCCCCCCTGGTCTATCTTCCATCATATTAATCTTCAGTCGACTCGCTATCTTTTATTTTGCAATCTTTACTTTTCAATCTATACAACAAAAAATACCAAAAATATTTATCTTATTATCTCTATTAGATCTCACTTTTGCAAGTTGCCGTGAAGGGATTGACAACCCCTTTATCGTGTTGGTTGCAAGGTTCTTATTTGTGTGTGCAGGTGCGTGGGACTTGCATGTAGTCTCCTACTGGATTGATACCTTGGTTCTCAAAAACTGAGGGAAATACTTACGCTACTTTGCTGCATCACCCTTTCCTCTTCAAGGGAAAAACCAACGCATTCTCAAGAGGTAGCACTAGGTGGGTTATTCTCATGATGAGTGGACTCCACTTGTCATTCACGAGAAAATGGCTGGTAATCGGGATGCCCAGTCCTATGATCAAAATATCAAAAACAAAATCGCAAATAATTAAACAAAGCTCCCCCAGGACTATTGTTGGTTTGGATGGTACCCCTGTTTCGGATAAGCCATGGAGTGTGTTTGATGGTGGAGGGGGAGTAAAACTTTACCATTATGTTTGGGAACCGCCTATAATGTATGTAGCATGGAAGATATTGAGAACTCTTGGTCTTAGCATTGACATACAAAGCATACCACTCAAAATTATATTCATCTCTGATTTAAAAAAACTCGAGCTCTGGCACCTCTGCAAATCTCTGCTTCCCTCTGCGAAGGGTCTATCTATTTACTTTTACTACGGAGTCATCATCCTCTTATAAAAAAGCACCAGTTGGACAACACCTCTGTCATTTATATGCCTTGTTATAGTTGATATTGAGTATGACTGTCACTGGATCTCTTTAACCATGAATTACAATGTCTAGTCAATCCTTGATCTTCTTAGGTGCTCTGCATTTATGTTTTGTGGTCTCAGAAAGGGCTAGCAAGATACCACTTTGTCATATTATATCATGATTGTTTTGAAAAAGTGTTGTCACCCAAGATTTATTATTATTGCTTGCTAGTTAATTATGTCATTGATATGAGTAAACATGAGACCTAAATGTTATTGTGAATATGGTTAGTTCATGATCTTTGCTGAAATCTTGAATGTTGGCTTTACATATCTACAACAATAAGATCAAATAGTGTTTGTAAAAGTCTTTCTTTATCACTTTTGGCTTATCAACTGAATTGCTTGAGGACAAGCAATGGGTTAAGCTTGGGGGAGTTGATACGTCTCCATCGTATCTACTTTTCCAAAATCTTTTGCCCTTGTTTTGGACTCTAATTTGCATGATTTGAATGGAACTAACCCGGACTGATGCTGTTTTTAGCAGAATTGCCTTGGTGTTATTTTTGTGCAGAAAAAAAGTTCTCAGAATGACCTAAAATTTCACGGAGAATATTTCCAGAATATATAAAAAATACTGGCGAAAAGAACTACCGGAGGGGACCCACACCCTGGCCAAAAGGGTGGGGGCGCCTCCCCTAGGGCGCGCCCCTACCTTGTGGCCCCCCTGGACCTCCACCGATGCCAACTCCAACTCCATATATTCTTATTCAGGGAGAAAAAATTCAGAGAGAAGATCCCATCGCATTTTATGATACGGAGTCGCCGCCTCATCCTATTCTTCTTCGGGAGACCTGATCTGGAGTCCGTTCGGGGCTCCAGAGAGTGGAGATCATCGTCGTCATCATCATCAACCATCCTCCATCACCAATTTCATGATGCTCACCGCCATGCGTGAGTAATCCCATCGCAGGCTTGCTGGACGGTGATGGGTTGGATGAGATTTATCATGTAATCGAGTTAGTTTTGTTAGGGTTTGATCCCTAGTATCCACTATGTTCTGAGATTGACGTTGCTAGGACTTTGCTATGCTTAATGCTTGTCACTAGGGACTGAGTGCCATGATTTCAGATCTGACCCTATTATGTTTTCATGAATATATTTGTGTTCTTGATCCTATCTTGCAAGTCAATAGTCACCTACTATGTGTTATGATCCGGCAAACCCGGAGTGACAATAGCCAGGACACTTCCCGGTGATGACCATAGTTTGAGGAGTTCATGTATTCACTAAGTGTTAATGCTTTGGTCCGGTACTCTATTAAAAGGAGGCCTTAATATCCCTTAGTTTCTGTTAGGACCCCGCTGCCACGGGAGGGTAGGACAAAAGATGTCATGCAAGTTCTTTTCCATACGCACGTATGACTATATTCGGAATACATGCCTACATTACATTGATGAATTCGAGCTAGATGTGTGTCACCCTAGGTTATAACTGCTACTTGATCAATATTATCCGACACCTATTGTTGCCGATACATTGCCTACGAGTTCGTTCCATATTGATACTTGCTTTGTTACTTTCGTTACTGCTCATGTCACCATCACTACAAAACTACCATTGTTACCATTACTTCCATACTACTTTGCTACTAAATACTTTGCTGCAGATATTAAGTTTCCAGGTGTGGTTGAATTGACAACTCAGCTGCTAATACTTGAGAATATTCTTTGGCTCCCCTTGTGTCAAAACAATAAATTTGGGTTGAATACTCTACCCTCGAAAACTGTTGTGATCCCCTATACCTGTGGGTTATCAGTAGATATGGTGGACACTCATGGAAGAAACTTGGTTCAAGGATTTTGGATGCACAAGCAGTATCCCCACTTAGTATAGAAATTTTGGCTAGAAAAAAAGATTCTAAATAGCAAGCACCACATGTTGGAGGATCCAGAATAATATAATTTCTATACAAATATACCCAAACTTAACTCATTATGTTGTCTTCCTTGTCCACCTTCAACTAATTTGCTCAAGTTTGAAAATAATTAATGGGTATCACAATCATAGAAGATGTCCAAGATAGTATATTTATATGTGAAATCTCTCTTCGTTTAATATTCTTTCATGAATTGTTCATGTGACCAATACTATGTTTGCTAATTTTCAATAAATTTTACCACTTATCCTTCTTATATGTGAAGTCATTACTCCCCATGGGATAAGCATATGAAACATATATTATTTCATATTTATGATATGCGATTCATTCAATCATTTACTCATAGGATATAAGTGAAGCACGAGAGTAAATGACAAACTACACCAAAAGATATAAGTGAAGATAAATGAGTAGTTGAATATTTATATAGCTATGAGAAGACCCTATCTCATTTAAGAATTTCAGATCTTAAGTACTTTATTCAAACAGCAAGCAAAACAAAATAAAATGAAATTGCAAGGATAGCACATATCGTGTGAAGAAGCAAAAACTTAGGCTCAACCGATACTAACCGATAGTTGTTGATGAAGAAAGGTGCGATGCCAACCGGGGCATCCCCAAGCTTAGATGATTGAGACTTCTTGAAATATTAAGTAGGGATGCTTTGGGTATCCCCAAGCTTCTGCTATAGTGTCTCCTTAATTCCTCTTATGTCACGGTTTTCCTAAATCTCAAAAACCTCATCCACACAAAACTCAACAAGAACTCGTGAGATAAGTTAGTATAAATCAACTCAAAATCTTATCATTCTCTACTATAGCAAATCACTAAAATTATAGTTTGACATTGCATACTAAATGCATATGGATATTTAATACTCCTATCCTCAAATAGAATCATTAAACAACCGAACACATGCAAACAATGCAAACATAACAGCAATCTGTCTAAACAGGACAGTCTGTAAAGAGTGGAAATGTGCTCATACTTACCTTGCTCTAAAAATTCTGAAAACTTACCACGTTACATAGAACTTATTCATGCGCATTGTGTAAAAATTTCAAGAATTTATCATGTTCTGACTATCCAGAAGAATTCAGACAATGATGGAAAACTTTCTGTTTTCAAACAGCAACACATATACTTGCAAAATAACCATGGTAAAGGCTATACTTGTCTTTTTTATTGAAATAAAAGGTACTAAAACTTATTATAAATAACAGAAAGCAAATCTGAACAAAATAAAATGATGCTCCAAGCAAGACACATATCATGTGACGAATAAAAATATAGCTCCAAGTGAGGTTACTGATAATGTTGAAGACAAAGGAGGGGATGCCTTCCAAGGCATCTCCAAGCTTAATTGCTTGGGTAGTCCTTGAATATGACCTTGGGGTGCCTTGGGCATCCCCAAGCTTAGTGTCTTGCCACTCCTTATTCTCCTCAAATCAATATCTCACCCAAAACTTGAAAAGTTCAATCACACAAAACTTAACGAAACTTCATGAGATGCATTAGTATAATAAAACAAATCATTCACTTGGGTACTATCAAAGACAATATTCATAATTGTTCTCACACAATGCCTACTGTACCTTATCATTTCCACAATTTATATCACTTAATATAATCTATGGAAACACTAAAACAAGCAAACTATGCATTGAAAACGGAATCTGTCAAAAACAGAACAGTCTGTAATGATCTGGACAACCACCACACTTTTGAAACTCTAAAAATTCTTAATAATTAGGACAATGTAGGAAATTTGTATATCAATCATGTGTAAAACTGTCAACTAATTATCACATTCCAGTGATTTATTGAATTTTCTGCACTGGACGCATAACTTTCTGTTTTTGCACAGAATCAAGTGAACTATCAACCACACTATCCCAAAGGCTTTACTTGGCATTTTATTGAAACAAAAGCTATAAAACATGATTACTACAGTAGCTTAATCATGTGAACACACAAAAACAGTAGGTAAAAGTTTTGGGTTGTCTCCCAACAAGCGCTTTTCTTTAATGCCTTTTTACCTAGGCATGAAGATTTCAATGATGCTCACATAGAAGTAAAGAATTGAAACGCAAAAAGAGCATCATGAATCACATGGCAAGCACATTTAAGTCTAACCCACTTCCTACGCATAGGGATTTTTCGAGCAAAAAAACTATGGGAACAAGAATCAACTAGCATAGGTGTCACACCCTGCATTTTGTAACATGTCATTTGCATCAATGAAGCATGAAATTTGGACCAGCAAATTTTTTTGGCATCATTTGGCTTTATTTGGAATTGAGTTTTTCTTCCTATGTTTTTCATGTGCTCATTAAGTCAACTACCACCTCTTGTAGAATTCATCTCCTTACCCAAAACTTCTGCCCAATAATCATACCAAGTGTATATAGCAGTATAGTATTTTCTTATAAAATTAATTTGGCCAAAATGTATTTTCAAAATTTAGTATTTCAAAAACCCCTGAATTGAGGTTTGCACTGCAAGTGCTTGATTTAGGGTGAGAAAATTATTTCAAAAAGTATATTTGAGACCTAGTAGTCATAGGACTCCCCAAAACCACAAAAGTATAATTTTAAAAGTTATTTTCCTATTTTATTTAAAAGCTTTTTCTTAAGGCCAGAAATGGTCTTTAATAGGGGAAAATTATTTAATTATTTCAAAAATATTTGCCAAAATTCAGGGAGACTCATAGGACATATATTGTCCATATATAAGAGTTTCAACACTTGATCATGTTCAAAATAATGGGCTAATCCCTCAGAAACCCTTTCTGGATATTTCAAGCTTTTGAAATATTTACAAAGGAAATATTCTCTAAAAATTCCAAGGAAATTCTGTCATGTCATACATGACATATTAGATGATCTTGCCAAGCCCCATGCCTTGGGAAGCAAGAAAACATCATCAAAACCCTCCAAAACCATTCTGTCCATATTTGAAGTTTGAGCAACTTTACATTGCCAAACTTATCCAAATGCTCTTAAACTTGGTGCACATGCTAGAATGGTCTAATAAGGCATCTAGACCAACTGACACAAGCTTTGGAGAAGGGTAACTTGATCAGAATACCCCAAAACCATTTCTGTTCAAATTCGAATTTGAACAACTTTACATTACCAACTTTTTACCTGGGGCTTCAAACTTTGTGGGCATGATCATAACCCCAAATGATGACACTACACCAAGTGGTGCATCAAGGGGAGATGGTTAGCTTAACCCAAACATGGTGAAACCATTTCTGTTGAATTCTAGG
Organism: Secale cereale; assembly: GCA_902687465.1. NCBI lineage: Eukaryota > Viridiplantae > Streptophyta > Magnoliopsida > Poales > Poaceae > Secale > Secale cereale. Next base: position 153,340,264 of record LR738715.1, on the reverse strand, counting down.
GTTCACCAAAGTTACATTGGCTAGTTTCTTCAAACAAGCCCAAATTTGGTGAAACACCCTATTTCCATATGACATTCAATCCTGTTAAGTGTCATGGCTAGTGGAGATCATTTGCTTGCCCAAAACATGATCAAACACCTTCTGCCATTTTACCAAAACCAACATCTTGACCTCTTTTACTATTAACTTTTGCTTCAACTTTCTACCACAGCTTCACCTAGTTACATTCTACCTCCAGTAACTCCCCCATGACCAGAGCTCCATGATTGAAGGGTGAAAACCCCAAATTACCTTGCTGGACAGCTCTGATCTTACTATCTACCAGCTTCCCTCCTCTGTCACTGAGCATCCAAGGCATCCAAAGCCACAGCTGGCTTGTTAACTTCGTGATGGACCCCCAAGACACGGCGGACACGCCCAGTGAGCCAACGGCATGCCGTGGCATGCGATAAGCACGCTACAGAGCATGCTACAGTGCGCACCCGCACTGTAGCCTTGCCCAATCCATCGCCCCCGACCACCTCGTGCTTCCCCCTCGCGCCGTTCAACGCGCATCGGCGTCCGCAACTCCCCCCGGTGCTGTCCCCCTCCTCCTTCTCCCTCAAGTGGACGTCCTCGCACGCGCGCCGGCCGCCCTCGAGCTCCAACCTCTGGCTTCACACGCGCGCAGCTCC
>LR738715.1:153321296-153338594 GCA_902687465.1 Secale cereale | reverse complement strand
GCCCCATCCCCTTCTAGCTCTCGATCTAGCACCACCGCATCGCTCTGACTCGATTCCCCCTCTTTCCCCTCTCTGCAGCTACCGGAATCGACCGGAGCAGCATCCTCCCGACGCTCCTCCGCCGCGTGTCCTCGCCGCCGGCGAACCAGGCCCCTCCGGCGACCAGCACCACCACCACTAGAACGACGACACCCTGCTGAGCCCATTCCTGCCCTCAGCTTGCCCCGCCGTGCACTGTATCGCCGCCGGTGAACTCGCCGCTCCTCTGGCCGCGAGGTTGAAGATGATAAGCGGGCCCCGCCTGTCATCCTCACCTCTCTCTCTCTCCCCTCTCTGACACTGACCGCCGGGCCCCGCCCGTCAGGTTTAAAAAACCCTGGCACGCGCTGGCGCCGTGCAGTGGGCTGATTTTGCCCTGGGCCGTTGCACTGTGGCCGTTCTGGCCCAGTGGCACAGAGCCTTTTTCATTTTTCTTTTCTGTGGAATTTCAAATAATTCCACAGAATTAAATAATTGTCCAAATGAATTAATTCCAGTTCCTAAAAACTTGTAAAAATCCAACCTATTTAATGATGTCACTTTCACACATGTCCATGGACCTTTTCTGTTCTGTTCAAATTTAAATTCATATTTGAACATTAAAACTTCTGTTCAAATATTCTTGTACTTCATTCTGCCACTCCAAAACTCAAACTAAGAATTTTTGCCATCTTAGTTTTCTCTCTAGTATTTAACAAAAATAAGTTGACCTTTTTCTGAGCACTTTGATTTTTCTGTTTTTATTGTGGTCTTATTTTCCCGTTGTTATTTTGCGATGATTAGATACCGTATTTGACGAGGTTGCTGAAGAAGAAGGTGGGGAAGGATTTGAAGACTTTGAAGACCAAGCCAATCCAGGCAAGCAGCCCTTTGACCATGATACCCTTGTGTTCTTTGGAACCCGTTTACTTCCGAATGCATGATGATAAGAATGACGGTGGTAACCTAGTTGAGAACCACCACATGATGCATGACTTATTCATGATCTTGCTATGTGCTAGATGAAATGCAATTGATTAGTAGTGATGCTTAGTGATGCATGTGTGCCGTGGAACCTTCGTGGTTGCATTCTTTTCAAAAAAAACATCGGGTGCCCTTAATGCCCGAGGGTGATGTTGAGTTAGGTCATCACTTGAGGAAGAAGTGATGTGCCAATATAGATCTTGTGCATGGGTGAAATGATGGATTAGATTTATGTGTGACTACCATCCCAACCAAACATGTGCAACCACTCTACCCCTTATGGGACGGGGCATTATTGATTACTTAAGCCGATACTAGCATGGTGCCCACACTACTAGTGACAGGAAGACTTGAGGTCTTTCCCGGGACGGGGTCGTGCTTGGATAGACAACCATGACTGTTTTTACAGGGCACCGGACACACCGTTGGTCCCTTTGTGTACGCGTGACATTGAAATTAGGGTAAGTCCCATGATCTATTGTTTGTACTCGAGGGCCGTGTACCAACGAGTGGACCTATGTTAGTGTCGTCTAAGGAAAGATAATGACCGGGTGCTTCCCCGAGTACTTGAGGTACTGCGTGATCGTGGGTGACACGAAAGCTTCCCGGATCTTGTGGGTAAAGTGTGCAACCTCTACAGAGTGTAAAACTATTCGAATAGCCATGTCCACGGTCATGGACAGTTGGGTGGTGCTACTTAAACTATGTCCAAAATTTTACTACATCGGTGAAAGTATGTTGAAAGTGCAACTAATCCCCGGGTGGTTTTGGTAATTAATAACAACATATATATCATTGAACTAATATTTACTTGAGAATCATTTCAGAGAAGTTCGATGATATGGGTATGGAAATGTCTGAAGAAGTGGACCCCTCAAAATGCTAAGACAAGCATTGGCAAAAGCTCAAGACTCTATTTTTGGTTTAGTGATCAAAGATCACATTGAGTCCATAGGAAAAGCCAATACTATTAAAAGGGTATGAGGTTGTGTTGATGATCTGGTTGCTCAAGTGCTTGGTGATCTAGCTCCCTCAACTATCAGCACCTTTCACTACTTAACACACTCATAAGTAATCTCGGACAAACCGATTCTGCAAACTCAGTCCCACCGAGATGAACCACCTCAGTTATTCTTCCAAACCCTAATTTCTCGGTCCATCCGATTTTGAGTTTCGGTCTCACCGAAACTGGACTGCCAACCTTCTGTAACCAATTGACATCACTTCGGAATATCTGAGTTGTTAATTTCGGTCCCACCGAGAATGGCAAGCTCCTACCTTTGACTCACTTCGGACACATCGAGATGGTATTTTCGGTCCCACCGAAAATCCCAACGTTCACTATATTTGAACTTTCGGTCTGACCGAGTTTTCACTTCGGTCTCATCGAGATTGCTCAAATATGTGTGTAACGGTTGGATTTTGTGTGGAGGCTATATATACCCCTCCACCCCCTCTTCATTCGCGGAGAGAGCCATCAGAAAGTCTACCACTCCTACCATACACTTTCTGAGAAGAGAACCACCTACCCTTGTGTTGAGATCAAGTCATTCCATTCCTACCATATGAAACTTGATTTCTAGCCTTCCCAAGTTGCTTTCCACTCAATCCTTTCTTCCACCACAGCCATATCAGTGAGGAGAGTTGAGTGTTGGGGAGATTATCATTTGAAGCACAAGAGCAAGGAGTTCATCATCATCAACAACATCTATTACCTTTTGGAGGGTGGTGCCTCCTAGATTGGTTAGGTGTCGCTTGGGAGCCTCCGTCTTTGAGATGTGGAGTTGAACCAAGAAGTTTGTAAGGGCAAGGAGATCGCCTACTTCGTGAAGATCTACCCCGAGTAAGGCTAGTCCTCCGTGGGCGTAGGCCATGATGGAATAGACAAGGTTGCTTCTTCATGGACCCTTCGTGGGTGGAGCTCTCCGTGGACTCGCGCAGCCGTTACCCTCCGTGGGTTGAAGTCTCCATCAACGTGGATGTACGATAGCACCACCTATCGGAACCACGACAACAATCTTCGTGTCTCCAAACTGCGTTTGATCTTCTCCACCTCTCTTTACTACATGTGCAATTTACTTTCCGCTGCTTATACTCTAGAATTGCATGTGTAGGGTGTTACTTGAATTGATCTTAATTGTGAAACTGCCAAAAACATCGCATGATCAAAAGGTAGATTTTTTATATTGTCAAGTAGTCTAATCACCCCCCTCTAGACATACTTTCGATCCTACAGGTGGTATCAGAGCTTTGGTCTCCATTGTTTTGGTTTCCATTGCATTGGACTCCATAAGCTTGGTTTCACAACCTAGGAGAGTATGGCGTCTAGTGAGGGTAATTATCGTAGAGGTCCTTACTTTGATGGTACAAATTTTGCTAGTTGGAAGCATAAAATGAAAATGCATATTCTTGGTCATAACCCAGCCGCATGGGGCATTATTTGTGTTGGTATGCAAGGTGAATTCTTCGAGGAAGGAAAAGTTCCGGATCGCGAAGCTACACCCGAAGAGTTGCGGATGTTGCAAAACAATGCTCAAGCTTGTGACATTCTCTTCAATGCTTTGTGTCCCGAAGAGTTCAACAAAATCAGTCGTCTTGAGAATGCTAAAGAGATTTGGGATACTTTGGTTGAAATGCACGAAGGTACTGAATCTGTGAAGGAATCAAAGCTAGATATTCTTCAAGGTCAACTTGACAAGTTCAAGATGAAGGATGGTGAAGGAGTCGCTGAAATGTACTCTAGGCTTGCTCTCATCACAAATGAGATTGCCGGCTTAGGAAGTGAAGAAATGACCGACCGATTCATCATTAAGAAGATTCTCAGAGCTTTGGATGGAAAGTATGACACCGTGTGCACTTTGATCCAAATGATGCCAAACTACAAGACTCTCAAGCCAACTGAAGTCATTGGAAGAATTGTTGCTCATGAGATGACACTTAAGGATAAGGAAGAGCTTCACAATAAGTCAAGTGGTGCTTACAAAGCTACAAGTGATGCTCCTACTACCTCAAGTGACAAGCTGATTTCCAATGAAGAGATAAGCCTAATGGTCAAGAACTTCAACAAGTTCTACAAGAATAGAGGCAAAGAAAGAAGCTCAAAGTCTAGATCATATGATGAAAAGAGATCTTCTAGTCGTGATCGAAACTGCTACAATTGTGGAAGACCCGGACACTTCTCAAATGAGTGTACGGCTCCCCACAAGAGAAGAGAAGAATCTCCAAGAAGAAGAGCAAGAGATGAGTCACCTCGGAGAGAGAGAAGGAGTAGAGATGATCGTTATGAACGAAGACCCTCTCGGAGAAGCAAGGATTCGGAAAGGAAAGACAAGTCATCAAGGAGCTATACAAGAAGAAGACATCAAGCTCATGTAGGTGAATGGGTCTCCGGCTCCGACTCCGACAATCAATCCGATGGAAGCTATCACTCCGACTCCGACTATAGTCAAGATGAAGGTGTTGCCGGACTTGCACTCGTATCCTCCAACTCCAACTCCTACGACGTATTTGATTCACCAAATGAGGGAATTGGAAGATGCTTCATGGCTAAAGGCCCCAAGGTAACACACCCTGAATTCATTGACTTTGATAGTGATGAGGATGACTTGCTTGGTGAAGATGAGCTCTTGCATGATAAATCTAGTGAGCTTAGTAATGATGAAAATGCTAGTAGTCTTTATAGTCGAGAAGAGTCGAGACAATGCTATGAAGGAGATTGAGCGTCTAACTAAAGAACTAAACACTCTTAAGTTAGCTCATGAAACAACTCAAGAAGATCATAGAGAGCTCCTAATATCTCATGAGAAGCTACGCTTCGAGAAGCTCACTCTAGAGCAAGAACATGAGTTTCTAAAAGCGATCAATGACGATCTTCGAAAGAAGAGTTCTTCATATCTTGCCAAACGACTTCTCTTGTTTAATTTCTTGCCACCTATTAAGACTAAGCATGACAAGCATAAGAAAAATTCTTCCTCTAGTAGTAACAATAACAATGTTAAATCCAATATTGTTGCTTCTAGTAGTTCTCTTGATTCCACTAACAATGTTTCAAGACAAGTTACACTTGAGCAAGAAAATAGCTTATTGAAGGAAATCATAGAGAAAGGTGTCTACAAGAGTCTTGCCGGAAGCAAGAACTTTGAGGAGATTGTTCGCAAACAAGGAAGACACCGGAAGAATCAAGGGATTGGTTTTGAGCGAAAGTTCAACGCCGAAAGTGTTGAGTGGGAAGAAGGTCAATACCCTACTCCACAGTTTGTTTCACAAAAGGAGAAGTATGATCCTACTTCTTCCAATGTGGAACAAGCTCAAGATGACCTTCCACCACAAGACCACAAGCTAAAGGCCAAGGACAAGCTTCAAGAGGAGATTGATGCATTCATTGAAGCACCTCAAGCCATGGTCAAGTGGGTTCCCAAGGACACATCAAGTTCTACTTCGTCAAGCTCAACTACAACCCCAAGGATTCCCATCAAGATGATGTGGATCCCAAAGAAGAAGAACTAGAAGGTTCTTGAGGGTGACTCCGCCATCAAACTTCACTCATATTCATTTTGGCAAGAACTTGTGCAATCAACTTCCACATCATGCACTAGTTCATGGAGTCACAAACCCTCTTGTTGGTAAGTCAAGGGACAAGGTAATCATTGCTTTCATGGACATCATCTTTTGTGAACTTCAATCTATGTCTATGGATATTCTTGTTTGTTCCTTGTGGGACTAACCCATGTAGGTATTGAAAGTGCCCTAATCCAAAGGATAGCTCCCAACTCTTGATGATCTACATCAACATTGAGCATCCACATCTTCAACATCTACATGAAGTCTTCTACGACAACCCAAGGTTAGTTTGACCCTTTAAAAGGGGTTCTCACATCTAGGGGGAGCTTTGCTCTAAAAATTGAGCTAAAGCATCTCCAAATGATGTGAACACATCAATGCTTTATGTAAAAGTGGTAACCCCACTTGTGCTTAAAGGATGAGTATGACCTATGATCAAATGTTCTCATTTGGCTCCTAAGTCAAAATACTCATATATAGATGACCTAGTCATCGACAAACTATGTGCTAGTAGCTAGAGTGTTGGTTGTGCATGTTTGACACATATTTCAGTTGCTATCTTATTGTGTGAGCATGTTGAATGCATGATTTTATCCATTCAAGGACATCCATTTGTTGTTTTGATTGTTTTGATTTTTCTGGCCAAATGGATGGACAAGAATGCCTAAGCACCTTCCCTAGCTATCTATGCTTTCTTGTCTCAAATTCTATTCATGCTCATATCACAACTTTGAACAAGTCATTTTCGGACTCTCCGAGTGAGGAGCACTCGGAGCCACCGATCCGTCTAAGGCTGACTTCCAAAACCTTCTAAGTCCATTTCGGTCTGACCGGCTTTTCCATCTCGGTCCAACCGAAACGCTTAGACTGATCTAGGTTTCATCTCGGTGAAACCGAGTTCAAAATCTCGGTCTGACCGATATGCGTAACTGCACAGCAGTTATACATTTCGGTGACACCGAGTTTTTCAACTCGGTCCCACCGACAGCATGGGGATATATATACCTGAGGGCTGCGCGCGATTTAACTCTTCAAACCGTTCGCCCCAAGTCCCCTGCTGTCGTCGCCCTGGTCTACGGATCGTCGCCGTCGTCGCCTGTGCGCCCTCGCCGCAGGTCTCCGCCGCCGTCAACGGTAATCCTCTCCGCGCCGTTGCCGCCGTAGAGGGACTCCACCAAGTTAGGGTGAGTCCTGATCCCTTTCGTGCTCCCCATCTGACTCTTGCACGAATGGCTTGCCATGAATCTATCCACGTTTGAGATATTCCCTAAACATCAATCAGATCCTCTAGTTTCGAGCGAAATTCTTAGGTTTAGGTTTCCACGGAACGCATCTCGGTGAAGCCGATTTTGAAACTCGGAATGACCGATTTGGCCTCTGGCCATTGCACTGCATCATTCGGTCTAACCGAGTTGTGCAAATCGGTGTGACCGAAACTTAGTTTCAGTGAAACCCTAGGTTATCGGTAGGACAGATACCCATTTCGGTCTGACCGAAAGTGGTGTGTAGGCCTCTGTATACACTTCGGATTCACCGAAACTTAAAATCGGTTTGACCGAAATGCATTCTGTGAAAACTCAAAACTAAGTTTTAAACTCATTTTTTTTGCAAAAACCTCTGCAGTTGTGATAACTCTTCTACTCTGCCTATACCTTATCTTTTCACAGGTTGTCAGCCATGTCAGATGTCAGTGACAGCCAAAACAGGTCTGAATCTCCTTTTGCTGAGATTCCAGAGGCAGATACAAGTCCTGAGGCTAGCAGTTCCAGTGATGATGGTGAGAGGAGCACCCCTAGTGGTTTGCCTCCTGCAGCCACCAGAACCAGGAAGAAGAGAAATTCTGATGATGAGGACTCTGACTTCGTTGCTGAGGAAGTTACCTCCAAGCCAAAGAGGAATGTGGTTGCCAAAGAGCACCAAGGGCAGCAGTCAAGGAAAGGCACAAGCAAGGTAAAGCAGTCAGCTGTTGCAAAGAAGCTCAACTTGGAAGATCCAGCTCCAAGTAAGGTGAAGAAAACTTCCAAGAGGAAGAGGGTAGTATATGCTGAACCTCAAGTTGATGCAGCTGCTGAAGAAGAAGAAGAAGAAGATGCACCCCAGCCTCCTCCTCAGAAAGCTAAGTTCATGGGTGATGCTATTCGGGCTCAAGCCTCCTCTAAGCCCAAGAAGCCTGCTCAAGCAAAGGCAGCTCCAGCCAAGCCCAAGAGAACAACCAGGAGCATTCCAGCTTCTGAGAAGAACAAAGGTGAGATGCCACCGTCTGAATCAGATGAAGAGCATGTGTTGCTTAAGCTCCATCCTAAGTTGCCACTCCACAATGATGCTCATCCTCAAGCTGAGGACATGAAGGCAAGGAAGGATAAAAGTCTCAGGCTATGGAGACAGTCTGATCCATATGCTGTGAGGAGAAGGACTGCTGTGGACCCCAGATTCCACACCAGAGAGCAGCAGGACTTCTATGAGACCGTGCTGATGGATAAGAAGCCCATTGTTGCTGACACCAGGTATGTTGACTGTAAGTACATTGACAGTGAAGAGCACCGAGACTTCTTTCCCCATGTGCATGAGAGCTTTACTGCATGTGGAGTTGCTGATTTTGTGGGTCAAGAGCTGACAGCTTGGAATGACGAGATGATCATGCAGTTCTACGCCACAGCCCACTTCTATCCTGATGGCAAGATCACCTGGATGACTGAAGGTCAAAGGTTTTCTTCGTCTGTTGAAGAATGGGCAGAACTTCTGAATGCTCCAGTGCAGAGAGAGGACGACATTGATGTCTATGGGATTCCTAAGAAGAGTCATGATTCCATGAAGAACATGTACAAGGAGATCCCCGCTGCTGATTTGGAAGGGTGGAAGCTTGGCTCAGTGTACTATCTCCACGCAGGTCTGACCACCACTAACACTATTTTGAGGCATACCTTGATGCCCAAGTCTGGAGACCACCGCATGATTCGAGGCTATTCTATCAACATGCTGCACATTCTCGATGAGAAGGCACCTTTCAAGGTGATGGACTTAATGGTAGAGACCATTAAGAGGACTGCAGCTGACCAGAAGCGGTCATGTGGGTTTGCCCCGCAGATTCAGATGCTCATCAATGCCAAGTTTGGCACGGGCAAATTCATGTTGGATAGGAAGCACTTGCCACTGCAGCCAGAGCATGAGGACAATGTAGTTGTGATGGATGAGGAGGATCCAACCTCAGTTGAAGGACAGGCCAAAATCGAAGCTGCGAAGAAAGCTAAAGCTGACTAAGAGGCAGCAGCAGCAGCTAAGCCAAAGATCTTCGGAGAGCAGATTCTTGAAGCTACCCAGAGGATTGAACAACGCCTGGCCAGCATTGAGCAATCTCAGGAGAGCCTAGAGAGGATTGTTGAGGACAAGATCCACGCTCTGGACGTGAAGCTGACAGAGATTTAGGTGTCCGTCAACAAGCTTGAGGCAGACATGGAGGAAGCAAGGCAGGAGAGAGCAGAACTCATGCAGGATGATCTAGTCCAGGACTCTCATCGCCAGACTGCTCCGGTTCCCAGAGGATCCAGATCTGCAGCTATCCCAATGACTGACTCCAGGGCTACCACTTCAGCACCAGCTACAGCTCCAGCAGTTACTCCAGCTCCAGCATCCACTCCTCCAGCGCAGACATCAGCAGAAGTCTTCGCCGATGCAGTCATTTCTACTCCGACATCTACCCAGACGGGAGCCGCCAGCAGAGCCCGCAGTGATGCTTAGTTCTATACCTTTTCGAACTTTTTGGTAACTTGTTGCCAAAGGGGGAGAAATTGTATAGATCATAGGGCTTCGAGAGAGAGAGTGCTCTTTCGTTCTTTTGCCGGTTTCTTTGAGATACATTGGTTTCTTTTGGTCTTTCGAAACTTTCAGTGTGCTTGCTACTACATTTGATGCTACCTTAATGAGTGCTTAGTCATACTATGCTTTAATGTGTGCTTAATGCTTATCATATGCTGTTCCTCATTGTATGGCTATTTACTCTTGTCTTGGTGATTGAGTGCATGTTATTCATTCTTATCATTTTGTGCGCTCCACCAAGATGTATGTGACATGGAAGAGTGACCCATAATCCTAATCGATTGTGCATTTGCATTCAAACGCAAATTTTAAATAATGCACAAATTTAGGGGGAGCTCTTGTTTATCACATACTTCTCAAAGCGACGATATTATTCATTGATTATATCCTTTGTCGAAGCTTTGATCTATATGTTGTCATCAATTACCAAAAAGGGGGAGATTGAAAGTGCAACTAATCCCCGGGTGGTTTTGGTAATTAATAACAACATATATATCATTGAACTAATATTTACTTGAGAATCATTTCAGAGAAGTTCGATGATATGGGTATGGAAATGTCTGAAGAAGTGGACCCCTCAAAATGCTAAGACAAGCATTGGCAAAAGATCAAGACTCTATTTTTGGTTTAGTGATCAAAGATCACATTGAGTCCATAGGAAAAGCCAATACTATTAAAAGGGGATGAGGTTGTGTTGATGATCTGGTTGCTCAAGTGCTTGGTGATCTAGCTCCCTCAACTATCAGCACCTTTCACTACTTAACACACTCATAAGTAATCTCGGACAAACCGATTCTGCAAACTCAGTCCCACCGAGATGAACCACCTCAGTTATTCTTCCAAACCCTAATTTCTCGGTCCATCCGATTTTGAGTTTCGGTCTCACCGAAACTGGACTGCCAACCTTCTGTAACCAATTGACATCACTTCGGAATATCCGAGTTGTTAATTTCGGTCCCACCGAGAATGGCAAGCTCCTACCTTTGACTCACTTCGGACACACCGAGATGGTATTTTCGGTCCCACCGAAAATCCCAACGTTCACTATATTTGAACTTTCGGTCTCACCGAGATTGCTCAAATATGTGTGTAACGGTTGGATTTTGTGTGGAGGCTATATATACCCCTCCACCCCCTCTTCATTCGTAGAGAGAGCCATCAGAAAGTCTACCACTCCAACCATACACTTTCTGAGAAGAGAACCACCTACCCTTGTGTTGAGATCAAGTCATTCCATTCCTACCATATGAAACTTGATTTCTAGCCTTCCCAAGTTGCTTTCCACTTAATCCTTTCTTCCACCACAGCCATATCAGTGAGGAGAGTTGAGTGTTGGGGAGATTATCATTTGAAGCACAAGAGCAAGGAGTTCATCATCATCAACAACATCTATTACCTTTTGGAGGGTGGTGCCTCCTAGATTGGTTAGGTGTCGCTTGGGAGCCTCCGTCTTTGAGATGTGGAGTTGAACCAAGAAGTTTGTAAGGGCAAGGAGATCGCCTACTTCGTGAAGATCTACCCCGAGTAAGGCTAGTCCTCCGTGGGCGTAGGCCATGATGGAATAGACAAGGTTGCTTCTTCGTGGACCCTTCGTGGGTGGAGCCCTCCGTGGACTCGCGCAGCTGTTACCCTCCGTGGGTTGAAGTCTCCATCAGCGTGGATGTACGATAGCACCACCTATCGGAACCACGACAAAAATCTTCGTGTCTCCAAACTGCGTTTGATCTTCTCCACCTCTCTTTACTACATGTGCAATTTACTTTCCGCTGCTTATACTCTAGAATTGCATGTGTAGGGTGTTACTTGAATTGATCTTAATTGTGAAACTGCCAAAAACATCGCATGATCAAAAGGCAGATTTTTTATATTGTCAAGTAGTCTAATCACCCCCCTCTAGACATACTTTCGATCCTACATATGTGTGTGTGATGAGCCAAGGTGGTGTCTTGACTCGATGAGTTGAATCCTATTCATGTTGATATCGTTAACCTGTTCTCGAGGTTATGTGAAGTTATTCATGCATATACTTGATGGTAGAATATTTATTCTAGCCCGTGGCTAGATTGCTCATTATTGTACAATTGCATTGTTACTTTGAACCAAATCATGGGTTGCTTGCGAGTACATTCAAAGTACTCATTGGCTTGCCACTGGTTATTTAATTGGCCAGGCATGGAGGAGCAGGAATATGAAGAAGAATTCTTTGGAGACGAACATGCGAACTAGGACGCTATCCCAGTCAGAATGCCTGTAGGGTTAAGGCTGATGGCATGGGTTCTACTTATCATCGAAGACTTCCACTATTCGAGTTATTTGCTATTCATCCCTTGAGGCTTTATCTATGTAAGACTTGGCCATAAAGTCCATAATTTGTGTAAGACGGTATGTATGGATGTAAGACTCTTGTTATTCAGCTTCTGTGTGTTCAGTGAGCATTGATCTCTGGGATCACTGTACACGTGCATTTGGTGATCTCGACTCTTAAGTCGGTGTCCCCACAGAGCTGGTATCAGAGCTATCCTGACTATAGGAAGCCTTAGTTAGCATGGGCGTTAGTTAGATGAGACCCCTTTTTCAAAAACCTTCTGAACCTCTCTTCTTTTCTAAACCTTACCAACCTGAGATATCATCAGCTTATTAACCTCTCCTATTCCCCCTTTGTAGATGGCCGCTGTACCTGAAGAGCACCTGACCACTGGGTTTCCCTTGCTTCTCGAGGATAGCCTCCGGGAGTGCCAGTTCCACCGAGCACCCATCCTCACCTACCTTGAGCATTGGGTTAGTGACACTGAGGTGGAGTACCGTGTGGAAGTGATCGTGAAGGCAAACGATCCTCCCACAAGTTGGTTCTTTGAGGGACCCCGGATGGCAACACTACCTCTCGCTGTCGAGGCTGCTGCACTCAAGGCACTAACCCGTCTCCGCGAGCTTCTTCCGGAGATGGCAGCCAAGATGACAACCCACTTCTTGCCTTACCGGAAGGAAGGAGAAGATGAGAGCAGGGCACTAGCCCCTCCACTGAAGGAAGGACTTCCACTTCGATTCCAGACCTACTTCAGTCTATGTGCCGACAACTTGGCACAAGATTTGGCCGCAGAATCAATGAAGCTCCGGGAAGAACTTCACAAGACCAAGGCACTTCTTCGTCGAGCCTAAGAGAAGACACATAGGATCAAGAAGGAAGGTGCGCCTCCAGGACAGTCCGCTATCACGTACCGAGGCGGAAGGCCCTCAGGAGATGTATCTTCCAAGGATGAAGAACCACCTCGGCGACGTCGTATGACGGCAAGGGAGTATCGCAAGCTTTTCCCTGCACCACCGACAAAGCACCGTCGTATCCAACTCCTCCACTCCCCCACACCCTCAAGTGACAAGGGGGCCCAGACAGATGAAGACAAGGAAGAAGACCCAGAAGAGCCAGAATACGCGACCGAGCATTCCGCTGCTTAGGCATTATTCGCAACTCGGATATGCCAGTTCGTAACTTCTACGGTAGGATAGGTCGTGTAACCCCTATGTGCAGTCGAGTCCTTGTATGGTTCATATGAAACCATCTAGAGTTTGCTTTTGTTGTGTTTGGATGTATGTCGTATTCTTCCTTTGGGAATATGTAAACGACTACATCAACCATTTGAATTTTAATATATGTGTTTTGGCCTTTTGGCCCTTGTATGATTTGATTAGTGTCACACCCACCCCCTTACTAGGCACCTATCTATATTGCTTTCCCTCTTCCAAGTCAGACCTTTTACCGCTCCAACAGGATGCCTGTTGTAACTCGTACTGGTACCTCTACCCAGCAGCCTGAAGCCGGAGCATCCGCTCAATCAGAGGCAGGCCACGACCAAACCAACGACCAAGCTCCACCACCACCACCTCCTCCGAACATGGACATGGCTCAGCTTCTCCAAGCTTTCCGAGAGGAACGCCAAGCCAACACCGCAGCCCTTCAGTTGATTGCTCAAGCTGTCACCAACAACCGCCAGCCGACGGGGAATGGCAATGGACGTTCCACGTTGGCAGAGTTCAAGAAGCATGCACCGCCAACTTTCATCGAGACTGCTAAACCCCTGGATGCAGACGACTGGGTCCGCACCATTGAGGACTTGCTGGAGCTAGTCGAATGCACTGAAGACCGTGAGAAGGTGGCTTATGCAGCCCACTGCCTCGGGGGGCTGCTAGAGCTTGGTGGGATGGATTCAAGGTCATGCATGCTGGACAAGACATCACTTGGGACAACTTCAAGGCAGAATTCCGCAAAGCCCACATTCCTTCCAGAATCATGGCTATCAAAAAGCGTGAATTCCAAGCTCTGAAGCAAGGAAGTGGCACTGTCAAGGAGTACATGCAGAAGTTCAGTGTTCTGTCAAGGTATGCCCCTGAAGATGTCAGCACTGATGCTGCAAAAAGGGAGCGATTCATGGAAGGCCTCAATCAGACTCTGCAGTACTCGCTTGTCGTGTGCGACTGCCCAACCTTCCCTGACCTGGTGAACAAAGCCTCATGCTTGAGGACAAGCGGCGTGCTCTGGAAGACACTCGCAAGCGCCAGATGGTCAGCAAGGGAAGTTCCAGCAACCAGAAGCCTCGCCCGTGGCAGTCAGCCCCGGTCAAGCCAACCTATTATCAACCAAGAGCTCATGCACCTCGCACCAACTATCAGCCGCAGCAGTATGCCAACCAAAGGCCGGCATTCAACCCCAATAATAGTGGTGGCAACAAGATCAATAATCCAAACCAAGTCACTTGCTTTGGATGTGGTCAGTCAGGACACATCTCAAGGGTGTGCCCTAACAAGAAGCCTGATGCCCCGCGCCCCAATGTGCAGAACCCAGGACAAGGCCGTGGGATGCCACCAAGGAACCCAGCTCCTTGCAACCCGCCTAACCAAGGGAAGGGGCGTGTGAATCACGTCACCGCTGAAGAAGCCCAGGAAGACCCGAACGTCATGCTGGGTACGTTCCTTGTCAACTCAGCACCTGCAACTGTCTTGTTTGATTCTGGAGCCACGCATTCATTTGTCACTCAAAGATTTGCATTGAAAAGTGGCATGACCCCTACACCCCTGAATAACCCCATGGTGGTACAAACCTCCGGAGCAGAGATGAGAGCCAAGATAGGCTGTAAGGGAGTCAGTATTACCATTAACAGGGTAGATTTCCTAGCAGACCTCATCGTCCTGAGATCACAAGGCTTGGATGTGATCCTAGGCATGAATTGGCTCAGCAAGCACCAAGGCTTGTTAGACTGTGCCAATCGGACTGTCACTGTGACCAATGACCAAGGAGTCGAAGTTAAGTTTGCTCCCAACTCCTCTTCCGCTCAGGCCGTTCAAGTCAACTGTCCGTCTGAAGTTGGGCTAGAGCAAGTACCGATGGTATGCGAGTATCCTGATGTCTTTCTGGATGAACTACCGGGAATGCCCCCTGGCCGTGACATTGAGTTCATCATCGAGCTCGTGCCCGGGGCAGAACCCATCTATAAGAAGCCTTATAGAATGGGGACGGAAGAATTAGCTGAGTTGAAGAAGCAACTGGAAGAGCAGCTGAGGAAGGGATTTATCCGCCCAAGTGCCTCCCCTTGGGGATCACCTATTCTGTTTGTGGCAAAGAGGGACGGTACCATCCGCTTATGCATTGACTATCGTTCCCTCAATGAAGTTACAATCAAGAACAAGTATCCACTTCCCAAGATTGAAGATCTGTTTGATCAGCTCAGCGGAGCCAAGGTGTTCTCCAAGATCGACCTCAGATCTGGGTACTACCAACTGAAGATCAGACCCCAAGATATTTCGAAGACGGCATTCGTAACCCGATATGGCCTATACGAGTGCACGGTCATGTCCTTTGGGTTAACTAATGCCCCAGCTTACTTCATGTATCTCATGAATAAAGTCTTCATGGAATATTTGGACAAGTTTGTTGTTGTCTTCATCGATGACATTATTGTCTTCTTGAAGACGAAGGAAGAACACGAGCAACATTTGAGGATGGTCCTAGACAAGCTTCGGGAGCACCAACTATACGCCAAATTCAGCAAGTGTGAGTTCTGGCTGCATAAAGTTGGATTCTTAGGTCATGTCTTGACCGAAGAAGGATTATCAGTTGATCCCGCAAAGATCGAAGCTGTGACCCAATGGCAATCTCCAACGATCGTCAAGGAAGTCAGAAGCTTCCTCGGACTTGCGGGCTATTACAGCAAATTCGTGGAAGGATTCTCTAGCATTGCCCGGCCAATGACTCAGCTCCTCAATAAGGACAAGAAGTTCGAATGGACGCCAAAATGCAAAGAGAGCTTCCAAGAGCTCAAGAAGAGGTTGACCACCGCCCCAGTTCTGGCAACACCTGATATTCACAAGGAGTTCGTGATATATTGTGATGCCTCTCGAACCGGATTGGGAAGCGTTCTGATACAAGAAGGCCGAGTCATAGCATACCTATCCAGGCAGCTACGACCTCATGAAGAGAACTACGCTACTCACGATCTTGATTTAGCGGCAGTGGTTCATGCCTTGAAGACATGGCGGCATTACCTCCTAGGGAAACGGTGTGAGATATACACAGACCACAAAAGTCTGAAGTACATATTCACCCAAAAGGAATTGAACATGAGGCAACGAAGATGGTTGGAACTCATCAAAGACTATGACCTCGGTGTTCAATATCACCCCGGGAAGGCTAACGTGGTGGCTGATGCTTTAAGTAGGAAGGCTTGCTCCTTGAATGCCATAATTCAAAAGAGGCAGCCAGCCCTGTTTAAGGAGCTCGAACAATTCAGTTTGGAATTAGTCACCCCTGGATTTCTGGATCATTTGGAAGTCAAACCGACCTTGATGGATGAAGTCAAGAAGGCGCAAGGCGGGCACGCAAGCATTGAAGGCATCAAGAAGAAGATGAAGCTAGGCAAGGCCCCAGGATTCTCCGAGGACGAGCACGGGACTGTTTGGTACAAAGGCCGCGTCTGCGCACCAAACAAGATGGAGCTGAAGAACCTGATCCTGCAAGAAGCCCACGACACTCTGTATTCCATCCACCCTGGAGGAACCAAGATGTATCAAGACTTGAAGGAAAGATTCTGGTGGCACGGGATGAAAAGAGAGATTGCAACCTATGTTGCAAAGTGTGATGTGTGCCAAAGGGTCAAGGCTGAATATTAGCGACCCGCTGGGTTGCTCCAACCACTCAAGGTTCCTGAGTGGAAGTGGGATAAAGTCGGAATGGACTTGATCACTGGATTACCAAGGTCGAATAGAGGACATGACTCCATCTGGGTCATAGTCGATCATTTGACCAAAGTGGCCCATTTCATTCCCGTCAAGACTACTTATGATGGCAACCGGCTGGCAGCTCTCTACATCGACAGAATCATAAGCCTTCACGGCGTTCCCAAGGAGATTGTGTCAGATCGAGGAACGCAGTTCACCTCTAGGTTCTGGAAGAAGTTCCAAGAAGCCTTGGGAACCAATTTGTCTTTCAGCATGGCTTTCCACCCACAGACAGGAGGTCAGATAGAACGAGTAAATCAAATTCTTGAACACATGCTCCGAGCCTGTGTCTTGGCATATGGAGCCAAGTGGGAAGATTGCCTCCCTTTTGCCGAGTTCTCCTATAACAACAGTTATCAGTCGAGCCTTCAGATGGCACCATTTGAGGTGTTGTACGAACGCAGGTGTCGCACACCCCTCAACTGGTCAGAGACTGGAGAAGGGCTAGTCTTTGGACCGGATATTCTCCGCGAAGCAGAAGAGCAAGTGCAACTAGTCAGAGAGCGTTTAAAGGCAGCCAAGTCAAGGCAGAAGAGCTATGCTGACACTCACCGTCGGGACATGAGCTTCCATGTCGGGGATCATGTGTACCTGCGGGTAACTCCTCTAAAGGGAACCAAGCGTTTCCACGTCAAGGGGAAGCTCGCACCAAGGTTCATT
>LR738715.1:153284449-153299485 GCA_902687465.1 Secale cereale | reverse complement strand
CTCCTGCTCCGCCCGCTCCGCGGCGATCTGCTCCTCCGCCTACAGGTGCTCCTGGAGAGATGGTGGTTATAGGCGGCATCGGCCTGCACCTCCCGGAACTGCTCCTCACGCTTCTGCCTTACCAGTGTCCATATATTGGGCACGGGCCTCGCCGATGGTCATGGTGCAATGAACTGGCGAGGATGGCGCGGAGGAGGGGGTTGGCGCCGGATCATCGACTACCATGTTCTCCATTGGGACGTCGTCGTCCTCCGGCTGCCTGTCCGCCAGCCAGTCGGTAGCAATGGCTGCCATCTCCTTGTGGTCCGTCATCCACCCGACCCGAAGAGCGTTGGAGCACGAGGAAACCATGGTGGGCAGTAGTGGTGTGGACAGGAGAATAGGAACGGATGCGGGTGACAGCGGCTATGGCCGGCGCAGCAGTTTATATAGCAATGGTGGGCGGCGGAGGGACGGACGTGTGGTGCCGGAGTAGCCGCCTCGGCAACCGCATATCATTAATGTGGGCGGCAGAAGGACGGACAGACGGCACTTGTGTCGTTTGAAGGCGGAGCAATCGCATGCACCGGGAAGCGGGGCGGGCGGCGCTGACCGTTTCGGGCAGAAAGCACACGCGGGCGAGGGAGGCGGTCTGGGTGGGCCAGGGCAGTCAGACTCGTGCTTGGCAGCGGGTCGGTCCAGCAGCCGGACATGCTGGCTCGCCAGCTACCTTGCCGAGCTGAGCGATGACAATCAGACGATGGATGTAGCTTCCGACCAGGAGCCGGCGCCACTATCCAAGTTGGTTCATGTCGTGTTCACCATAGAGCGGGTGTGGCCGCACTTCGACGCCCTAATGGCCAAAGAGCTACCAGCGCAGGAGGACCTGTGCTGCAATCTCTGTCTCCTCAACGAGCACCGGTGAACAAGCGAACGACAATGTCGTCGCGGACATGTGGCCCTATGATCCTGGCTTCCCGAATGAGCAGCGGGCGTTGTATCAGACCATCCGTAGGTCCCGCGAGGCCCTCTCCGTCGTCCTTCGAGTTGTTGCGCTCGTCGTGCCGCCGTCGTCTCGCGTTGTCAACATGGTCAACGGACATGAGGATGAGGAGATGACTTTACTTGGAGAGGATGACAGTGGGGACCCACCAGGGCCATAGCCGCACGTACGCAAGTGCCTCCTTATTAGTATAGAAAACTATAAAAAAAATGCTTCCTCCTGGTTTCCTGACATCACGGTCGCACACCATTGTCAACCTATGTAGTCAATAAACGAGAGAATTGCACAAGAAGCGGCCGGTAGCTGGGACCAAGCAGCTCGATCAGTATTTGTGTTTTTGAGGTGTGAGCACTGCAGAGTTCTTCTTCAGCGATGTTTAGCCCAAATATTAATTTTTCTCCTCTGAACAACAACGAAAACATCGCTACAACTATTAACTGGGCGGACCGTGGCCCGTCTAGCCCAGGCCAGATACCCAACCCAGATATTAATTTTTTTCAAGCTGAAAATGGCTAGCCGAGCTATACTTTTTTTAGGAATACCCAGACAAGGTCAAGTTGTTATTCTCTATCCCGCTGGGCTGCCAATCTTTCCTAGGAGGGATGCATTAGGCTTAACAAGAAAATGGGCTTCAAGAAATAATAAATGGGATGTAATTATAAAAACTGGGTAGTAACTATAAAAAATGCACCAAACACGTAATTACTTTATAAAATATTATTTTTGGAAATTGAAAATTTTAATTTCATTAATTGTTGCGAGTGCAATGTTTCGTTGGATTTTTACGTAATATAAATTTATATTGAAATTGTATTTAATCTGACTAGAAATTTCGGGATAAAAATATTTCGGATCCCATCAAAATGTGGGAAATTTTATTGAATTCTGTTTTGAACGGTTGGTTGAAATGGGTTGTACTTTTAACAAACTGTAAATGGGTTGTTGTAAATTCCATTAGAATTCAAAAATTGGCTGCACATCTATAATACCTAAATAGTTCATCCCCACTATATTATTTCTCTTAACATGCAGCCTATCCACCTCAGCAGGCCTGCCACATCAGCACTTTGTTAGTGACTTACATACGGGACCAACCACTTCAACAGCTCTGCCACATAAGATTTCAGTTACTGGCTAAGGGACCCACCACAACGTGGTCTGACGATCGACCATCTGTTTTCACTGTTACTGCTCCACGCACGCTGGAAGGCCCGACTCAATTTCCTGCCTCCCATTCACTGTTTGAACTTGAGGTGTCCTGACCAAGCTTTGGTATGTGGGCTGCAGTCGGCTTCCTTCTTTGAACGATCCAGCCCAAAGAAAAAAATATAGCCCATGCCATGACATGCTGCTGTGCTTTTTTTACTTTTTCTTTGAAGGGAAGCTGCTGCGTTGCCAAGTGAAATTCCTAAAAAAAATATAGCCAAGCCAACGCTAGCCCTTCCGCAGCGTTTATCGATGCTCCCAAGGGCCGCGGGCGTTCGCCGCCTCCAGCCCTTTCGCCTCCACGAGCGCACTAAACTCAATTATTAGTTCCTCTTCCCTGCGGTCGCTCTTATTGTCGCCACTATCTCATCACCGGCTCTACGACAGACACGAAACGACGTCGCTGCATCCATCGCCTCTGAGTAGCTCGTCGTCAGTTACCCTACAATTGTGGAACTCAGCCGTCGCCGCGTTCGCGTTATAAATACATGTACGCACTTCGATCTTCATCCCACACACACGCCAATTCACCTCTGATTTTCTGCTTCCCCTTTATGTTTTCAACCCTCCTAATTTCACAACCCTGCATGACTGCATCCCTCTATATGCTGCAAGAATTCCATCCAATTCTGCATCCGCTGCTCTATCTTCTTGGTTTGCCCATCCAAATCTGCCACCAATGTGAGACACCGCATCTGTGCTCTCGAGTCCACGCCAAATCGGCCGCCGCCCGTCCACAAGCACGCGCCTCCACCGGGGGGAATCAGTGCCCTGCGGACTGATGTTGTTGCCGATGTGCTCTTCCTATTGTTCAACGATGCAGTATGGAGGACTTGATCTTTTACGTTGGAAGAAAGGACTATCTGCAGGGCAATAGGGATATCGCACATCTATCTCTTCAGGATTCAGGTATGTGAGGTGGAACTATATATGTGCAATCTTTTGATTTTGCATCTGATGCACAAGCACATTGATCACATTCTTAATTCAGGCGCTTATAACTAAAACATTAAAAAGATCCTACAAATAGTGTCTTCTTTTTATACACATTCTGTTAGTCTCCTCGCTTATTTTTACAGAGCACAAGCTCCCATATCTGAATTTTATTCTTGATACTGAGTTATCATACGCACATTCCGTTAATCTCCATACTTATTTAGAGAGCACAAGATCCCATATCTCAATTTTATTTTTGACGTCGAGTTATCATATCACCATTGTCCATACTTAGAGAGCATAGAAATATAATTCTCATGGCTTCTATCTATTACAGTCAAAAATTGTGAAACTGATATGTGATGGATGGCAAGCTTATTTTCAGATTTGGTCAGATCCCACCTGCCGCAAGTGCCAGACGATTTTATGCTGATGGTGAGGACCTTGGACGATTTGGTGGTTCTTGCTTTATTGTATGTTGAAGCTCCCAATAATACATAAGTATCTGACGACACGAAATTTCTTGCAGGTGGTTCAGACGGGTTTGTTGGCACCCTGTCCATGCATACAATAGCATTCCCTACCCTCCTTATTCGATCATCTGCATACGTAATTTTTATTTTCGAAACGGAGTCTAGGTACATTTTGTTAAATCATTTGCGTAGTTTTAAATTAAACTGACAGAACTAAGCATTTTTTTACAGTATAAGCATGGATGAGTTGATTGGCTCGATTCACTTTATTTCTCCTGCAGATAGGAGCATCAAATGGTTTCAAGCATGCTTCCAGTTGCCTGGCAGTTGGTGAGAGAACTATGTGATATTATCCTCTCATGTAACCTGCTTTTAAGTACCTCAATTTGGGTACAATGTCTATAATACAGAATACACATGTCAAATCACACTGAAGGCCAATGGTTTTATTCTTTTGGCAAGAGTCAACATATTTGAACGATGTCTATGTATAATAATGTAATTTTAATTGGTTTCTGTCATACATTTATTTGAAGATCTTTTTTTCAAACAGAGATATTTGAACATTTTGATTAGTACTCTAGCATAATCTCATTTGGTCGCTAATACAGAATTCAACACATTATCGCAGTTTTCATGTGCTATTGTTGAAAGATTATATCTTGTCCTTCAATTTTGTCAAAGTAAAGGACGCTAAATAGAGAAATTATTCATTATTCTGTCTATTCCCTTTCCACATAACCATTTACTTGCAATTTGTGTTCACACGTTTTACTTTATTGCTTCATTTTAATCAAAGCACTACCTTACTTTGGTAACTTCCCAGCATTAGCTTCCTTCATAGTATGACGAAACTCTTTAAAGTTAAGCGAAGCTAAGAATTATTCTGCTTATTTAGCCGAATACAAGGCGCAGTCAACTTTATCAAAAAACTAGATAGAAAAGGGCAGAATTTATTTCCCAATGGAGCAAAACAACCTATTAGCAAGTCCATTTCTCTAACTCTATTAGCAAGTCCATTTAGTTGTTTTTTGTTTGCAGGAAGTCTATTTAATTGCCAGTTAGTATTGTTAGAGGAAATTGTAAGAAAATATACATTTGTTATTTTTGTTAGGTTGCACATGTGTATGAAGCAATTGATTATTATAAAATGGTCCGCAGCAACGCGCGGGGTATCATCTAGTTCTTACAAATCTCAAATGGGCTATAAGTTCTGTGGCACACACTTGTGGCCTTACTAAGTTGACGCGTCCCCTCAGAAAAAGAGTTGACGCATATGCAAGGCTTTGTCAACTTATAGTCAACACACGGTTCTAGCAGTAGTACCGTTGGATGTCCATCCAACGGATGCCGTGCTTCTTCTTCAATCTCGGATATTCTAGCTTCACCCGCCCAAAAAATGATTCCTCCCCCTCACATTTGGGGCGCACCGTTTCGGAAGCTGACCTGTGGGCCTACTAACTTGACGCGTACCAAGGGCTTTGTCAACTTAGTCAATATAAACGATTCTAGCTACAGTGACCATACGATGTCCATCCAACGGCCTTCGTGCTTCTTCAACCTCTGGTCTTCTTGCTCCAGCCGCCCAAAGCAGTGTCGGTCGTGCCGCCTGCTCCTACCTCCCGTGGCCGGATGTGCTGCCGCGCAGGCCTCACCGCCCCCTTCTACTCCCACCGCTGGCCAGGCCATCCCTCTACTCACCCACACCCCCCTGCTATTCCGCGGCGACGGCAGCCTCACACCGCAGCCGAACCAGTGAACCCTCGTACTCCTCTCCGCGCGGGCTTCCACTGCCACGTCTTCCCCGGCTCCGCGTCGTCCCCTTACTAGGCCTTGCCGTCGTCCACCGCCATGGTGCTCTCGGCGCGGCGTGGTTAACTTGGTCAAGGAACGGCTTCCATCGGACATGGACTATACGTGGAGAGGCTGACAGCTGGGTCCACGACGGCACCACGGAAGTGACTCCTTATTACACGGAAAATAATGATTCCTGCACTTGACAGCAGGGACCCACCGGACGGGCCACCGTATTACGCGAAAAAACGTTTCCCCCCTGACTGATGGGACCCACCGGACGGGCCACCGTATTGCGCAAAAAAAACGTTCCCCCCCACCCGCTGTCAACTCGGACCCATCGGAAGTGCCTCCTTATTACGCACAAAAAAATGAATACTCCCCATGTTGGTTGGGACCCACCTTGGTGGGAGGCTGACTTGAGGGCCTACTAAGTTGACGGGGACGGAGTGCTTTGTCAACTTAGTCAATATGAAACGATTCTAACTCCAGTGACCGTACGATGTCCATCCAACGGCCGTAGTGCTTCTTCAACCTCTGGTCTTGTTGCTCCAGCCGCCCAAAGCAGCGTCGGTCGTTGATGTCTACACACGCTTCTACTCTTGTAGACTATGTTGGGCCTCCAAGCGCAGAGGTTTGTAGGACAGCAGCAATTTCCCTCAAGTGGATGACCTAAGGTTTATCGAACTCAGGGAAGTAGAGGTTGAAGATGGTCTCTCTCAAGCAACCCTGCAACTAAGATACAAGAAGTCTCTTGTGTCCCCAACACACCTAATACAACTAGGAGTTGTATAGGTGCACTAGTTCGGCGAACAGATGTTAAATGGCAAGTGATATGGATGGCAAAACAAAGTAATATAAATCTGTAATAAAAAGTGCAGCAAGCAAACAAGTGGTAAACGTGAGCACAAATGGTATTGCAATGGTGGAAACAAGGCCTAGGCTTCATACTTTCACTAGTGGCAACTCCCAACAACATTAACATAATCGAATCACATGATATTTCCCATAAAACATGCAATGGAGACGCACCCGGAGGTCATTCCTCCGTGGTCAAGAGAGGACGAGAATTATGTAGGGCTACAAAAGCACACCTCAAAGTTCGTAGTTCTCAATCTAAGGATTTCCCAATGTCACCGCGGCCATCCAAAGAGAGTCCCACAATCACCACAACATATCTAAAGAAGAGTCAAAGACAAGCACAAAGAGACTCTCAATCTTCAATCAACACACAAGAAAGGAAATCACTCATGAAAATATTTTTCTAATCCATGTCCAATAGACCGCTGTCACCTTGGTCTCGGGGATTATACTAGATAAAGACAAGTGAGTACATCAATCCAATACATAGAGGAAGGGGAAATATCATGGGATCACCCTAGATTAACATAGCCTATGATCACAACGAAGATCACATCATGGGAGAGAGAATTGACCACATAGCTACTAGTAGAAACCTCAGCCCCGAGGAGGAACTACTCCCGCATCATGGAGGGAGGAAGCAACGTTGATGCAGATGAATCCGGGGGCACTTCCCCGTCCCGGCAGGGTGCCGGCACAGGAATTCTGGTCCCCCGAAGCTTGATGGCGATGGCGGCGGAGATCGGAATTGCGTCTGGAGAAAAGGGGTCCGGAATCAGGGTTTCTGCGACGGGTGTTAAATATATGCCAAAGGGGGGGGGCATCAGCGAAGGCCTGGGGGGCCCAGGCGCCCCCCCGGCGCGGCCAAGAGGGGGGCCGCGTGGGCAGGCCGCCTGGAGCCCCTGTGGCCCCCCTCTGGCCCTACTTTGGCCGCATGGAAGCTTCCAGAACGCTTATTTTTTATATAATTTTTCCGGGATTTTTCTGGCAGTTTTCGTGGCGGGAAAACCTGAAA
This sequence comes from Secale cereale, assembly GCA_902687465.1. Classification (NCBI taxonomy): domain Eukaryota; kingdom Viridiplantae; phylum Streptophyta; class Magnoliopsida; order Poales; family Poaceae; genus Secale; species Secale cereale. The sequence continues at coordinate 153,292,218 of LR738715.1, read as the reverse complement.
TACAAAAACAGCAGAAAACAGAAACTGGCACTGGGGTGCACTGAGTTAATAGGTTAGTCCAAATATGATCAAAAGTGTATGGAAGTGTATAAATATCATAGCAATATCACCCAAAAGAGGCATGGAGCAAGCAGAAATTATAGATACGTTTTGGACGTATCAACATCCCCAAGCTTAATTCCTGCTCGTCCTCGAGTAGGTAAATGATAACAAGAATAATTTCTATGGTGACATGCTATTAACCATATAGGACTTTTCATAGTCATATGACAAAAGCTTACTGAGACAATGAATCTGTAGTAATTAAGTTGCCTTATGAGAAAATCACAAAGAGCTGAAAGTTTTACAATATGATACTGAAACATCAAATAGATTTGTAATGAGCATGGTGTGCAAATATGATAAAGTGATATCTCGCTTGCCCCCTTTAGTGAAGCAAAACATAAATGCAGGGGCACCTCCAAGGTTTAAGTGATGACTAGATACAATGATTTCAGAATAAACGATATCATAATCATGCAAAAGACAATGCTACTTTGGGACAATGCACATTACACTCAGAATGACAATCATGCTCTCAATAGTTGGTGCTTTAAAAGAAGGTGGAGACTCTCGAACCGTGGCTTTTGTTGGCAAGGTTGAAAACCCGTGATCGGAAACAAAGACAACACATGTACCAGAGCTCTTGGTTTTAAAAACAGAGGTAATAATAATTTATTTATTTGAATATGCATGTTTCGTCAACGAATGCTAGCAGACAACTCAATTACTTCTTGAGATGGACAAGTTTCGAGGAACGGCTCCCGAATGAGGACGATCACATCCTCTTAATATCCTTTGTTTATCACTGCCAAAGTTTTCTGATTTCTCATGAACAAAGCGTGAAGGAGGGTTAGTTTGTTATATTAATTTTGAGCCGGGCGCACTCTTTGCCAGTTCCTTCTCGTATTATGGGTTTGCACATTAGACATGCAATCCCGGGGTGAAGCTTGTCCAACTTAAAAAGATCATGAATAAACTACTACTTCCTCATGAGCTAAAACAGAGGCACAAAACAGAAATGCATTTTTTTCGAATAATTTTGAGATGGCACATGAAAGTCTTCGTTAGGAATGGCAGGTAAATATCATGTATAGGAAGGTATGGTGGACTCATATGGCATAACTGGTTTAAAAGATTTTGGATGCACAAGCAGTCAGTCCGCTTAGTACAGGCGAAGGTTAGCAAAAGACTGGGAGCGACCAACTAAGAGAGCAATGACGGTCATAATCATGCAGAGCGACAAAGCAACATTGAATCAGGCATGGAAGTTATATCGCTACTCAGAAATAAAAGATCATTAAGGCTTGACAGACTTTCTTTACAGTCTTAAATATGCGTGAGCATACGCCAAGTCAATCAAAATAAATTCTTGAAGGAAGATATTACTAAACCATACCACATCATAGGCAAACAAATCATGTTGGTACTCCAATAACACATTGGGAACCCACCAGCTATTTGATACTAACCATAAGAAAACATGAACTACTAAGCACCATTATGCACGTAGCATTTTTATCATAGACATATCAACCAATGCAACAGAAGCAAACTCTCTTAATAAGATAAGCATGATAACTAAAGAGAGTTCAAGCAACCAACTAAACAAAAGCTCCTTAAAAAGGTAAGCATGAAAACTAAGAGCTAAGCATTATAGTAGCTATTGAAAGACAAAGAACACACACAACAAAGATAGACATGAAAATTCTATGTTATGTTCTAGGTAGAAGTGGAGCGTGTTTCTCTCCCACACAAAGAAAGCTGAGTTCTGACTCGTTATGAAAAGCTAAAGAAAACTAAAAAGGAAACTAAAAGCAAGACGCTCCAAGCATAGCACATAACACATGAAGTGATAAAAATATAGTGGAACGAAAGACGAACTGATAATTGTTGATGGAGAAGGGGATGCACGGGGGCATCCCCAAGCTTAGACGCTTGAGTCTTCTTGAATATTTCTTGGGGGTGCATGGGGGCATCCCCAAGCTTGAGCGTTTGACACCCCTGAATCTTTTTATCATCTTCCCTCGCACACTTGAAAACTCCCTTCATACATAACTCATCATAATCTGATTAGCGAGGTTAGTACCCTTAATAAAATAATTGTTCCTTGCTGGAAATATGGATATTCTTGAAGGTCTACTGTTTCTCAAGATTGCCAAAAGGTTTTTGCAAAGAAAAACAAGCTCAAGGTTTGCAAAATGAAGGAAAGGCAAAACAGGACAAAATCTGTGAAAAACAGATGAGCAGGTAGTAAATAATTTTTTCGGGGCACTTCTGCAACTCAAATCAAAAAACTCAGAACAGACGCCCGAAAGCCAATTGTATAGAGCACGCTGTCGAAACAATTCAGACCAAAAAGATGATCTGGTGATTTTATACGAATTTTTCTGTCCAAGGACAGAATCTGTTTCCTAGACAGCACGTCACAACTTTTGAACTTCCTTGCAATCAGAGGCTACACTTGGCACAAAGTTGAAAAGTAAAGATACAATGATGATGCTACTGTAGTAACAACATCAAGACACAACAAAAGCAAAATAAAATTTTATTCATTGTGGGCTGCCTCCCAAAAGCGCTATCTTTTATGCCTTTAAGATAGGCATAAGACTTTAATGATGCTCTCGTAGGAATAAGAGTTGAAGAACAAAAGAGAGCATCAAGAAGCAAATACCAAATACATTTAAGCCTAACATGCTTCCTATGCATAGGAATATTGCAATATAATAATTCATTGAAGCACAAAGCAATAAGCATAGGAAGACAAAACAAGTGCAGCTTCAAAACCTTCAACATAAAGAGAAGGAACTTAATATTATTGAAATATCTATAAGCATATGTTCCCTTCTCATAATAATTTTCAGCAGGATCACGGATAAACTCAACAATATAAGCATCACATAAAGCATTGTTACCATGATCCACATGCAAAAGGGTACTCTTACTCTCCACATAAGCATAATCTTTCTCATTGGTAATAGTGGGAGTAGGACTATCATAAACAACTTGAACACTACAGATTGGAGTTATAACATCATCATAGTAGAGAAGAGCATTGTCATTGCTAGCAACTATACTTGTAAACATATTGTCTTTATTCTTACTAGCAAAAGAATTATCAATTACCACATCACTAGTGGGTAAAGGATTTGCAATCCTATCATCCCCAAGCTTAGAGCTTTCCATATCATCACTTTCAGAGTCGGTACCAAAAAGATTTTCAAGATCATAAGCAGCATTATCATCATTTTCCCAATCACAATAAGTAACATGCATATCATAATCAAAATCATCTTCAATAGTACCTACGGACGTATCATCAAGATGATAATTAAGGCAATGGACTTCACTTTCTTCTTTAAACTTACAATCGTTAGGATAAAAGTTGATGGGAGGAATATGCTCAGGCCAGGTTGATACCCATTCTTCTTCCTTTTTGCTCCTCTTCCTCCTCCTCTTCTTTTTCTTCTTCTTCACCTTAGGAGGGGGTGGTTGGAGATGAAGCTTCTCCACATATCCTGGTTTATCATTAGAAACAATAGTGGAAACTTGGGAGAAACTCTCCTTTTTATTAGCAGAAATATAAGAGACATTTTTATACTTTGGTAAAGTTCCCTCCCTTCTAATCTTACTTATGTAATCATTTTCATGGCAATTAACAACACAATAGAGATGGCAATTTTGCAAAGTGTTTTTTATTCCTATGGCATTAGCATCTAGCCAAGAAGTCTTTTCTGATAACTCCTCACACATCAAAAATAACATAAGCTCATCATAAAGATCAGAGGTGATCATGTTATCACACAACTGGTTAACAGTTATGTTTTGAAAGTTCATGCATTGAAAATTAAAGTGACCTTCTATACATCAAATTTCACAAGTAAAAGGATAAAGGTCACACAATTCTCTAGCAATTTCATTTAAATCTCTGACCCAAGTGATTGTTCTTTCATGCTTATGTTGCTTACAACACTTCTCTTCTTCAATCATAGGCCTTTCACAAGGTCTATCCACTCCACAAAAATTAACATGCTTATATAAAACTTCATTTTTAGGAATTGGATCATGCATGTTGCAATCATCATGAACAATTTCATTTTCTTTGCAAGTCTCTTTAAAAGGTTTATGATACTCGATCCAATCCTCCTTAGGCATATTAAGATGTGAAGCAAAAGATTTGAGGAAATCAACAAGGAGTTGAGAATCAAGCCCAAACTTAGCACTAAACTTATTAAAACTTGTAGTTTCAACAAAGGACTTAATGCAATCATACTCATAAATTATACCTGACTCTTTACCTTTGTCGATCTCCCAATTTTCAGTGTTGCGTTGAATTCTTTCAAGGAGTTCCCATTTAGCATCAATCTTTTCATTTGTGAAAGAACCCATAGAGGAAGCGTCGAGCAAATCTTTATTCTGTCGAGAAAGCCTCGCATAGAAATTAGTAATAATCATATCTTTAGGGAGCCCATGGTCAGGACATTTTAGCATTAACGTTTTCAGTCTCCCCCAAGCTTGAGCTATGCTCTCTCCGTCATGAGGATAGAAATTATAAACATAATTCCTATTCTCATGGACTTCATGAAGAGGATAAAACTTGGAGTAAAAGAGAGACATAAGCTCTTGCCAATCAAGCAAGTGCGAGTTATCGAGAAGCTTATACCAATTTGAAGCTTTATCTATAACTGATACGGCGAACAATTTCCTCATGACAAACTCCCTTGATACACCTGCAAGCTTAAATAATGAACATAATTGTGACAGATATAGCAAGTGTTCACCGGGATGTCTGTCTCCTGCATAACGATTAGCCAAAACATAGTCGATAATACCAGCTGGTATTTTATAGGGCACAATTTCAGTAGGGGGAGGAGCAACCACCACAGGTGTGGGGCGTCTTCCCGCAAGCAACGATCCAATAGCACGGTTTTCCATAAACATAACTAGTGAAATAAAAATAAGAAACAAAAATATTTAATTGCAAGATCTAAAGATATACCTTCAAGCACTCACCTCCCCGGCAACGGCGCTAGAAATAGCTTGATGTCTACACACGCTTCTAATCTTGTAGACTATGTTGGGCCTCCAAGCACAGAGGTTTGTAGGACAGCAGCAATTTCCCTCAAGTGGATGACCTAAGGTTTATCGAACTCAGGGAAGTAGAGGTTGAAGATGGTCTCTCTCAAGCAACCCTGCAACTAAGATACAAGAAGTCTCTTGTGTCCCCAACACACCTAATACAACTAGGAGTTGTATAGGTGCACTAGTTCGGCGAAGAGATGTTAAATGGCAAGTGATATGGATGGCAAAACAAAGTAATATAAATCTGTAATAAAAAGTGCAGCAAGCAAACAAGTGGTAAACATGAGCACAAATGGTATTGCAATGGTGGAAACAAGGCCTAGGCTTCATACTTTCACTAGTGGCAACTCCCAACAACATTAACATAATCGAATCACATGATATTTCCCATAAAGCATGCAATGGAGACGCACCCGGAGGTCATTCCTCCGTGATCAAGAGAGGACGAGAATTATGTAGGGCTACAAAAGCACACCTCAAAGTTCGTAGTTCTCAATCTAAGGATTTCCCAATGTCACCGCGGCCATCCAAAGAGAGTCCCACAATCACCACAACATATCTAAAGGATAGTCAAAGACAAGCACTAAGAGACTCTCAATCTTCAATCAACACACAAGAGAGGAAATCACTCATGAAAATATTTTTCTAATCCATGTCCAATAGACCGCTGTCAGCTTGGTCTCGGGGATTATAGTAGATAAAGACAAGTGAGTACATCAATCCAATACATAGAGGAAGGGGAAATATCATGGGATCACCCTAGATTAACATAGCCTATGATCACAACGAAGATCACATCATGGGAGAGAGAATTGACCACATAGCTACTGGTAGAAACCTCAGCCCCGAGGAGGAACTACTCCCGCATCATGGAGGGAGGAAGCAACGTCGATGGAGATGAATCCGGGGGCACTTCCCCGTCCCGGCAGGGTGCCGGCACAGGAATTCTGGTCCCCCGAATCTTGATGGCGATGGCGGCGGAGATCGGAATTGCGTCTGGAGAAAAGGGGTCCGGAATCAGGGTTTCTGCGACGGGTGTTAAATATATGCCAAAGGGGGGCATCAGCGGAGGCCTGGGGGGCCCAGGCGCCCCCCCCGGCGCGGCCAGGAGGGGGGCCGCGTGGGCAGGCCACCTGGAGCCCCTGTGGCCCCCCTGTGGCCCTACTTTGGCCGCATGGAAGCTTCCGGAACGCTGATTTTTTATATAATTTTTCTGGGATTTTTCTGGCAGTTTTCGTGAGAGGAAACCTGAAATACAAAAATAGTAGAAAACAGAAACTGGCACTGGGGTGCACTGAGTTAATAGGTTAGTCCAAATATGATCAAAAGTGTATGGAAGTGTATAAATATCATAGCAATATCACCCAAAAGAGGCATGGAGCAAGCAGAAATTATAGATATGTTTTGGACGTATCAGTCGTGTCGCATGCTCCTGCCTCACGTAGCCGGTTGTGCTGCCGCGGAGGCCTCACCGCCCCCTGCTATTCCCTCCGTTGGCCAAGCCATCCCTCTACTCACCCACACCCCCTGTTATTCTGGGGCGACGGCAGCCGCACACCGCAGCGAACCGGAGAACCCTTGTACTCCTCTACGCATGGGTATCCACTGCCGCGTCTTCCCCGGCTCTGTGTCGTCCCCTTCCTAGGCCTTGTCATCGCCCACCGCCCTGGTGCTCTCGGCGTGGCGTGCTCAACGTGGTCAAGGAACGGCTTCCATCGGATGTAGACTGTACATGGAGAGGCTGGCAGCTGGGTCCACGGCCGCAGCAAGGAAGTGCCTCCTTATTACGCGCAAAATAATTATTCCTCCACCTGACAATGGGGACCCACCGGACGGGCCATCGTATTTCGTGAAAAAAAACATTTCCTCCTGACTGCTGGGACCCACCAGCTACATCTTCGCATGCAAGGAAGTGTGTCCGGGCAAAAAAATGATTCGCCCCCGTGACTGTTGGGACCCACCAGCTACATCTTCGCACGCAAGGAAGTGCCTGACACTCGGGACCCACCTGGTCGAAGCGTACGTAGAGTTGTCATTCTGGTCGCGAACGTGTACGTACATAATGGTCGATGTAGAGGCGCGCACGTGTCATAGTAGAGGTGCGCACGTAGCATGTACACGTACGTACAGCGGCCAGTGTGCAAGAAAGAAAATACGGCCACGTACGTACATACGGGCAGGGTCTCAAACGCCTACTCGCGCATACGTATGGCCAGGGCTTCTGTACATGGTTGGGTTGGAACGGAGAAACAGTGTCGTCGTCGTGTTCATGGGGAGCCAACCGGCTGGGTCGGAACGGAATGTGTCGTCGTGTTCATCGGGAGGGCTTGGACGGAACTGCGGATGGAAACGAGGCCTGGCGTACCGCAGAACGGAGGAAACAGCCTTGTGTTCGACCTGCCACGTTCGAAACGGGATCATGTTCATCGGGAGGGGTCTCGCGTACCACAAAACGGAGGAAACGGACCTCCTACGGTCAAAACGGGGGTCCTGTTGATCGGGAGGGGTGTGGCGTACCGCAAAACGGAGGAAACAGACTTGTGTTGGAGCGCTACGGTCGAAACGGGGGTCCTGTTCATCGGGAGGGGTGTGGTGTACCGCAAAACGGGACTCCACGGGATACTGTTCATCTCCACCATCGACCCCCT
>LR738715.1:153249142-153284439 GCA_902687465.1 Secale cereale | reverse complement strand
CCTGCCTCCACCACGCGCTACTCCACTGGCTACTGTTCAACCAACCCTCTCCACGGGCTCCTGTTCAACCACCCCTCCACGGGCTACTGTTCATCCAGCCCTCCACCGTCTACTGTTCATCATGCCCTCCACGGGGTGGTCCTGTTCATCCAGCCCTCCATGGGGTCTTGTTCATCCAGTCAAAACCGGCTCGATCGATCGGGGTCATGTTCATCCAGAGGCAACACCACGGGCTCCTGTTCATCCACCCCCGCCGGGAACTGTTCATGCAAACCCCCCAGCAACTCTCACTGTTCATCAAGAGGCAACATCGATCGGCTTCAGTTAGCAGCAGTAGCGAAGGAATCGCTCGATCGGGTTCAGTTAATAGCCATCAATCGATCGCTCGGGTTCAGTAACGCGTAGCCTGCAGTGCAATCGCTCGGGTTCAGTTAGAGCCCAACGCCTCGCTCGGGTTCAGTTAGATCCCAATGCCTCGCACCCACGCGTGTGCGTGTACGAGAGAAACGCGCATCGCTCGGCCCCGACCACCCACCGTAACCGGGAACACCCTGATATTTTCCTCGCCCTTGCTTCTACCACGGTTTTTTCCATCATGGACAACCCAAAGAATGTCATGCAGCTGCGTCTCCGGCCCGCCCAGGACGAAAAGCCCATTTTCTGTCATGATTTTTTGTCATAGAAGTAGGACCCCACCACATCTATGATGATACCGGGTTTTGTCACAATTATCGTCATAGAAGTGTCATAAGTATGACAGAAAAAAATTCGTTCGGCCCAAAATGTCATGGATGTGTCTTTTTTTGTAGTGCCTAATGTCACCTAGACACTCCAATGTCACCACAAGTATCTGTGGGTTAATTATACGATATGCATCACACAATTTCAGATTCATAATATTCAATCCAACACAAAGAACTTCAAGAGCATCCCGAGATTTCTACAGGAGAAAGGAATATGAAAACGTGCATCAACCCATATGCATAGATTACCCCAATGTCACCACAGGAATCCGCAAGTTGATAACCAAAGCATACATCAAGTGGATCAACAGAACATCCCATCGCAAGACATACATCAAGTGCTCTCACATCCAAAGATTTAATCCGACATAACAAAACCTCAATGGAAAAGACTCAATTCATCACAAGGTAGAGAGGGGGAGAAACATCATATGATTCAACTATAGTAACAATTCTCATGGTACATTAAGATCGTGCCAAATCAAGAACACGAGAGAGAGATCAAACACATAGCTACTGGTACATACCCTCAGCCCCGAGAGCGAACTACTCCCTCCTGATACGTCTCAAACGTATCTACTTTTCCAAACTCTTTTGCTATTGTTTTGCCCTCATTCTTGCATGATTTGAACTAAACCAACCCGGACTGACGCTGTTTTCAGCAGAGCTGCCTGTATGGTTTTATTGTGTGCAGGAAAATGGATTTTTAGGTGTCTCAGAAAATTCCAAGAAAAATCACAGAAAATCCACGCACCCGAAGGGCCACTGTGCCAGAAGTGGGGCCAGAGGGCAGCCAGGGGGGCCCCAGGCGCCCTGCTGGCGCGGCCCCACCCCTGGCCATGCCGGGAGGCCGCCTGGGAGGGTCCTCCCCCCTCTGATGCCCTACCTTGGCTCGTATTTATTCCCGTGGCGAGAAAACCCCAGAACAGAAGTCGTTTTTCCAGTTTCCGTCGCGGAGCCGCCGCCACCCTCTGTTCTTCTTCGGGAGGGCTAATCTGGAGGCTGATTTGGCCTCCGGAGAGGGGAGATCATCGCCATCGTCATCATCATCACCACTCCATCCTCCCTCCATGACTTCTCCTTCCATGTGTGAGTAATTCCATGCTGTAGGCAAAGGGGATGGTAGGGATTGGATGAGTTAGATCATGTAATAGTTTATTAGATTATTGGGGGCATGTTGCCTATCATCTACTTTGGTGTTTATCATCTTTGCTTCAACTTGTTGCTCTTAATGCTTGTCACTTTGGGCCCGAGTGCCATGTTTTCAGATCTGAACCCTATGTGTTTGCATGAATATATTTGTGTTCTTGATCCTATCTATGAGTTGTTTGCACCTATTATGGTCCGGAACCGGCGATCCCAAAGGTGACAGCTTGGGACACCAAAGGGGATGGTCCATAATTTGAGGATTCCATGTATCCATTGAGTTTATTGCTTTGTTCCGGTGCTCTTTGACAGGAGCACCTTAATCTCCATAAGTTCCTTTTGGCCCCGTTCGTAGCGGGATGGTAGGACAAAAGATGTTGTGCAAGTTCTTATTGCAAGCACGTACAACTACCTGTGGGATACATGCCTAATGTTTGATATTTGCCTAGATGATCATTACTTTTCTGTGTGCCTTGCCCCAAGTTAGATTCATGGTGTATCTCATCCATGCAGCGCCCAACCATCCATCTAACTAGCCTACAGTGTTTCAATCCTACTGGTTATTAGTTGTTACTTTTGCTGTTTACTTTTGCTGTCACCACCATCACTATCATATCACCGTTACCACTTATCTTTTGTTGCAAGTAAGTATATTTCAGGTGCGGTTGAATTGACAACTCAACTGTCAAAGCTTATAAATACACTTTGGCTCCCCGTGTGTCGAATCTATAAATTGGGTTATTCTTACCCGCGAAGACTATCTCGATCCCTTACGGTTGAGGGTTATCAAGTACCGTTTTCTGGCGCCGCTGCCGGGGAGCATAGCAATATTTACAAGTCTACTTGAAGTATCCTACCTGCTGCACTTCATCCGCTATGGGTAAGAAAGGAGACCCCAAGATTCCGATCTTACTATCCACTACAAGAAGAGGTACTGTTCTGAACACTAGTGCTACACTTGATTCACCTTCTGTTATGAGTAAGTTTGCCTCACCACCACCACATGATGCTTCTACTGAATCTGTTACTATGTCCGATACTTTTGATGATGCTTCTACTACTCTTGATGATATTGGTTCACTTGGTTATGCTCTTGAGAAACAGATCGCTGCTGCTGCAAAAAAATCTGGAATTGAAATTCCTGTTACTCGCTACCCGATTGGTGGAACTTATGATTATCCTGATTTGAGTAAACTCAAGGAGAGACTCCTTGATGATGATTACATTATGCTTGATGATGATTTATGCAGGGAACTGACAGAGTTTGCCGACTCTGACCCTGAAGCTATTAAGAAGCTGCTTGAAAAACACTCCTTGAAGAACAAGACTGTTCCTGATCCTGAATTTGCTACATCTCCTATATGCATCAATGATCCTGATTATGATTTCTCTGTTGATCTTTCACTTATATCTATGGTTGAAGCTAACCCCTTTTATGGCAGAAAAAATGATGATGCTATTGCACACCTGACCAAACTCACTGAGTTGGGTGGCTTGTTTACCACGAATGAAAAGATACGAAACTTTTATGTGACTAAGCTTCTTCCTTTCTCTTTGAAGGAAGGTGCTAAAACATGGTATGATGCACTACCATGTGGTTCCATTAAGAGTCCTCAAGACTTAGCTCACTCTTTTGTTGATAAGTACTTTCCTGCTCATATGCAACATGCTGCTTTACAAAGAATTTATAACTTTAAACAGTTGCAGGATGAGCACCTCCCTAAAGCTTGGGGGAGGTACTGTAGTCTGATCCAGGCTAGACCAGGACATGGAGTCCCTAAGAATGAATTAATCGATATATTTTATGCTGGTCTAACTGATGAATCCAGGTCCTATTTGGATAGTTGTGCTGGTTGCGTTTTCAGGAAAAGAACACCGGACGATGCAGAAGAATTGATGGGCAGGATTGCCAAAAACCATGAAGATTGGTCCGTCCATGAACCACCTCCACCATCAAAGAAGAGGGGCATGCTTGTTCTAAGCCCCGAAGATATGCAAGAAGCAAGGAAGTCTATTAAAGAGAAGGGTATTAAAATTGAAGACGTGAAGAATCTACCCCCTATTGAGAAGTTGTGTGAGCCTACCACTCACCCTCCTATGGTAGAGGTATACTCTCTTTTAGATTTCAACGCAAGTGACATCCCTCATGGTAAGCCTCCTGATCAATGTTTAGATGAGCTTGATAATTTTATTATGAAGCAAAGTCATTTTAATGAGAGGATACAAAGTCAATTGCATGATAATTCCCTTGCTATCAAAATTTTGCTTGATGTTCTAGGTAGAACAGTTAATGATGTTAAATGTCTTGTGAAGCATTTTCATATGGTTCAAACTCAGCTTGAACAAATTTCTAATGTGCAAAAAGATTTGCTTGCTAACAATACCAAACAAGATGATTTACAGGCCTTCGGGATTAAGACTCGAGGAGGAACTAGCACTCAAGATCCTCTCTATCCAGAGGGGCATCCGAGGAGAATCGAGCAAGATTCTCAAATGCAGGAAGAAGAAATTGTTGGCTCTCCAAAGAAGAAGAAGAAGAAACACAAGGAGGCTGACAATTCCAATGATCCTACTACAAGTGAAGAGCCAGCTGTTGATCCCAACAGTATATCTACCTCCGATGCTGAGACTGAAGACGATGCCGAACCTGAAGATAAGGATAAGGAGAAGAATGATCCGCCTGAAGTTCGAGAAGAAGAAGCACCTGACAAACGCAAGAAGTACACTAGAGAAGACTTCGTCGCAAGAAGACATGGGAAGGAAAGAGAACCATGGATACATAAACCCATGCCCTTTCCAGGCAAGTCTCTCAAATCTAAAGAAGAAGAGCATTACAATAAGTTTTGTGAGTGGATGAAACCTCTTTTTCTTCAAATCCCTTTGACTGATGCTATTAAGTTACCTCCCTATTCAAAATATATGAAAGATATTGTTACTAATAAAAGAAAAGTTCCTAATGAAGCAATATCTACTATGCTTGCTAACTACTCTTTCAGTGGCAAGATTCCTGAGAAGCTTGGTGATCCAGGTATACCCACCATTCCTTGCTCCATAAAGAATAATTATGCTTTATGTGATCTTGGAGCAGGAGTGAGTGTTATGCCTTTCTCTCTTTACAAGAGGCTTTGTTTAGAGAAACTAATTCCTACAGATATCTCTCTTCAAATGGCTGACAAGTCAACAGCCGTCCCGATAGGTATTTGTGAGGATGTTCCCGTAGAAGTTGCTAATTGTTTGATCCTTACTGATTTTGTCGTGCTTGACATGCCCGAGGATGGGAGCATGTCCATTATTCTTGGTAGACCTTTTCTTAACACCGCAGGTGCTATTATTGATTGCAATAAAGGAAAGGTTACCTTCAATGTGAATGATAAAGAACACACGGTGTATTTTCCAAAGAAGACCGACAAGAGGCATGGCCTCAACTCTATAGAAAATATCGAGACCGTGAAGATTGGAGAATGGGACTGTCCACTACATGTGCACCACAAATACAAAACTATTATGGTGGGGACAATGTCCATTAAAGTAAAGGTGCAATGATCACTTCGTAAGAGGTGGGACTTTTTGCTCTATATATCACCGGTTTGTTGGTAGGACTTGATCAACCTTACTAGTGAGCATGTTTTATATAGGTAAAAAGTTGAGCTTGTTATGTTTTCATTTGTTTTAGCTTTTGTTCTCCTTGCTGTACCAAGTGTTTGTGTTTTTGAAGCTTCACAATACTAATCACTGCTTTAAGTTTTCAGAAAGTTTTGCAGCTTTTTGAACTTCGAAAAAATTTCAACAGTGAAGTTTTCAGAAAAAATTCAGAAAAATTAAAATTAAAATTTCCATGTCGGGAGTGACCCAGAGGCACCTGGGGCTGACCAGGGGGGCCACCAGTGGCCCAGGCGGCCAGCTGGCGCGGCCTGCCCCCTGGCCGCGCCCATAGGGCGCCTGGGGCCCACAGGTCCCACCTCCAGGTGAGTCTTCTTCCTCTCTCTCTCTTTCTCTCCGAAAACACGAGTTCTGCACCTGTTCTTGCGTTCTTGCTATTCTTGGAGGCAATCTTCGATCTCTCTCTACAGCATATCATTCGAGCTAAGATTTTGAACAAATACTCCCTGGTATGTAACTCCTCCACCCCTCCAATTAGATTTTTGGTTGGTGGCTTCATTTGTGAGTATTTAGTAGTTCTTGGTGCTGTGTAGATGAGCTTGCATGCATGTGTAGAAATTTATTTTCAAAGTTTTGATGCAAGTTTATGCCTTAGGTAAGTGAGTTGAGTAGTTTGCCTTAACCCACTTTGTTTAAATCCTTGTTTTTGTAGTTTGCCAAAAAATTCAGAAATGAGTTTGTTAGGAAGGGCAAAGGGGTGGCTTGAGAAGAAGAAGCCCGCGCGCTCCGATCGAGTTACTAGAGCCGCAGCTTCACCCTCAACTGCTAGGGTGAGCTACAATGAAGATCATGTGCCCCTGGAGTTGTTGGAAGACACAAATCCAGCACGTGCGATGATGTTCCCATGTGATGAATTCCTTGAAGCTGCACGAATTAAGGATGAGTTTTATAATCTTTGTGCTAATGCAGGTCTGACATGGCTCATCACGTGCCGTGTTGCTCAGTATCAAAAACTCACCTCCGGTTTCATTAACAGTTTTAGATATAACCTTGATACTGGTTCTATTGAGTTTAAAATTTACAATAATCTTTTGACCATGCCCTTGGAAAAGTTTTGTGAAATAATAGGTGTGCCAAACGTTGGGCGGACGGCGAAGATGACCTCTCAGCCCTCCGAGCTGAGAACCGTCTTCAACTCTCTCTGCGGCATGGATACGAGGGATATTCATCGGTCAAAAATCTCTAGCATCTTATTCCCTCACCTCAGGTATTTTGCGTATTATGTTGCTAGAGGGGTGTTAGCTCGTGACAACACGAGCAGCATTTCTGCGCCGGATATTGCTATCCTGGCAACCGCCCTCTCAGGGAGGTTTGATTATAATGTGGGTGCTTTAATTGCTCGACGCCTTGCTATGAACGGTAACAGGGGAGATTTATTTGGTGGCGTTTATGCCACACTTATCTTAGAGTATCTTAAAAGCACCCCACACCCTGATGATAAGCCTTTTACTTATTTAAGTTTTGATCTTGCTGCTATGAAAAGGCATAAGTTTGTTAGCATGACTTCTGAGTTTGGTAACCTTGTTTATATCTTGCGTTTCGGAACTACCGCGGAACGCAAGATCCGTCTACCTGCACCTCTTTTGTTTGATTTTTCTCGCAGGAACGGATGGTCCTTTGATGTTATCCAGTTCGATGAGTTCATGGTCCAGCATCAGTTTCATAACCCCATGGAGGGGGTTGTGCCCGACGAGGAGGAGCACGGTGAGTTACCACCTTTTCAGGGGGAGACCGTCACCCAGTTTGGTCAAGGGTCTTCCTCTGCTTGGAGTGCGGACCCTTCTTCGTGGGAGGATCCGAGGACTTCGGTGTACGCGCCGGAATACCTATACGACCCTTGGACTCACCAGTACCACCCTGGAGCAGGAGGCTCCTGGGGCAGTAGCTACTACCAACTTAGGCCAAAAGCCTAAGCTTGGGGGAATACGTGCCCTTCTCACTTTTCCATTGTATTATCTGTTTTATTTTTGTTCGCTTTGATCTTTCGAAGTTTTTGCATGTTCTTCTTTGTTTCGTTCTTTGCAAAAACAACAAAAAGATTTCCCTTTTTCTTTTGCTTTTATTTAACCTTTGAAAAAACCCAAAAAGATTTCCTTTCTCTTTAGTTTGCTTTGTTTTCAGAGTTCAGCTCGAGTCCGTGATGGCATTTAATTATAGTTCCTACGTTCGATCGTGCAAGTGACAAGGCAGTAATGACGAAGATCGACGGAAGGGAAGCAACAAGGAAAACCGGTATGAACTCTTCTTGTTTCTACTTTTGTACATATGCTTGTACTTATGATCTAGAGACCAGCTTGTAGCGACATAGTGCTATGTTTACAATGCTTTCCCAGTGGTTCATGCTTCCCTTGTGGCTAATCTCAAATAGCTAGAGTATATAATGTGTTATTGAAATGATTTACATGCATTGCATTGTTTGGTATACTAAGGTGGTATTTCCCTTTGGAGAATTCTTGGATTGACTTGGCACATGTTTACACATGTTTAAGACTAAAAAGTCTGCTTTGCCTTGATGATCTTTGAGTTTTAGAATAGTTATATCACTTTCATGCCCAATTCAATGTTGCTTTGTCGCTCTGCATGATTATGACCGTTATTGCTCTCTAGTTGGTCGCTTCCCAGTCTCTTGCTAGCTTTCGCTCGCACTAAGCGGAATTCTGCTTGTGCATCCAAATCCTTTCAAACCAGTTATTCCATACGAGTCCACCATACCTTCCTATGTGGTATTTACCGGCCATCCTAACAAAGACTTTCTTGTACCATCTTGAAATTATTCAAATTTACTCCTGTTTTGTGCCTCTGTTTTAGCTCATGAGGAAGTACTAGGTAATTCATGATCTACTTATGTTGGACATGTTTTATCCCGGGATTGCATGACTAATCTGCAGACCCCTAATACGAGGAGGGACTGGCATGAGTGCGCCCAGCTCACAAAAGATAATCACAACCAACAAACCCTCCTTCACGCTTTGTTTATGAGAAATCAGAAAACTTTGGTAGTGATAAACAAAGGAGATTAAGGGGATGTGATCGTCCCCATCTTGGGAGCCGTTCCTTGAAACATGTCTAGCATAAAAAGTGATTGGGTTGTCTACTAGCATTCGTTGATGAAATATGCACCTTCCAAAATCATTTTTACCTCTGTTTTCAAAACCAAGAGCTCTGGTACATGTTTAGTCTTTGCTTCCAACCACGGGTTTTCAACCTCGACATCAAATTTCACGGTTCGAGAGTCTCCACCTTCTTTCTTCAAAGCACCAACTAGGAGAGCATAATTGTCATTCTGAGTGTAATGTGCATTGTCCCAAAGTATTACATTGTCTTCTGCATGCTTGTGGTATTATTTATTCTGAAATTCTTAGTTCTAGTCTCCTTTAAAACTCTGGAGGAGTTTCTGCATTTATGTTTTGCTTCACTCATGGAGGCTAGCGAGATACCACTCTAGTATGTTCAAGCTATGTGCAATGTAATCTTGTCTTGATTTTCAGTAGCATATTATTTACTTTTAGTTATTTGTGATTGGTCACTTGAAAGAAGGATTGCTTCGTGCATTGTCCTCATAGCATTGTTTCAATACTTGCTAGACTCTTTTCGTAGTACATGCTTATATACATCTAATGAAGCAAAAGAGTTTGTCAAAGTTTTCTTTGTCCCGTCCAGTTCGTTGAACTGAATTGCTTGAGGACTAGCAATATGCTAAGCTTGGGGGAGTTGATACGTCTCAAACGTATCTACTTTTCCAAACTCTTTTGCTATTGTTTTGCCCTCATTCTTGCATGATTTGAACTAAACTAACCCAGACTGACGCTGTTTTCAGCAGAGCTGCCTGTATGGTTTTATTGTGTGCAGGAAAATGGATTTTTAGGTGTCTCAGAAAATTCCAAGAAAAATCACAGAAAATCCACGCACCCGAAGGGCCACTGTGCCAGAAGTGGGGCCAGAGGGCAGCCAGGGGGGGCCCAGGCGCCCTGCTGGCGCAGCCCCACCCCTGGCCGCGCCGGGAGGCCGCCTGGGAGGGTCCTCCCCCCTCTGGTGCCCTACCTTGGCTCGTATTTATTCCCGTGGCGAGAAAACCCCAGAACAGAAGTCGTTTTTCCAGTTTCCGTCGCGGAGCCACCACCACCCTCTGTTCTTCTTCGGGAGGGCTAATCTGGAGGCTGATTTGGCCGCCGGAGAGGGTAGATCGTCGCCATCATCATCATCATCACCACTCCATCCTCCCTCCATGACTTGTCCTTCCATGTGTGAGTAATTCCCTGCTGTAGGCAAAGGGGATGGTAGGGATTGGATGAGTTAGATCATGTAATAGTTTATCAGATTATTGGGGGCATGTTGCCTATCATCTACTTTGGTGTTTATCATCTTTGCTTCAACTTGTTTCTCTTAATGCTTGTCACTTTGGGCCCGAGTGCCATGTTTTCAGATCTGAACCCTATGTGTTTGCATGAATATATTTGTGTTCTTGATCCTATCTATGAGTTGTTTGCACCTATTATGGTCCGGAACCGGCGATCCCAAAGGTGACAGCTTGGGACACCAAAGGGGATGGTCCATAATTTGAGGATTCCATGTATCCATTGAGTTTATTTCTTTGTTCCGGTGCTCTTTGATAGGAGCACCTTAATCTCCATAAGTTCCTTTTGGCCCCGTTCGTAGCGGGATGGTAGGACAAAAGATGTTGTGCAAGTTCTTATTGCAAGCACGTACAACTACCTGTGGGATACATGCCTAATGTTTGATATTTGCCTAGATGATCATTACTTTTCTGTGTGCCTTGCCCCAAGTTAGATTCATGATGTATCTCATCCATGCAGCGCCCAACCATCCATCTCCCTAGCCTACAGTGTTTCAATCCTACTGGTTATTAGTTGTTACTTTTGTTGTTTACTTTTGCTGTCACCACCATCACTATCATATCACCGTTACCACTTATCTTTTGTTGCAAGTAAGTATATTTCAGGTGCGGTTGAATTGACAACTCAACTGTCAAAGCTTATAAATACTCTTTGGCTCCCCGTGTGTCGAATCTATAAATTGGGTTATTCTTACCCGCGAAGACTATCTCGATCCCTTACGGTTGAGGGTTATCACCTCCTCGTCATGGCGACTGTCGGAATGATGAAGATGGCCACCGGTGATGATTTCCCCCTCTGGCGGGGTGCCGGAACGGGCTCCCAGTTGGTTTTTCGTGGCTACACATGCTTGTGGCGACGGAACTCCCGATCTAGGTTTATTTCTGGAGGTTTTGTGATTTATAGGAGGTGTTGGCATCGGGGCCAAGACAAGGGGGGCCACGAGGCGATGACATGGCAGGGGCACGCCCTAGGGGGGCGCCGCCCACCCTTGTGGTTGCCTCGGGACTCCTCTCCGATATATTTTTGTTCCAGTATTTTTTATATTTTCCAAAAATATTCTCCGTAAATTTTCAACTCGTTCCGAGAACATTTATTTCTGCACACAAAAACGGCACCACGGTAGTTCTGCTGAAAACAGCGTCAGTCCGGGTTAGTTCTAATCAAAGCATACCAAAATCATGTAGAATTGTTGTAAACATGGCATGAATACTTCATAAATTATAGATACATTGGAGACGTATCAGACACACTCCCCCCCTCGTTGCTATGCATCTCCATGGGATCATTGCATGTGCGTAGAAAATTATTTGTTTTCCATGCAACGTTTCCCAACAGTGTCATCATGAGCCAGGTCTATGCGTAGATGTTTTGCACGAGTAGAACACAAAGAGTTGTGGGCGGTGATCGTCATACTATTTACCACCAATGTCTTATTTTGATTCGGTGGTATTGAAAGCTGAAGCGGCTCGGACCAACCTTACATGTCCACGCACATGAGACCGGTTCCACCGATAGACATGCAACTCGTTTTGCATAAAGGTGGCTGGCGGTTGTCTGTTTCTCCTACTTTAGTTGAATTGAATTTGACTGCGGCTGGTCCTTGTTGAAGGTTAAAATATCAAACTTGATAAATCACCGTTGTTGTTTTGTGCCGTATGTAAGAACGTTACTTGCTAGAAGCCCGTAGCAACTACGTAAAACTTGCAACAAAAAGTAGAGGGCGTCTAACTTGTTTTTGCAGGGCATGTTGTGATGTGATATGGTCAAGACATGATGAGTCATACGTTATTGTATGAGATTATCATGTTTTGTAAATTATCGACAACCGGAAGGAGCCTTATGGTTGTCTCTTTATTGTATGAATTGCAAACGCCATGTAATTGCTTTATTTTATCGCTATGAGTTAGCAATAGTTGGCAAGACGACAACGACGCAACGATAGTGATCAA
The DNA here is from genome assembly GCA_902687465.1 of Secale cereale. Classification (NCBI taxonomy): domain Eukaryota; kingdom Viridiplantae; phylum Streptophyta; class Magnoliopsida; order Poales; family Poaceae; genus Secale; species Secale cereale. The sequence goes on along the minus strand of LR738715.1, from coordinate 153,272,586 downwards.
GGTGTCGAGCCGGTGGCGATGGAGATCGTGATGATGCTTTGGAGATGGAGATCAAAATCACAAGATGATGGTGGCCATATCATATCGCATATTTTTATTGCATGTGATGTTTATCCTTCATGCATCTTATTTTGCTTAGATCGACGATAGCATTATAAGATGATCCTTTCACTAAAATTCAACATAATAGTGTTCTCCACGAGTATGCACCATTGCTACAGTTCGTCGTTTCGAAACACCATGTGATGATTGGGTGTGATAGACTCTACGTTCACATAAAACGGGTGTAAGACGGTTTTACACACGCGGAATACTTGGGTTAAACTTGACGAGCCTAGCATGTACAGACATGGCCTCAGAACATTGGAGACCGAAAGGTCGAACATGAGTCATATAGTACATATGATGAACATAGAGATGTTCATCGTTGATGACTACTCCATTTCACGTGATGATCGGACATGGTTTAGTTGATTTGGATCATGTATCACTTAGATAACCTGAGGGGTGTTAATTTAAGTGGGAGTTCATTAGTAATTTGATTAAATTGAACTTAATTTATCATGAACTTAGTCCTAATAGTATCTGCATATCTATGTTGTAGATCAATAGCTTGCGATTTAGCTCCCCTATTTTTTGATATGTTACTAGAGAAAACTAAGTTGAAAGATGTTAGTAGCAATGATGCGGACTGGGTCCGTGCTATGAGGATTATCCTCATTGCTGCACAGAAGAATTATGTCCTTGATGCACCGCTAGGTGACAGACATGTTGCAGAAGCTAATGCACACGTTATGAATGTTTGGCAAGCATGATCTCATGACTACATAATATTTTAGTGCGCCCTGCTTTACGGCTTAGAATCGGGGCTCAAAAGACATTTTGAATGCCATAGAGCATATGAGATGTTCCAAGAGCTGAAATTAGTATTTCAGACTCATGCCCATGTCGAGAGGTATGAGACCTCTGACAAGTACTTTGCCTACAAGATGGAGGAGAATAGCTCAGCTAGTGAGCATGTGCTCAGAAAGTCTGGGTACTACAATCACTTGAACCAAGTGGGAGTTAATCTTCCAGATAATATAGTGATTGATAGAGTTCTCTAGTCACTATCACCAAGCTACTAGAACTTCGTGATGAACTATAATATGCAAGGCATGACGAAAATGATTTCCAAGCTCTTCGTGATGCTAAAATCGGCGAAGGTGGAAATCAAGATAGAGCATCAAGCGTTGATGGTTAACCAGGCCACTAGTTTCAAGAAAAAGGGCAAGGGAAAGAAAGTGAACTTCAAGAAGATTGTCGAGAAAGTTGTCACTCCCGTGAAGAAGCCGAAAGCTGGACCTAAGCCTGAAACTGAGTGTTTCTACTACAAAGGAAATGGTCACTGGAAGCGGAACTGTCCCAAATATTTGGCGGATAAGAAGGATGGCAAAGTGAACCAAGGTATATTTGATATACATATTATTGATGTGTAACTTACTAGTGCTCGTAGTAGACCCTTGGTATTTGATACTTGTTCGGTTGCTAAGATTAGTAACTCGAAACAGGAGTTGCAGAATAAACGGAGACTAGTTGAGGGTGAGGTGACGATGTGTGTTGTAGTTCCAAGATTGATATGATCATCATCGCACACTCCCTATACTTTAGGGATTAGTGTTAAACATAAATAAATGTTATTTGGTGTTTGAATGAACAAGATGGGATCGTGTTTATTGCAACACGGTTATTCATTTAAGTCAGAGAATAATTGTTATTCTGTTTACATGAATAAAACCTTCTATGGTCATACACCCAAGGTGAATGGTTTATGGAATCTCGATCATAGTAATACACTTATTCATAATATTGAAGCCAAAAGATGCAGAGTTGATAATGATAGTGCAACATACTTGTGGCACTACCGTATAGGTGATATTGGTGTAAAGCGCATGAAGAAACTGCATGCTGATGGACTTTTGGAATCACTTGATTATGAATCATTTGATACTTGCGAACCATGCCTCATGGGCAAGATGACTAAAACTCCGTTCTCCGGAACAATGGAGTGAGCTAATGACATATTGGAAATAATACATACCGATGTATGCGGTCCGATGAGTGTTGAAGCACGCAATGAGTATCATTATTTTCTCGCCTTCACATATGATTTGAGTATATATGGGTATATCTACTTAATGAAACACAAGTCTGAAACATTCGAGAAGTCTAAAGAATTTCAGAGTGAGTAGAGAATCATCGTAACAAGAAAATAAAGTGAAAGATCATGGATGTTGCCTAGAGGGGGGTGAATAGGTGCTTTAAAATAATTACGGTTTAGGCTTAAACAAATGCGGAAAACCTAGCGGTTAATTTGTCAAGCACAAAACCTACAACAACTAGGCTCACCTATGTGCACCAACAACTTATGCTAAGCAATATAAACAACTAGGTGGTAGCAAGATATATGACAAGAAACAATATGGCTATCACAAAGTAAAGTGCATAAGTAAAGGGCTCGGATAAGAGATAACCGAGGCACACGGAGACGATGATGTATCCCGAAGTTCACACCCTTGCGGCTGCTAATCTCCGTTTGGAGCGGTATGGCGGAACAATGCTCCCCAAGAAGCCACTAGGGCACCGTAATCTCCTCACGCCCTCGCACAATGCAAGATGTCGTGATTCCACTAAGGGAACCTTGAGGTCGGTCACCGAACCCATACAAATGGCAACCCTTGGGGGCGGTCACCGAACCTGTACACTTTGGCAACCCTCGGGGGTGGTCACCGGAACCCGACAAATAGCTCGGGGCGATCTCCACAACCTAATTGGAGACCCCGACGCTTGCCCGGAGCTTTACACCACAATGATTGAGCTCCGAACACCACAAAGCTTGGGCCTATCTCCACAACTTAATTGGAGGGCCCCAATGACACCACGAAGCTTCACCACAACGGAATATGGCTCCGAGGTGACCTCAGCCGTCTAGGGCGCCCAAGCACCCAAGAGGACCAAGCTCAAGGGTACCAAGCACCCAAGAGTAATAAGCTTCTCAACTTCGCTTCCATGTATCACAGTGGAGAACTCAAACCGATGCACCAAATGCAATGGCAAGGGCACACGGAGTGCCCAAGTCCTTCTCTCCCAAATCCCACCAAAGCAACTAATGCTAGGGAGGAAAATGAGAGGAAGAACAAAGAAGAGAACACGATGAACTCCAAGATCCAGATCCAAAGGGTTTCCCTCACATAGAGGAGAAAGTGATTGGTAGAAACGTAGATCTAGATGTCCTCTCTATTTTCCCCCAAAAACTAGCAAGAATCCATGGAGGGGTTTAGAGATAGCAACCTCGAAGAAGGTCAACAATAGGGGAAGAACACAAGCTCAAAAGATTAGGTTGAATGGGGAAGAAGACCCCCTTTTATAGGAGGGGAAAATCCAACCGTTATCCTCATAGCCCGCACCGAGCGGTACTACCACTCCAAGGAGCGGTACTACCGCTAGGGCGGCAGTAGCCAAAAGAAACACTACTGCAACGTGGCAACAGGGAGGTACTACTGCCGGAGCAGTACTACCGCCTGCCCTTGCGGTACTACCGCGGGGCTAGTATTCAACGGGCACACAGGTGCAGCACACAACAGTATACATAATGAGGCAGTGGTACTGCCGCTGGGGATAGCGGTACTACCGCACGTCCACGGATGTAAAATTTACTGCCGCACCTACATCCGCTAGAGCTAGCTTCGAGTAGAAAGCCGGCATGGTACTACCGCTCATAGGGAGCGGTACTACCACATAAGGGCGGATGTAAAAAATTACATTCGCGCCTACTTCTGCATGCTTCAGTGTCAGGGCTGAAGTCAGCGGTACTACCGCTCACAAGGAGCGGTACTACCGCTGGCCCCTGTGGTACTACCGCTCCCTTGAGCAGTACTACCGCACGCCACAGAGGCTTTAGCACTTGGCTGCCTTCAGATCGCAGCTAAAGACAACAGAAGGATACAATAAAACCAAAACTGCCATAACTTCTGCATATGAGCTCCGAATTGAGCAAACTCAAGCTTGTTGGATAGAGGAAGACGAGGAGCATCAAAGAAGTGAACCATCCATCAGAGAAGAACCGGCATAACCTCCAACATCAAAAACATCATAGAAGATGCATATGAACTCCACTTTCGATGAACTCGAGCTTGTCATGAAAATGACCATAAGCTCCAAATCTCACAAGGACAAAAACCAAACAAGAACCAATAAATATGATGCAAGGATGCAATGGTTTGATCTCTCTACGAACGATATGATCAAGATACTCACTTGAGAGCCCCCTTGATATTATGGCAAACGATCCTATAACCCTTCTCCAAACTACCACCATGAGACCGGTAAAATAGAAAACCTATCAAGGGCAAACCTTTGCCTTGCACAAAGTCCACTTAAGCTAGACGATGATGATCTTGACTTCCTCAAGTTGGACCACCTTTCTTGATTGTGTTGGCATGGCGAAGAATCATTGATTGCTCAACATACTCCACTATGGGTGAGCCACTCTTTGGCACATCTTCACAAGTCTATTGCCACCACAATGGACGGCAAGCTTCAAGCATATGATCTCTTTGTGATGATCCACTTGAACTTGCACACTGCAACCTAACCCCACAAAGAACTCTCACGAAGACCATGGGTTAGTACACAAAGCATAATTGACAATGCTTACCATACCATGGGATCTCTTGATCCCTCTCGGTACATCTTCTACGCTTTGTGTGTTGATGAACTTGATTCACTCTTTGACTTAGTCTTGATCAACCTCTCACATGACCAATCTTTAGGTAATTCCTTGAATAGCACCTTAGTCATCACAAACTCTCCTTGAAACCAACAAATGGACTCTAAGAAAAGCATATGGACAAATCCTTCAAATATAACTCAAGGAAACCGTTAGTCCATAGAGATTTTCATCAATTACCAAAACCAAACATGGGGGCACCGCATGTCCTTTCATAAAGTTTCTACGATCTGATCACAAAGGCGAATATTTGGTCTTCATTGGAAACAATGTGGAATAGTTTCACAGCTCACCCCGCCTGGAACACCACTGCGTAATGGTCTGTCTGAATATCATAACCGTACTCTATTGGATATGGTGCATTCTGTGATGTCTCTTACCGATTTGCCTTTATCGTTTTGGGGTAATGCATTAGAGACAGCTGCATTCACATTAAATAGGGCACCATCTGAATCCGTTGAGACGACACCGTATGAACTATGGTTTGGCAAGAAACCAAAGATGTCATTTCTTAATGTTTGGGGTTGCGATGCTTATGTGAAAAAGCTTAAGCCTGAAAAGCTCGAACCAAAATCGGAGAAGTGTGTCTTCATAGGGTACCCAGAAGAAATTGTTGGGTACATCTTCTACCATAGATCCAAAGGCAAGATTTTTGTTGCTAAGAATGGGTCCTTTCTAGAGAAGGAGTTTCTCTCGAAAGAAGTGAGTGGGAGGAAAGTAGAACTTGATGAGGTAATTGTACCTTCGCTCGAATTGGAAAGTAGATCATCAGAGAAAACTGTTTCCGTGATGCCTACAGCAACTAGAGAAGAAGTTAATGATAATGATCATGAAACTTCGGATCAAGTTACTACCGAATCTCGAAGGTCTACCAGAACACGTAAGGCACTAGAGTGGTATGGTAACTTTGTCCTGGAAGTCATGTAGTTAGACAACGGCGAACCTTTGAACTATGAAAAAGCTGGGTTGAGTCCATATTCCAATAAATGCCTTGAGGCCATGAAATCTGAGATAGGATCCATGTATGAGAACAAAGTGTGGACTTTGGTGGACTTGCCCGATGATCGACAAGCCATTGAGAATAAATGGATCTTCAAGAGGAAGACAGACGCTGATGGTAATATCACTGTCTACAAAGCTCGACTTGTTGCAAAAGTTTTTTGACAAGTTCAAGGTGTTGAATACAATGAGCTTTTCTCACTTGTACCGATGCTTAAGTCTGCTTGAATCATGTTAGCAATTGCTGCATTTTATGAAATCTGGCAAATGGATGTCAGAACTGCATTCCTTAATGGATTTCTTAAAGAAGAGTTGTATATGATGCAACCAAAAGGTTTTGTCAATCCTAAAGGTGCTAACAAAGTGTGCAAGCTCCAGTGATCCATATATGGACTGGTGGAAGCATCTCGGAGTTGGAATATACGCTTTGAGAGTTGATCAAAGCATATAGTTTTATACAGACTTGCGGTGAAGCCTGTACTTACAAGAAAGTGAGTGGGAGCACTACAGCCTTTCTGATAAGTATGTGTGAATGACATATTGTTGATCGGAAATGATGTAGAAATTTCTAGAAAGAAAAAAGGAGTGTTTGAAAGGAGTTTTTCAAAGAAAGACCTCGATGAAACTGCTTACATATTGAGCATCAAGATCTATAGAGATAGATCAAGACCCTTGATAAGACTTTCGATGAGTACATACATTGATAAGATTTTGAAGAAGTTCAAAATGGATTAGTCACAGAAAGAGTTCTTGCCTGAGTTGTAAGGTATGAAGTTGAGTAAGACTCAAAGCCCGACCAGGGCAAAAAAATAGAGAGAATGAAATTCATTCCCTATGCCTCAGCCATAGGTTCTACAAAGCATGCCTTGCTGTGTACCAGACCTAATGTGTGCCTTTCCAGGTGTCCGGCAAGGGGGCACAAGAGTGATCCATGAGTGGATAACTGGACAGTGATGACTTGCTAGAACTACGTCGGTATTTCCCCAAAGAGGAAGGGATGATGCAGTATAGCAACGGTAGGTATTTCCCTCAGTGATGAGACCAAGGTTATCAAACCAGTAGGAGAACCAAGCAACACAACGTAAACGGCACATGCACACAAATAACAAATACTCGCAACCCAACGTGTAAAAGGGGTTGTCAATCCCTTTCGGGTAACGGACGTGAGAGAGTTGTAAACATTGATAGATCGAACGCCAAATAATATAAATTGCAGCAAGGTATTTTTGGGTTTTTGGTTTAATAGGTCTGTAAATAAAAGCAAAGGAAAATAGATAGCAAAGGCAAACAATATAAGGAAGAGACCCCAGGGTCGTAGATTTGACTAGTGGCTTCTCTCTAGACAAATAGCAAACGGTGGGTGAACAATTACTGTTGCGCAATTGATAGAACTTCGAATAATCATGAAGATATCTAGGCAATGATCATTATATAGGCATCACGTCCAAGATTAGTAGACCGACTCCTGCTTGCATCTACTACTATTACTCCACAAGTCGACCGCTATCCAGCATGTAGTGTATTAAGTTCATGGAAAAACGGAGTAATGCAATAAGAACTATGACATGATGTAGACAAGATCTATTTATGTAGAAATATACCCCATCATTTTATCCTTAGTAGCAACGATACATACGTGTCGGTTCCCCTTTTGTCACTAGGATCAAGCACTATAAGATGGAACCCACTACAAAGCACCTCTTCCCATTGCAAGATAAATAGATCAAGTTGGCCAAACAAAACCCAAATATCGAAGAAGAAATACGAGGTTATACACAATCATGCATATAAGAGATCAAAGAAGACTCAAATAACTTTCATGGATATAAAAAGATAGATCTAATCATAGACTCAAGTTCATCGGATCCCAACAAACACACCGCAAAAAGAGTTACATCATATGGATCTCCAAGAGACCATTGTATTGATAATCAAATGAGAGAGAGGAAGCCATCTAGCTACTAACTATGGACCTGTAGGTCTACAAAGAACTACTCACCCGTCATCGGAGAGGAACCAATGGAAGTGGTGAACCCCTCTATGATGGTGTCTAGATTGGATCTGGTGGTTCTGGACTCTGCGGCGGCTAGAATTGATTTTCGTCGACTCCTCTAGGGCTTCTGGAATATTGGGGTATTTATAGAGCAAAGAGGCGGTCCCGGGGGCACTTGAGGTGGGCACAACCCACCAGGGCACGCCTGGGCTTCCTGGCGTGCCCTGGTGGGTTGTGCTCCCCTCGGAGCACCCCACCCCCCCCCCCAGGTGCTTCTCCGGCCCACTGGATGTCTTCTGGTCCAAAAAGTTCACAAAAAGTTTTGTTGTGTTTGGACTCCGTTTGGTATTGATTTCCTGCGATGTAAAAAACATGCAGAAAACAACAACTGGCACTTGGAACTATGTCAATAGGTTAGTACCAAAAAATGATATAAAATGACTATAAAATGATTGTAAAACATCTAAGAATGATAATATAGCAGCATGGAACAATAAAAAATTATAGATACGTTGGAGACGTATCAGCATCCCCAAGCTTAATTCATGCTCGTCCTCGAGTAGGTAAATAATAACATATTTTTTTATGTGGAATGATGCCTAACATGTCATGCATATACTTTTATTTATAGGATGGACATTTGGACTTTTATATGGTTTAAAGCAATAGTCTAGTTTTGACATGAGATTTAAATACTCAAGCATATCAACTAGCAATCGTGTGTTTCAAAATATCAATGCTAAAATAGTTATCCCTAGCCCATCATGCTCAACCATTGATCCATTCATGAAACACACTCGCATATTAACTACACCCAATGCTCCAGTACGATCATAGTGCTTCCTAGTTGGTGCTTTATAAAAGAAGATGGAGACTCAAATTCAAAATAAAAATCGCATAAAGTAAAAGAAAGGCCCTTCGTAGAGGGAAGTAGGGATTTGTAGAGGTGCCAGAGCTCAAAGCTTAAATTGGGAGATAAAATTATTTTGGGTGGCATACTTTTCCCACCAACGAAAATGACTTAGAGTTTCCAACACTTTTCATGCTAGATATATCATAGGCGGTTCCCAGACATAAAATAAAGTTTATTCCTTTTTCCACCAAACTTTCACAAGCCATAGCTAACCGTATCCACAGGTGCCTTCCATACCAACACTTTCCAAGGAATTTATTATTTGACAACATAAAGTAAATTCATTTTTGCATTTCGGGACTGGGCATTCCTAATACCTTAGCCTTACTCTCGTGCAATGACAAGTGAATAAACACTCGTCGTGAGAATAACACATCTAGCATGGAAAATATTAGCCACCCCTCACCGCCTCGCGAGCGGTACGAGCACACAAAAGAGAAATTTATTTTGAAAATTAGAGATGGCACATACAAATTTGCTTAGAATGGCAAAGGAATACCACATATAGGTAGGTATGGTGGACACAAGTGGCAAAACTGGGTTAAAGGATTTTGGATGCACAAGTAGTGATCATACTTAGTGCACAATGAAGGCTAGCAAAAGATTGGGAAGCGACCAACCAAGAAACGAATAATCTCAAAAGCGAGCATTTAGCATAATTAACACCGAATAATGCGCCACAAGTAGGATGTAATTTCACTGCATGACTATTGACTTTCGAGCTTGCATAGGGAATCACAAACCTTAACACCAATATTCTTACTAAAGCATAATTACTCATCAACATGACTCACATATCACATCATCATATCTCAAAACTATTACAAGGAATTAAATTTATTTTGTCCAATGATCTTCATGAAAGTTTTTATTATATCCTTCTTGGATATCTATCACTTTGGGACTAATTTTCATGTGTTTCTTTTGATAAGCTCAAACAAATATAAGTGAAGATCATGAGCACAAATTTTTTTCTTTCTCTCAAAATAATTTAAGTGAAGCAAGAGAGAATTTCTTCATTTTTTTACTAATTCTCAAATAAATCTAAGTGAAGCAAGAGAGTATTTCTTCAAAAATATTAAAGCACACCGTGCTCAAAAAGATATAAGTGAAGCACTAGAGCAAATCCATAGCTCATAAAAATTGAAGTGAAGCAAAGAGAGCTATTCTAGCAAGTAATGGCATAATTATGGCTCTCTAAAATAGGTGTGTACAGCAAGTATTCAAGACTTAAAAAGCAAAACAAAACAAGCAAAGACTCATATCATACAAGACGCTCCAAGAAAAACACATAATATGTGACGAATAAAAATATAGCTTCGAGTAAAATACCGATGGTTGTTAGAAGAAAGAGGGGATGCCACTCGAGGGCATCCCCAAGATTAGTTGCTTGCTTATCTTTGGATAATAGCTTGGGATGTCATGGGTATCCCCAAGCTTAGTCTCTTCTTACTCCTTATTCCTTCATCCATCGTAAGATAACCCAAAACTTGAAATCTTCAATCACACAAAACTCAACAAAACCTTCGTGAGATCCGTTAGTATAAGAAAACAAATCACTACTATAAGTACTATAGCAAACCAATTTATATTTTATTCTTGCATTATATCTACTATATTCCAACTTTTTCTATGGCAAAAACTCATCAAAAAAACCATAGAATCATCAAAACAAACACACAACACAAAGAAAACAGAATCTGTCAAAAAACAGAATAGTATCTGGAAATATCAAATACTACTGTAACTCTAAAAATCTTGAAAAAATAGGACCATGTGAACAATTTGTATATTAATCTTCTGCAAAAAGAATCAACTCAAAAACACTCTTTAAAAATGAGAATTTTTCTCGTGAGCGCAAAAGTTTCTATTTTTCAGCAAGATCAAATCTACTATCACCCAACATGATCCTAAGGCTTTGCTTGGCACAAACCTTTATTCAAACCTCAAAAACACATATAAACAGATGTATTAATGGGTATTTTATTAAAAACATCAAGGAAATTAAAAAACAAAAAGATACAAGTTGGGTTGCCTCCCGACGAGCGCTATCGTTTTACGCCCTTAGCTAGGCATAAAGCAAGGATCTCAAGTGTTGTCATCCTTGTTGGATGATCCATATGTTGCCCTCATTATAGTTTCATAAGTCAATTTGATCTTTGTTCTAGGGAAGTGTTACATGCCCTTTCTCAAGGGAAATTGGAATTTAATATTCCCTTCTTTCATATCAATCACTGCGCCAATAGTGCGCAAAAACGGTCTACCAAGTATAATAGGACAAGACGGATTGTAATCGATGTCAAGAACAACAAAGTATATGGGTACATAGTTCCTATTTGCAAGAATAAGAACATTATTGATCCTTCCCAAAGGCTTTTTGTCGGTGTATTTGGATCGACACCTATGGGATCACAAGAATCCCTACTACGGTTGCGGGGCGCGGGGTTGAGAGAAGAGCGGATCTAACGACCAGGACACGGTTCCTTTACCCAGGTTCGGGCCGCAAAGATGCGTAAAACCCTACTCCTGCTTTGGTGGATTATATGTTGGTGTTCTTCAGCCAACGAGGAGCTCCAAAAGAGTCGTGAGGGGTTCCGAAAAGCCGAATCCTTCTCCTGGACGCCTCGGGCCTCCTTTTATAGGGAAAAGGGGCTGCCACAGTGGCACACAGGAGATGGAAAGGGTACAGTGATGCGAGGTTATCCCTCGCATTACAGGACAAGGTGCATTTAATGCGCCCTGCTTAGGTGTCCTTGCTTTATCGGGGACGAGGGGAGACGCCCGTATTGTCCGTCGCCGCTCCTCCTCGTGCCGACACATGCCCTGGCCAGCGGTGCCTGAGGTGCCATGTAGGCAGACAGGCAGCTGAGGTGGCGCAACGGCGGGCCTCCATGAAGATCTGTGGGTCGCCACGCAGGAGCCTGTCCGGCTGGTTGGGTCGGCAGCTGCGTGGGTCGGTGGAAACCCAGTTGGTGCGCGCCTAATGGTGGCCCTGTGGGTGTCCTCGGCAAGGGCCTTGCCGGGGCCCCGGCAAGGGTCTTGCCGTGGCGCCTGCTGTCATCCCCGGCAAGGTGCTTGCCGGGGGTCTTGTGGACCTCCTTGGCTGGGATCCCGCCAAGGGTCATCTTCTTACCTTGCATTTGATCTTGAAGGTCTTCACAAAGATCTGCATGCCACCACGGGGATATCTCCCGAATCCTCCCCTCATGGGGGTGGTGGACTCAAGGGTGATTCGCTCCGCAGGAGGGGGGGCGAGCTGCTGCGGCAAGGGTCTTGCCGGGGCCGCCAGAGCTCGCCCCCAGCAAGGATCTTGCCGGGGGAAACCGCTTCGTCCCCTTGCACTTCGTGGTCTTGTTCTTGGTGTCGCTCCGGTCTTCATCAAGCTTCAGTCTTGCCCCGGCTTGCCTCCCTTGCCTTGCTTGGTGGGATGGCGCCGTGGCTCAGACTGCACGTGCACAGTCATAGGGGTACAAAAAGTGCACCCCTCTTTTTGTACACCGACAGGAGCCCCCGGGCCTGGGCCACACATAAGCACGACACGTTGTTGGGCCAGGCCCAGAACGGTGCGCGGGCAGGCGGGGTGGTTCTTACCACGGTAAAAATTTCACGCGCTGCGCCTCCCACGGCCTGCGCGAGCGGCGCGGGGTGGAGGGGCGTGCGTGACGTGGGCGGCATGCGTGGGGCGGTTTCCGCATGCATGCGTCACGTCGCAGTAAATGTGAAAGGAGGCGGCCCGTGCCTTCCTCTTAAAAAGGAATAACCGCGAGCGCGCTGCTCACTTCCTCCACTTTCCTCGCGCCCCTTCCAATCTCAGAGCCGCCATTCCCTTGCTTCCTTCCTTCCGAAGCCTTCGCCGTCGTCCACCGCCGTTGCCTTGCCATCCCTCTCCTCAGCCTTCTCATTCAGCCGCCATGGCGTCCAAACCTGCCAAGGGGAAAGGGGCGGCCAAGGGTGCCGGGCCTTCGGCGCCGCCGGAGGGCGCATTCACAGGGGATCGGACGAAGGCCGCCATCTTCATCCCGTCTTCGGTCGACGTCTTCGAGCTTCGGGCCGTCTTCAAACCCCTTTGGGGGGCGGAGACGGGGTATCGGGCGAAGGTCTTGGGCCATCCGGCGACGCGCGTCGTTCCGGCCGCTTGTGCTCCACCCAGCTCAAATCGGTACCCCTTCTTTGTTGATTACTTCTCCTGCGGGTTGTGTCCTCCCTTCTCCGATTTCTTCTGCGACATCATGCACACTTTTGGCTTCCGTCTTCTGGATTTCACCCCAAATGCGGTGGCGTGCATGGCCTTCTTCGCGCACCTCTGCGAGGGCTTTGTCGGAGTGCAGCCCAACACGGCGTTCTTCCGCCACTACTTCATCCCTCGGATCCAGCCGGGAGGCTCGGTCTCCGGAGGCATCGCCTGGATTCCGAGACTCAAAGTGGTGTACCCGGAGGGCGCCGTGAAGGAGAGGTGGGACGAATGGCGCGGCCGGTGGTGCTGGATCGAGGAGGACGAGCCGCCAATGTTCTGCAAGGTCCGCCGGTCCGCGGCAGCGACTGGAGCAACGTCGACGCCGCCGACGGGAAGCTCGCCGTTGCCGTCACCAGGATCACCCGGCTTGTCCAAGCCGGACTCACCCTCGAGATGATCGGGGCTGATTTTATCCGTCGTCGGATCGCTCCGCTGCACCAAAAGGGGAGGCCGGCCTGGCTCTTCAGGAACCCGGCCGACGTCATGTGGCTCCGCACTGGCCTCAAGCACAACTTTACAGTGATGGGACATGCCCATTTCTGTCAGCGGCTCTTCCAGCTGGATGTGAGTCACGGCGGCGAGGTCGAGCGGACCGGCAAGGCTACGAAGGCCGCTACCAAGGCCGGCAAGGCCGTCAAGGGGCAGCTCTTCAAGCTGCCAGCGGGAGTGGTCCCGCTGTGCAACAATTCGTGCCAGTCCGAAATCGTCGCCATGATGCCGGAGTGTAGCGCGCACGGCCCAGTCCCGAGCTGGCAGGAGCCGGAGGACGAGGTCGTGCAGCAGTTCTTTGATTCCCTGGTCGAGGTGTGCGTCAATCCCGACGCCAAGCGGTGGCTCGTCAGGGACACCACCCCGGAGGAGCTGGACTACATTGCCGCCAGGGCAAAGGAGGCACAGCTCATCAAGGAGGCCGGCAGCGCCGGAGGTATGGAGGACCAGGACGCCGTGGCCGCGGAGGAGGAGGAGTTCGCCCAGTGGGCAGCGGCTGCCGGAGAAGCTAGCAACGCCAGCACCGGTGCCCCATTGGTCGAGGACGCGGCCGACGAGTTGTCGTCGGAGGAGGATGTGGTGGCTGGCTCGGCGCCCATCAGGGGAAGAGGGCGAGTCTTGCGACAGGCCTGCTCCGGCGAGCCGGTCCGGCCCGACAAGGCTGCGCAGCCTCAGTTGGCCCTGGAGGAGTCCGGGCGCCTCACGAGGGCCACGGCGGCGAGGAAGTCGGTGAAGGTCGCCAAGAAGAAGAAAGTGGCAGCTCCCTCTCCGTCGAGGCACGCACGAACCCCGTTCCCTCCTTCGCCTTCCCCGGCAGACGTTGATTCGGAGGGCGAAGCGGAGCTCCCCTTCGACCTCGGGCCCCTTAGCCCGAAGGGGAAGAGGAAGACGGCAGAGGAGGAGGAGATGGACGATGAGTAAGTATTCTTCATCGTCACCCCCATCTCTCTTGATCATGCCACTCATCTTAACTTGTCCTCGCTTCTTCAGGGACGCAGAGACGTTGGCGCAGAGGGTGAAGAGGGCCAAGGCTTCAGCGAGCAGCCAGCCCCCGGCCGGGGCTACAGAGACACCACCGGTGGTGTTGAGCAGCTCCGACGGCAGCCCCCAGCGTAAGTCCGCCAACCTTTTTTCGCTCGACATGCAGTAGGCGTCAGATGCTGAAGGCGTCGACCTTGCTAGTTCTGTAGGACGGGAGCAGCAGCAGGAGGAGCCGCGGGGGGCCACTCCCAACACGCCACCCCCATCGACCACGCCGCCACAAGGGGCGTCCCCGGCAAGGGCACCAAGCATGGAGCCCACACGCATGGAGGAGGAGGAGGACTTGGGTGCTGGCGGACCGCCCCCGGCGTCCGACGCCGGCGGGGAGGGATTGATGGCTTCTCGCCCCTCGTTGGTTACCCCAAGTGGAAGGTTTGAGATGCAGTGTAGCGGTAGTTTTCCCTTGGCAAAGATACCAAGGATCGAATCCCGTGAGACTCCGAGGGTCAACAAGAAGGTGTCAACTGCTAGCGGCGCAACTTAGCAATTGACAGGACCTGCACACAGATACAAATAACTTTGCTCCCAACGAGTACAGAGAGGTTGTCAATCCCTCTGGCCTTGTCGTTTACAAATGATCAAACGCAAGAGATAATAGTGATAGGTATGACTGCAACTAGTAAGTAAGAACAGAAAGTAAATAGCGGGTGTGATCAGTGATGGTAATATGGACCGGGGTCCCATGATGTTCACTAGTGATGTCTCTCTCCCAAAAGACGATAAAACAGCTAAGCGAGGTAAACGAACTACAGCTGGGCAATTGACAGGATTATGTGCGAACCAATGCTAACTATGCTACAAAGAAAGGTAGAGGCTCAAAAGCATGGGCGGTACGCCAAGGCAAGTAGACCGAAATCCATCTGCATCTACTACTAATCATCCACCTTGAGATATCTATCCGAAACATCTCGCTGGTATTAAGTTGCGAGTCCCACCCATAGTGTAAACTCAAAGCAACAGACAACTGCATTAAAAGAACTTTGCGTAAAGTAAACAATCCTTGCACCCGCAAGTACAAGCACCATTGTTTTCTCCCTTGTGGCAACAGCACATCCCCTAGAATCATGTTTATGTCACTCAAGCTAGTCATCGTGGGGCATGAACCCACAATCAAGCATAACGTTCCCTCTTGGAGTTACTACCTACTACTTGGCCAAAGCAATAAACAGCAACGGAGAACATGCAAGAATTACTCAAGAACATAAATATAAAAGAGGTGAATCAAATATATTTCTCACACACAATCTGAACATAATCTCA
This sequence comes from Secale cereale, assembly GCA_902687465.1. NCBI lineage: Eukaryota > Viridiplantae > Streptophyta > Magnoliopsida > Poales > Poaceae > Secale > Secale cereale. Next base: position 153,256,889 of record LR738715.1, on the reverse strand, counting down.
TAATCCATCGGATCCCAGCAAACTCATCATAGCAACAGCATAAGGATTACATATGTGCCTCGATCATGTAGGGCAGCTCACGAGGTCTAATCGATGAAGAACAAATAGGGGAGGAGAACATCACATAGCTACTGGTCATGGACCCATGGTCCAAGGGAGACTACTCACAACTCATCCGGGAGGCGTCCATGGTGGTGGAGATGCTCCCGGTGGTGATCCTCCCCTCCGGCAGGGTGCCGGGAAGAGTTCTCCTAGTGCTCCCGATCTTAGAAGCGCGGCGGCGGCGGAACAGAGATGAGATCGCGAAAAAGGGTTCCGTCCTCGAGGGTTTCGAGACGCGGTGTAAATATATGCCAAAGGGGGGCGTCAGAAGAGGCAAGGGGGCCCAGGCGCCCTGGCGGCGCGGCCAGGTGGGGGGCCGCCCCCTCTGGTCGCCTGGAGCCCCTGTGGGCCCCCTCTAGCCCTACTTTGGCCGCATGGAAGCTTCCGGAACGCTGATTTTTTATATATTTTTCCCGGGATTTTTCTGGCAATTTACGTAATGGGAAAACCTGAAATACAAAAACAGCAGAAAACAGAAACTGGCACTGGGGTGCACTGAGTTAATAGGTTAGTCTAAATATGATCAAAAGTGTATGGAAGTGCATAAATATCATAGCAATATCACACAAAAGAGGCATGGAGCAAGCAGAAATTATAGATACGTTTTGGACGTATCAACATCCCCAAGCTTAATTCCTGCTCGTCCTCGAGTAGGTAAATGATAACAAGCATAATTTCTGTGGTGACATGCTATTAACCATATAAGAACTTTTCACAGTCACATGACAAATGCTTACTGAGATAATGAATCTTTAGTAATTAAGTTGCCTCATGAGAATATCACAAAGAACTGAAAGTTTTTCAATATGATACTGAAACACTCAATAGATTTGTAGTGAGCATGGTGTGCAAACATGACAAAGTGGTACCTCGCTTGCCCCCTTTGGTGAAGCAAAACATAAATGCAGGGGCACCTCCAAAGTTTAAGTGACGACTAGATACAATGATTTCAGAATAAACGATATCATAATCATGCAAAAGACAATGGTATTTTGGGACAATGCACATTACACTCAGAATGACAATCATGCTCTCAATAGTTGGTGCTTTAAAGAAAGAAGGTGGAGACTCTCGAACCGTGGCTTTTGATGGCAGAGTTGAAAACCCGTGGTCGGAAACAAAAACTAAACATGTACCAGAGCTCTTGGTTTTTCTAAAAACAAAGATAAAAATTATTTTTTTTAGAGATGCATATTTTGTCAACGAATGCTAGTAGATAACTCAATTACTTCTCGAGCTGGACAAGTTTCGAGGAACGGCTCCCGTACGAGGACGATCACATCCCCTTAATCTCCTTTGTTTATCACTGCCAAAGTTTTCTGATTTCTCATGAACAAAGCGTGAAGGAGGGTTTGTTTGTTATATATTTTTTAATGAGTCGGGCGCACTCTTTGCCAGTTCCTTCTCGTATTAGGGGTTTGCACATTAGACATGCAATCCCGGGGTGAAGCTTGTCCAACTTAAAAAGATCATGAATTAACTACTACTTCCTCATGAGCTAAAACAGAGACACAAAAGAGAAATGCTTTTGATTAATTTCGAGATGGTACACGAAAGTCTTCGTTAGGAATGGCAAGTAAATACCATGTATAGGAAGGTATGGTGGACTCATATGGCATAACTGGTTTAAAGGATTTTGGATGCACAAGCAGTCAGTCCGCTTAGTACAGGCGAAGGTTAGCAAAAGACTGGGAGCGACCAACTAAGAGAGCAATGACGGCCATAATCATGCACAGCGACAAAGCAACATTGAATCGGGCATGGAAGTTATATCGCTACCCAGAAATTAAAGATCATCAAGGCTTGATAGACTTTCTTTACAGTCTTAAATATGCGTGAGCATATGCCAAGTCAATCAAAATAAATTCTTGGAGGAAGATATCACTAAACCATACCACATCATAGGCAAAAAAATCATGTTGGTACTTCAATAACACATTAAGAACCCCCCAGCTATTTGAGACTAACCATAAGAAAACATGAACTACTAAGCACCATTATGCACATAGCATTTTTATCATAGACATATCAACCAGTGCAACAGAAGCCAACTCTCTTAACAAGATAAGCATGATAACTCAAGAGAGTTCCAGCGACCAACTAAACAAAAGATCTTTAAAAAGTAAAGCATGAAAACTAAGAGCTGAACATGACAGTAGCTATTGAAAGACAAAGAACATACACAGCAAAGATAAACATGAAAATCCCATGTTATGTTCTAGGTTGAAGTGGAGCGTGTTTCTCTCCCACACAAAGAAAGATGGGTTCCAACTCGTTATGAACAGCAAGCAAAGCTAAAGAAAACTAAAAAGGAAACTAAAAGCAAGACGCTCCAAGCATAGCACATAACACATGAAGTGATTAAAATATAGTGGAACGAAAGACGAACTGATAATTGTTGATGGAGAAGGGGATGCACGGGGGCATCCCCAAGCTTAGACGCTTGAGTCTTCTTGAATATTTCTTGGGGGTGCACGGGGGCATCCCCAAGCTTGAGCGTTTGACACTCCTGAATCTTTTTATCATCTTCCCTCGCACACTTGAAAACTCCCTTCATACATAACTCATCATAATCTGACTAGCGAGGTTAGTACCCATAATAAAATAATTTTTCCTTCTGGAAATAAGGATAATCTTGAAGGTCTACTGTTTCTCAAGATTGCCAAAAGGTTTTTGCAAAGAAAAAGCAAGCTCAAGGTTTGCAAAACGAAGGAAAGGCAAAACAGGACAGAATCTGTGAAAAACAGACCAGCAGGTAGTAAATAATTTTTTTCGGGGCACTTCTGCAACTCAAATCAAAAAACTCAGAACAGACCCCCGAAAGCCAATTGTATAGAGCACGCTGTCGAAACAATTCAGACCAAAAAGATGATCTGGTGATTTTATACGAATTTTTCTGTCCAAGGACAGAATCTGTTTCCTGGACAGCACGTCACAACTTTTGAACTTTCTTGCAATCAGAGGCTAAACTTGACACAAAGCTGAAAAGTAAAGATACAATGATGATGCTACTGTAGTAACAAACATCAAGACACAACAAAAGCAAAATAAAATTTTATTCATTGTGGGCTGCCTCCCAAAAGCGCTTTCTTTTATGCCTTTAAGCTAGGCATAATACAAAGAGATCAAGTTTTATCAAGAGTAAAAGAATAGCTAGCCCGTATAACGGACTCAAAAGGTAACTTAATCTTCTTTCTAGGGAAGTGTTCCATCCCTTTCTTGAGAGGAAATTGGAATTTTATATTCCCCTCTTTCATGTCAATGATAGCACCAACGGTGCGAAGAAAAGGACGTCCCAAAATAATTGGACAAGAAGGTTCACATTCAATATCCATAATAGTAAAATCAACGGGAACATAATTGTCATTGACAATGATAAGAACATTGTCGATCCTCCCCAAGGGTTTCTTTATGGAAGAATCAACAAGGCGAACACCAAAAGAACAAGAATCAAAAGGTTTCAATTTAAGCATATCATATATTCTTTTGGGCATAACGGAGGTACTAGCTCCAACATCACATAAAGCATAGCAAGAGAAGTTATTCAACTTAATTTTAATCATGGGATCCCAACCATCTTCTAGCTTTCTAGGTATGGAGGCTTCTACCCTAAGTTTCTCCTCCCTAGCTTTGATGAGAGCATTAGTGATATGCTATGTGAAGGCAAGATTAAGCGTCCTAGTGCGGGGATCTCTAGACATCTTGTGAAGGAAATCAATAACTTCGGTAAGGGTGCAATTATCAAAATCAAGGTCACTACTATCAAGTAAAGTGGTAGTGGTGTCCTTTAGGCTCACTTGTTTGGTAGTTTCTATGGTCATAGCATTACCATTAATAGGTCCAATGGGACCAGGAGTGCATTGGGTGCTAAGAGTTTGGATATCCTCAACAACTTGGATAGTAGCAACAGTGTGGTGGGTAGGAAGGTTCTTAATTCTATCTTCTTCCTCCTTTTCTCTAGCCCATCTCTCTTTAAGTTTAGCCAACATCCTAATGTTTTCATTAATTTGCACTTGAATAGCATTCATAGGAGTGGTCTTCCTCTCCTCAAGAGGGGAAGTTGTAATTTTAAGCAACTCTACCTCATGGGCTAAATTGTCTACCTTCGAAGAGAGATCATCTAGTTTGGCTAGTTTTTCTTCTACACTCTTATTGAAGGCTTTTTGGGTAGTGATGAAATCTTTAAGCATAATCTCTAGTTCAGAAGTGGAGTTCTTGGTGCTAGGATAAGCATGGTTGTTCCCATAGGTATTAGAGGGGAACGGTCTAGGGTTGCTACCAAAATTACTCCTATAAGCATTGTTATTGAAATTGTTTCTAGAGATAAAGTTCACATCTACTTGTTCTTGAGCAATCAAAGAATTTAAAGGAACATCATGAGGATCAATAGAAGATTGCTTGGAAAGTAGAGACATGATCAAGTCAACTTTTTCATTTAGGGAGGAAATCTCCTCGACAGAGTTTACCTTCCTACCTGTTGGAGCGCGTTCGGTGTGCCATTGGGAATAATTGGTCATCATCTCATCGAGAAGCTTCGTGGCAGCACCAAGTGTAGTTGACATAAAGGTTCCTCCCGTGGCCGAATCTAACAGGTTCCGCGAGGTAAAGTTCAAGCCTGCATAAAAAGTTTGGATAACCATCCAAGTAGTCAAACCATGAGTAGGGCAGTTCTTGACAAGAGATTTCATGCGTTCCCAAGCTTGGGAAATGTGTTCATTATCCAATTGTTTTAAATTCATTATGTTACTCCTTAGTTGGATAATTTTAGCAGGTGGATAGTACTTCCCAATAAAGGCATCCTTGCACTTGTCCCAAGAATCTATGCTATTTCTAGGCAAAGATTGAAACCAAATTTTAGCTCCTCCTCTCAAGGAGAAAGGAAAAAGCTTAAGCTTAACAATATTACCATCTATTTCTTGGTACTTTTGCATATCACAGAGTTCAACAAAATTGTTTAAGTGTAAAGCAGCATCATCTCCAGCACCGGAGAATTGATCTTTCATAACTAGGTTCAGTAAAGCAGGTTTAATTTCATAAGAAGGTGCTGAAGTGGCAGGTGTAGTAATAGGCGTGCAGATAAAGTCATCGTTGTTATGACTAGTGAAGTCACACAACTTGGTGTTCTCGGTGGAACCCATAGCAGCAAGCAAGCAAGATAACTATTTTTGTGATTTTTGATAGAAGACACTAAAGAAAAAATTGAAAGGTAAACTAACAAGACTAAAAAGCAAAGGTAAAAGATAGCGTGCAACTCCCCTATCTTGAAGAGTGGAGTCCCCGGCAATGGCGCCAGAAAACTTTGCTTGATGGCTTCTCGCCCCTCGTTGGTTACCCCAAGTGGAAGGTTTGAGATGCAGTGTAGCGGTAGTTTTTCCTTGGCAAAGATACCAAGGATTGAATCCCGTGAGACTCCGAGGGTCAACAAGAAGGTGTCAACTGCTAGCGGCGCAACTTAGCAATTGACAGGACCTACACACAGATACAAATAACTTTGCTCCCAACGAGTACAGAGAGGTTGTCAATCCCTCCGGCCTTGTCGTTTACAAATGATCAAACGCAAGAGATAATAGTGATAGGTATGACTGCAACTAGTAAGTAAGAACAGAAAGTAAATAGCGGGTGTGATCAGTGATGGTAATATGGACCGGGGTCCCATGATGTTCACTAGTGATGTCTCTCTCCCAAAAGACGATAAAACAGCTAAGCGAGGTAAACGAATTACAGCTGGGCAATTGACAGGATTATGTGCGCAAACCAATGCTAACTATGCTACAAAGAAAGGTAGAGGCTCAAAAGCATGGGCGGTACGCCAAGGCAAGTAGACCGAAATCCATCTGCATGTACTACTAATCATCCACCTTGAGATATCTATCCGAAACATCTCGCTGGTATTAAGTTGCGAGTCCCACCCATAGTGTAAACTCAAAGCAACAGACAACTGCATTAAAAGAACTTTGCGTAAAGTAAACAATCCTTGCACCCGCAAGTACAAGCACCGTTGTTTCCCCCTTGTGGCAACAGCACATCCCCTAGTGTCGTGGAATTAACACGGCAGATGTCCGGTTTAGCGGACTTGATGATGGAACCATCGCACGGGTTAGCTTGAAAGGGTTCATGGCACACAAAGGACACAAAGGGTTTTATACTAGTTCGGCCCCTTCGAGAAGGTAAAAGCCTACGTCTAGTTGGTTTGGTATTGCTTGGGCGTCGGTTTACAGGGAGCGGAATCGCTTGCCTGCGTCTCGACGGATTGATGGTTGCTTGTCCCTGAACCGGTACCGGGTCGTCCCTTTATATAGTGGTGACGCCTGGTCCGGTTTACAGAGTCCCGAGGCCGGCTCATAATCATGTCCGCCTCGGTCTCTGCCCTTTCTTTCTTATCTCTCAAGTTACATCTCTTTGACGGTTTACAAACCGTATTTCTATACATGGGCCTTGAAATCTCATGAGTCGTGATCTCTACTAAAATAGTAAAACCAAGTATGATATAACTAAGCCGGTTTACAATATCCGGTTTATACCTACTAACCATATCCCTGACATTAGGCCCCAGAATGATTTGAACTTGTTCATATCAGTCTCCGTCATCTTCTGTAATTCTCTTCTGTCTTCATCTTTTTGTAAACCGGCTCTGACGTCATCCTCCGAAATCATTAAAGTCTGACCATGACATCATCTCCGCATTTAACGCTGCGAGCTGTACTGTAATTTGTTTTTAATGGTTATCCCGAGAATCGAGGCGTTTAAAGGATCTTTATCCGATTTGGCTCCCTTGATTACCGCACCTGTCGCTTCACATCCGCCTCTTTGCCTATAAATAATACCGCCCCTCTTCATTCCTTCTTCTCGCGTCTTCTTCCTCCTTCCGCTTCCTGACCCGCAAGAACTCCTTTAGATCCCGAGCTCAGAGCGCCGCCATCGTCTCGTCGGATCAAGAGCTCCTCAGGCCGCTGCATCAACCTGATTCGTCCAGATTCTCTCCGCCGCCGATTCCCGCTGTCCCTGGTATGTTTATCCCCCTCATTGTAGATCTGTGTCCGCCATTGCTTTGCTTGTGTTCTTCCGCCATTAAGGCTCCTAGCAAAGCTTTCCTTCTGTTCTTGTAGATCCGTTCCGCCTGTAGGATCCGTAACTTTTAGGCCTGGCCAATAGACCTTCCGCTCAACACTAGCCTTAGATCTTGTCATTTATAATGCTACAATTATATCTGTTCCGCCATTAGAATTTCCGCCATTAGAACTCTGCCATTAGAACTCCGCCATTAGAACCTTAGCACCAGTTCCGCGGATTTAACCTTTGCGCCTTGCCCTTTAGATCTTGCTGTTTTATTTCTGCCGTTGCCTGCTTTAGGTCTCATTTTTTATGCACATCATGTAAGCTCGTCTACTCCGAATTGGACCTCTGTAGATTTCCCGTGTAATTTTTGTTTCTTTTATCTCAGTATGCTCAGATCTTTTCCTCCTTAGCAATGCGTTGGAAACCTGTTTTTCTCTTCGATAGATCCACTAAGTATGTTCCGGTTTAGATTGTCATGTCATAAACCGGAAATGATGTAGACTGATGCAATGACTTAAACTATTCCTCTTCAACTGCCATTTTAAACCGGAAATGATATAACTTGTATTATGATTGCCGGTTTAACCTT
>LR738715.1:153198671-153242000 GCA_902687465.1 Secale cereale | reverse complement strand
TGTCTTCTCTTGATCTTCAACTGCCATTTTGATCTGGTGATAACCTGAGTATGCATCCAGAAAACTCAGCCGCTCACACCCTGCTGTAGCATCAATAATCTGGTCAATGCGAGGTAGAGCAAAAGGATCAGTTGGGCAAGCTTTATTGAGGTCTGTGTAGTCCACACACATCCTCCACTTCCCATTCTTCTTTAGAACTAGCACCGGATTAGCCAACCATTCCGGATGAAACACTTCCACTATGAACCCTGCCGCCAAAAGCTTGGCCACTTCTTCTCCTATAGCCTTGCGCCTCTCTTCGTTAAAACGGCGCAGATACTGTTTTACTGGTTTAAACTTTGGATCAATGTTTAACTTGTGCTCAGCGAGTTCCCTCGGTATACCTGGCATGTCAGAAGGTTTCCATGCAAAGATATCCCGGTTCTCACGGATGAACTCGATGAGCGCACTTTCCTATTTAGGATCCAAGTTAGCACTGATGGTGAATTGCTTAGACGAATCTCCAGGCACAAAATCGACCTGCTTTGTCTCTTCCGCTGATTTGAACTTCAAAGCCGGATCATGCTCGGTGGTTGGCTTCTTCAGCGGCGTCATGTCCGCCGGATCAACGTTATCCTTATAAAATTTTAACTCTTCCGTGGCACATACCGCTTCTGCATAAGCTGCATCACCTTCTTCACATTCCACTGCTATCTTACGACTGCCATGCACCGTAATTGTGCCTTTATGACCTGGCATTTTGAGCTGCAGATAAACATAACATGGCCTAGCCATAAATTTAGCATAAACCGTCCTCCCAAACAAAGCATGATATGGACTTTTAATTTTGACAACTTCAAAGGTGATCATCTCCGATCTGGAATCATGTTCATCCCCAAAGGTAACTTCTAAGTCAATCTTACCAACTGGATAAGCTGACTTACCTGGGACCACCCCGTGAAACACTGTGTTTGATGTCCTTAACTGTTTATCTGTCAGACCCATACGACGAAAAGTCTCGTAATATAATATATTGATACTGCTACCTCCATCCATGAGGACCTTAGTGAATTTGTATCCTCCCACCTGAGGTGCCACCACCAAGGCTAAATGTCCCGGATTATCTACCCGTAACGGGTGGTCCTCTCTGCTCCAAACAATGGGCTGCTCTGACCATCGTAGAAACTGTGGCGTTGCCGGTTCTACCGCGTTAACAGCCCGCTTTAAAACCTTCTGGTCTCTCTTGCATAAACTCGTGGTGAAAACATGATATTGACCGCTGCTCAACTCCTTCGGATTACTCTGGTATCCGGATTGCTGTTGTTGCTGCGGACGCTGCTGCTGCTGATTTCCTTGGTTATTATGACTCCCCTGGCCCTGCTGCTGATTATTCTGATTGCTGTAACCACCTTGGTGATACGATTGATTTCCCTGACCATGATAACCGCCTTGATAATGTGATTGATTTCCTTGACCATTGTAGTTTCCTTGACTACCTTGGCCGCCTGGCCGGGATTGATAACCACCGTTGTTCCCTTGATAACCGTTGTTGCCCCTATATCCCGAACCGGAGTTGTTCCCTTGGTAACCCGGACCATAAAACCCGGGCCCCGAACCGCCATTTGGGGGTCGGCTATGAGGATTAAAACGGCCGTTCCCTGCTATCATAGGGTTCAGGTATTCTCTTGCCGTGTGCCGTGCAGGCCCCTTTCTTCCGCTATGCTTTATACAGGGTTGATCCAAATCCTGCTCCCAACCCGGGTTTCCTCCACCGGTCTGGCAAGTGGGACCTTGCTGATTACCCTGAAAACCGCCTTGAACCTGTGTATTAGCCACAAAATCGGAGCTGTTTTCTGGTTTTCGTTTGCCCAAAACACTTGAAGTAATCGGATTAGCTGGCACTGGTTTGCCAGTCTTGCTGGCCTTTCCCGCTTTATCTCCTTCTGGCTCCGGATACTTGGTATTATCTGAGTCTCCGTACTTCACCAAGGCGCTCATCAAAGTCCCCATGTCATTGCACTCCCGTTTGAGCTGTCCGAGTTTTAATTTCAAAGATTCAAACCGGCAATTGTTCTCCAATGTTACAATTGCTGTGCTCGGATTAATGCCGTTTGAGGAGTGCAAGATCTCTGCCACTCTGCGTACCCAAGCTGCTGTAGACTCCTGCTCTCCTTGCACGCATGCTGCTAAATCTATCACCGACATAGGTTGCTTGCACGTATCCTTAAATTTTTTGATGAACTGACTGCGCAGCTCCCCCCATGATCCGATGGAATTCGGAGGAAGTCCCTTTAGCCAAGTCCGGGCCGTTCCTTCAAGCATCATAGTGAAATATTTGGCACAAGCCGATTCATCCACGTCCAGCATCTCCATGGCCATCTCGTAACTTTCCACCCAAGCTTCGGGCGGTAAATCGGCTGTGTAATTAGGCACCTTGCGAGGTCCTTTGAAATCCTTGGGTAACTTAACGCTCCGCAGGGCGGGGACGAGACACTGTATCCCAAAACCGCTCGCCGTCGCTCCTGTCCCTGTAGTGCCTTTGTGAACCGGCGTCGACTGACGAACTTCCTCCCTGGCCTCCGATCTAGGCCGGTTTCGATCCGGTGCTGGCATCTCTGCCCTTGCCGGATTATCTTGCCTGTGCTGATATCTCCTCCGTTCACTGGTAGACACTTCGGGCTCCTCCCAATGTCTAGAGTAACTTCGGTTGGGACGCGGTGTTGAATGTAACCTTTCCCTGCTATGAGAGTACGCTTGCTGCTGTATTAACGCCGTATTGAGTAGCTTCTGGGCCCTGCGCGCCTCTATCGCTACAGGGGATGTTTCTTCCACAGGTAAAGCGGCCAACCGTGCTGCCGCTGCCGCGATATTATCCACAGGGTTTGAATAGTGCCCCGGGGGGACCGGAACATAGGGCGCCGATGTAATCCGTCGCTCCCGCTCTGCGGCGGGTTGCTGAACCGGCTCATCTCGAGCCGGTGGGCTTCTCCGGTTTAAGATCGGATTATTACTGGCCCCAGCCCCAGGTGTTCTGAACAAATTTGCAGATTCGTAACCCGGCGGTAGGCGGGATCGATATTTCCGCCCTCTTACTCCTTCCATAGAAGCATGTTCCATCCTTAAGTGAAAAGCTTGATCATCCAACTCTGCTTGCCTTATGGCTAACATCTCTCCTTCTGCCTTTAAATCCTCCTTTAATTGATCGATCCGGGCCTTCAACTGAAGAAGCTCTGCATCATGTTGTGCCTTATCTGCTGGAGCTACGGCCTCTACTGCCTTAGCTGAGAACTCCTCGATCAAGGTGGATAGAACTGCAGTAATGGAGGGATTTGAACCGCTTCCCCCTGCACCAGCCTCCGCTGTTGTTCCGTTCGTCGGGGGTTGTGAACCGGCCATGAAGACCGCCACCCGGTTTGGCGGGCCGGAGGGGTCCGGAATACTGTTTCCATCGGACTCGCCCTCAGACCGGCCGTCCCGCAACTGATACAGAGATTCAGTTTCCCCGGATGAAGACTCGTCATCTGAATAGACGACGGTTGCACCATCAGATTCCGACCCGTCCTCTGCTTGGCCTCCGTGAATCGCTCCAACGAACACATGCTTCATGGCAGGCTGAATCCGGGCCGATCTCGCACGCTGAGCCGGCTCGACGATGTTGGGGAAGGCGTCCGGCTCAGGTCCCAGTTCTCCAATTTTGCCGATGAAGACTTGGATGCTGCCAAAGGGGACCCGGTACCCGTATTCGATCGAATCGGCCTCCGGTCCCCAACCTGCGTCGTCGATGTAGATCCGGCCACGACGACTCTTGGTCATCCGGCCGACTGCGTAACCCTTTAACCTTTCGAAGCCGCCTTTCAAGAACTCGAAACCATCGTGCGCAGGCCCCACGGTGGGCGCCAACTGTCGTGGAATTAACACGGCAGATGTCCGGTTTAGCAGACTTGATGATGGAACCATCGCACGGGTTAGCTTGAAAGGGTTCATGGCACACAAAGGACACAAAGGGTTTTATACTAGTTCGGCCCCTTCGAGAAGGTAAAAGCCTACGTCTAGTTGGTTTGGTATTGCTTGGGCGTCGGTTTACAGGGAGCGGAATCGCTTGCCTGCGTCTCGACGGATTGATGGTTGCTTGTCCCTGAACCGGTACCGGGTCGTCCCTTTATATAGTGGTGACGCCTGGTCCGGTTTACAGAGTCCCGAGGCCGGCTCATAATCGTGTCCGCCTCGGTCTCTGCCCTTTCTTTCTTATCTCTCAAGTTACATCTCTTTGACGGTTTACAAACCGTATTTCTATACATGGGCCTTGAAATCTCATGAGCCGTGATCTCTACTAAAATAGTAAAACCAAGTATGATATAACTAAGCCGGTTTACAATATCCGGTTTATACCTACTAACCATATCCCTGACACCTAGACTCATGTTTCTGTCACTCAAGCTAGTCATCGAGGGGCATGAACCCACAATCAAGCATAACGTTCCCTCTTGGAGTTACTACCTACTACTTGGCCAAAGCAATAAACAGCAACGGAGAACATGCAAGAATTACTCAAGAACATAAATATAAAAGAGGTGAATCAAATATATTACTCACACACAATCTGAACATAATCTCATAATCCATCGGATCCCAGCAAACTCATCATAGCAACAGCATAAGGATTACATATGTGCCTCGATCATGTAGGGCAGCTCAGGAGGTCTAATCGATGAAGAACAAAGAGGGGAGGAGAACATCACATAGCTACTGGTCATGGACCCATGGTCCAAGGGAGACTACTCATAACTCATCCGGGAGGCGTCCATGGTGGTGGAGAAGCTCCCGGTGTTGATCCTCCCCTCCGGCAGGGTGCCGGGAAGAGTTCTCCTGGTGCTCCCGATCTTGGAAGCGCGGCGGCGGCGGAACAGAGATGAGATCGCGAAAAAGGGTTCCGTCATCGAGGGTTTCGGGACGCGGTGTAAATATATGCCAAAGGGGGGCGTCAGAAGAGGCAAGGGGGGCCCAGGCGCCCTGGCGGCGCGGCCAGGAGGGGGGCCGCCCCCTCTGGTCGCCTGGAGCCCCTGTGGGCCCCCTCTGGCCCTACTTTGGCCGCATGGAAGCTTCCGGAACGCTGATTTTTTATATATTTTTCCCGGGATTTTTCTGGCAATTTACGTAATGGGAAAACCTGAAATACAAAAACAGCAGAAAACAGAAACTGGCACTGGGGTGCACTGAGTTAATAGGTTAGTCCAAATATGATCAAAAGTGTATGGAAGTGCATAAATATCATAGCAATATCACACAAAAGAGGCATGGAGCAAGTAGAAATTATAGATACGTTTTGGATGTATCAGGGATCTTCCGCCGCACAGCCTGGTGCTGGTAAGTTGCCCGTTTTTCGCCCTTGCCTTTCCCTTGTGCTTTTTCTTGACTTCATTTCCCCCCGTCACGGCCCAGGCTCTCCTCCATCGGATGTGGAGGATGTGGACGCCATCATCAAGGAGGTCGCTGCGGAGGCCGCTGAGGAGGCCGCCGTGGACGAGACTGCCGAGGACGCCGCCTAGGGCCCCGGGAAGTACCTGAAGGTGAGCGACAACCTCTTCGTCCACCTCGCCGAGGCGTCAAGCTCCCGGACACCTGCCGGGGAGGAAGTCTTCGACGACGAGGTGTTCGCCGCCGCCGGGCTCGAGGTTGTTGAAGAACCGAGCGCCGGCGAGGATGGCTCCCCAGAGGAGCAGCTCTTCCGGGCCATGGGGGCCAACTTCCGGAAGCTCCAGGCGCTCTATCGCGCTCGTTTGGACAAGGTTAAGTCCAGAATGGCGGCGGTGGACGAGGCGGAGGCGGACTTCCAGGCACGCGTCGCTGAGGCGCAAGCCTGGCTCCACCAGTCCCGCGAGGAGCAGAGGGCCTCCCAGGAAGATCTGGCCCAACGCAACGTGGAGCTCATCATGAAGATGGCCGCAATCGAGAAGGCCCACGAAGAGGTGGCGAATTTGGCTGCCGCGGCGGAGGCCGCCCGGAACTAGCATCAAGCCGCCCTCGATTCACAGGAGGAAGACCTCTCCGCGCGTGAGGCGAAGCTTGCCGCGATGCTCCGCAGCAAGGATGAGGAGCTTGAGGCTCTTGTCGAGCGGCGGACTCACGAGCTGGGGCAGAGGCACAAGGAGGCGCTCGATGCCCAGGCTCTGGCTCACGCCGTCAAGATACAAGAGCTGGAAGTGGAACGGGATGGGCTGAAGGAGCAGGCCCTCAGGCTGTCTGACGAGAAGACCAGGCTCAATCGTGCCTTGACAGAGGCGCAGGGAGTGGTCATCAGCAAGACTGGGAAGCTCTCCGAGGCGCAAGGCTCCATCAGAGATCTCAGGCTAAGGCTAGAGAATCTCGAGAAGACGTTGGCGGAGAGCTCTGCTCGGGAGGGGGCCTTGGCCAAGAGCCTAGAGGAGGAGAAGCAGCTGCGGGCAGACGAGGGCGCCTTCCACCAAGAATACGTGGTGGAGGAGAATAGGTGGATCAGCCGGCTGGAGGACATCGCCGGCAGGGTTACCTCACAGTTGGCCCTCATGGGGGTGCCGAACGTGAGGTATGCCCCTGAATGGAGCGGGTCCGTCAACGCCAAGCTGACCCTGTTCTTCGAGGGCGTCCTCAGCGCCTTGACTGATCTTCACTCCAACAGAACGGCCACGCTTCCGGGGAGGCCCGGCGGCTCTGCCGGGGAGTCATGACCAAGGTCCTCACGAAGGTGGCGTTCTGGAACCCCGCCCTCGACTTTGAAGCCGCGATGGACAGCTTGCCGGAGGATGCCAACCTCACGGCGCTCAAGGAGCGCATCAAGCCTGTCATCAGCCGCATCGACGAAATCAAGAGGGTGGAGGGCCAGCGTCGGGATTAGATATCCCGTTCTTCTTTGCCGCTGCGAGTTCATGCCAAAGACAAATTTTATCTTTAGTTAGAACCGCAGTGATGGCATGATGTAATATAACTTTGAAATATCTTCAGAACCATGCATGTTATTTCCCTGTTTGCTGCCTCCCTGTGTTTCCACCCTATGTTAACTGGGTAGGCTTGCCGGCGCGAAATACCCAAAGCGGCGTCTTGGGGACGGGTCCCCGTTGGCCTGCCGGGTGAGCGTGCTACCGGGTTTGTCACCTTACCGCTCTCAACGTGGCCACTCGAACTGTCGAGTTTGACTCGAGTCAGAGTCGAGAACCTTGTCGATTGCGGAAGGGTCTGCCACCTTGCCGCTCTCAACGCAGCCGCTCGAACTGTCGAGTTTGACTCGAGTCAGAGTCGAGAGCTTTGTCAATTGCGGAAGGCTACCCTACCGTTTCGACGCAGCCGTTTGAACTGTTGAGCTGACTCGAAACAGAAACAAGGTGTTGCCGATCGGGAAGGGCCCCATCCGCGTGTAGGTTTCTTTTTGCACAAGGAATGACAGCTCCGAGGATAATAACTTTAAATGATAGGATAGAAATATCTAGGGTTCGATGTAACTTAGCTTTTATTTGCAGCCGCTCGAAAAAATGTCTTCTGGCTTCCTCCAGGGGCCACGAAGACGAGAGAGCGTCGGGCCGATCACCAGAGCCGATTCTCACGACTGCGCGCCCCCTACCTAGCGCGCCAAAGATGTCGGTGTATTTGGATCGACACCTATGGGATCACAAGAATCCCTACTACGGTTGCGGGGCGCGGGGTTGAGAGAAGAGCGGATCTAACGATCAGGACACGGTTCCTTTACCCAGGTTTGGGCCGCAAAGATGCGTAAAACCCTACTCCTGCTTTGGTGGATTATATGTTGGTGTTCTTCAGCTAACGAGGAGCTCCAAAAGAGTTGTGAGGGGTTCCGAAAAGCCGAATCCTTCTCCTGGTCGCCTCGGGCCTCCTTTTATAGGGAAAAGGGGCTGCCACAGTGGCACACAGGAGGAGGAAAGGGTATAGTGATGCGAGGTTATCCCTCGCATTACAGGACAAGGTGCATTTAATGCGCCCTGCTTAGGTGTCCTTGCTTTATCGGGGACGAGGGGAGACACCCGTCTTGTCCGTCGCCGCTCCTCCTCGTGCCGACACGCGCCCTGGCCAGCGGTGCTTGAGGTGCCATGTAGGCAGACAGGCAGCTGAGGTGGCGTAACGGCGGGCCTCCATGAAGATCTGTGGGTCGCCACGCAGGAGCCTGTCCGGCTGGTTGGGTCGGCAGCTGCGTGGGTCGGTGGAAACCCAGTTGGTGCGGGCCTGATGGTGGCCCCGTGGGTGTCCTCGGAAAGGGCCTTGCCGGGGCCCCGGAAAGGGTCTTGCCATGGCGCCTGCTGTCATCCCCGGCAAGGTGCTTGCCGGGGGTCTTGTGGACCTCCTTGGCTGGGATCCCGCCAAGGGTCGTCTTCTTACCTTGCATTTGATCTTGAAGGTCTTCATAAAGATCTGCATGCCACCACGGGGATATCTCCCGAATCCCCCCCCCATGGGGGTGGTGGACTCAAGGGTGATTCGCTCCGCAGGCGGGGGGCGAGCTGCCGCGGCAAGGGTCTTGCTGGGGGAAACCGCTTCGTCCCCTTGCTCTTCGTGGTCTTGTTCTTGGTGTCGCTCCGGTCTTCATCAAGCTTCAGTCTTGCCCCGGCTTGCCTCCCTTGCCTTGCTTGGTGGGATGGCGCCGTGGCTTAGACTGCCCGTGCACAGTCATAGGGGTACAAAAAGTGCACCCCTCTTTTTGTACACCAACACTTTTCAATAGTAGAATCCGCCAAATGAAAATTAAGAGAGCAATCTTCAATATTGGTAAGACCAAGAACATCACAAAGAGATTTCGAAAACGTGGAAACACTAGCACCCAAATCACACAAAGCAAAAAACTCATAATTTTTAATTTTGATTTTGATAGTATCTTCCCATTCATCATGCAACTTTCTAGGAATTGATACCTCCAATTCCAACTTATCCTCTAAAGCTTTGATCATAGCATCAACGATATGTTTAGTAAAAGCTTTATATTGTTCATAGGCATCGGGTGAATTAATCTTGGATTGCAACAAAGAAATACAATCAATCAAAGAGCAAATGTCTTAATTAAAGTCTTTCTAATCCAAAAGAGTGGGCACATCACTAGTTAAACTCTTGACCTCTCCAAACCCACTTTATCAATTTTCCAAACAAGATTTTCACCCTCCGAACTATCGGGACGCCTTCTAACTAAAATTGACTATTCTTCAGTCCCTTTTTCATCAAGTTGAACTTTACTAAACAAGGAATCAATAGAAGAAACACCAATCATTTTAAGATCTTCATCATTTTTATGAAAGCAATCACTAGAAAACGCTTTTTCCAAAAAAATTCTTTTAGCTCTAAGCATAGCGGTTATTTTCTTAATTTCATCCATAGAAACACAAAGAGCTTTGATTGATTCCTAAACTTTAGGCACAAAAATCTTCAACTTGAGATTTTCCACATCATGAGAAATTCTATCAATACTCCTAGACATATCATAAATCTTATTCGATTTTTCTTCCATGGAAGCATTTAAAACATTTTGAGTATTGATAAACTCTTTAATATTGTTCTCTAGATCAGAGGTATTCCTATTATTATTGTAAGAAGAATTACCATAGGAATTACCATAACTATTAGAGGAATTTCCTGGGGAAGGCCTGGGATTAAATTTACCTCTATAAGCATTGTTATTGAAATTATTTCTAGAGATAAAATTCACATCTATGGCATCACTATTTTGCTCAATCAAGGTAGACAAAGGCATATCATTGAAATCAATACGAGCACTTTTACTAGCAACCAATTTCATAACAGCATCAACTTCTTCACTCAAAGAATAAATTTCAACCGAATTAACATTTTTGCTAGTGGACGCCCTTTCGGTATGCCATTGCGAATAATTCGCCATAATATTATCAAGCAATTTGGTGGCTTCACCCAAAGTAATTTCCATAAAAGTACCACCACCGGGTGAGTCCAAAAGAT
The DNA here is from genome assembly GCA_902687465.1 of Secale cereale. Lineage (NCBI taxonomy): Eukaryota > Viridiplantae > Streptophyta > Magnoliopsida > Poales > Poaceae > Secale > Secale cereale. Next base: position 153,232,079 of record LR738715.1, on the reverse strand, counting down.
TTCGAAAAACAAAATTCAACCCCGCATAAAAAATTTGTATGATCATCCAAAGATGTAACCCACGAGTTGGGCAATTCCTAACCATTATTTTCATCCTTTCCCAAGATTGTGCAACATTCTCATGTTCAAGTTGCTTGAAATTCATGATTTGGGTTCTAAAGGAAATATTTTTTGCGGGCGGAAAATATTTAGTAATAAAAGCATCTTTGCATTTATTCCAAGAATCGATACTATTGGGAGGCAAAGAAGAAAACCAAATTTTTGCAGAATCACGCAAAGAAAACGGAAATAATTTCGTCTTCACAATGTCATTGTCGACATCTTTTTTCTTTTGCATATCGCATAATTCCATGAAGGTATTAAGATGAGACGCGACATCATCATTAGGAGTACCAGAAAATTGATCTTTCATGACAAGAATCAAGAAAGCAGTATTAATATCACATGACTCCGCACTAGTGGCGGGGGGAGCAATCGGAGTGCCAATAAAATCATTGTTGTTGGTACTAGAAAAAACACACAACTTAGTGTTCTCTTGCGTCATCTTTGAGAAATTGTAAACAAGAACACAAGTAGTTGATAGATCTGACCGAAAAACGGCGAACGAAAAAGGGAGCGAATAAAAACGACAATTTTTTGTGAAGTGGGGGAGATGAAAATAAGAGGCAAATGGCAAATTATGTAAATTGCGAGGAGATGAGATTTGTGATTAGGAACCTGGTATATGTTGAAGATCCTCCCCGGCAACGGCGCCAACAAATTCCTTTTGATGACTTGCTAGAACTACGTCGATATTTCCCCAACGAGGAAGGGATGATGAAGTATAGCAGCGGTAGGTATTTCCCTCACAGATGAAACCAAGGTGTCGGCGTTTTGGGAACGGGGGCACCTACACTTGCCTGCCTGCTGCCTAGGGCGTGGCTCATCAGGCGGCCTGGTACGGCCCAACCTCTTCAGCAGCCACTCAAGACCCTCGCGAGGGGCCGAGCCTCGCGAGGGGGACGACGAAAGACATCCCCTAGGGAGGCCTCACTAGGCCGGCTCATGAGGATCAGAGATATCAAGGCAAGGGGTACCTCGCTAGGTCCTCGTGACGTGAGAAGTGATGACCAAGGCTAGGTGGGCGCCAACGGGCGCAGAGTGCCAGTTTCCTCTTTGGTGCTAAAGGAGCAGGTGTTGGCGAGGAGTCCCGAGGCGTCAAGCAAAGGTTTCCATATTGGTGCAACAAGACCACGACTAGCAGGACAGCAGAGCGGAGGTCATCGCGGAGACCACAGCGGTGTCACCACTAGAGCCTTTGGCAGGCGAAGACCACCTTTTGTCAGGATAGCTTGTTCTAGCTGCCCCCCTTCAAATTTGGCCTTTGTGGGATCCCTTCCTGCTTAATATTTGGGAAGAGGACCCGGGCCACTATAAATAGGACTAGCCACCACCATTGGGATCATCTCATCTTGAGTTAATCCGATAGAAGGCCACACACGACAAGCTCACCCGAGCGCAAGAACTCCTCTCCTCAGGAGGCAGCTCATCCATGTACTAGTTCTACCTCAGCCTACAAGGCAATCCACCACACCACACTGGATTAGGGTATTACACCACAACGGTGGCCCGAACCAGTATAAACCTTGTGTCCCTTGTTCTTCGGATCTGATCAGCTAGGCCTAGGAATCGACGAGTAGACGAGCTGGGGCGGAAGGAGAGATCTTCATGGGCACCCCAGATTTCGAACTTCAAGGGTTTTGCCGGAACCTCGGATTTGACATTTGGCGCGCCAGGTAGGGGTGTGTCGAACCTTCCCTTCCGTCGATCCGCGCTCCATCGTCCCATCGGTTCCATGGCCGACGCTCGTAGAGCCCGTGCTGAGCGGCGGGCTACCCTTGTCGCCCACGTCGCTCAGCCTGCTCCTGCCGGCGGACCGCCCCGCCGTTCTCCATCGCATGTGATGGCTTCTCGCCCCTCGTTGGTTACCCCAAGTGGAAGGTTTGAGATGTAGCGTAGCAGCAAATTTCCCTTGGCAAAGATACCAAGGATCGAATCCCGTGAGACTCCGAGGGTCGAAGAGAAGGTGCCAACGGCGCCAGAAACTTAGCGGTTGACAGGACCTGCACACATATACGAATAACTTTGCTCCCAACGAGTACAGAGAGGTTGTCAATCCCTCCGGCCTTGTTGTTTACAAAGGATCAAACACAAGAGATAATAATGATAGGTATGACTGCAACTAGGAAATAAGAACAGGAAGTAAATAGAAGGTGTGATCAGTGGTGGTAATATGGACCGGGGTCCCATGATGTTCACTAGTGATGTCTCTCTCCCAAAAGATGATAAAACAGCAAAGCAAGGTAAACAAATTACTTCTGGGCAATTGACATGATTATGTGCGCAAACCAATGCTAACTATGCTGCAAAGAAAGGTAGAGGCTCAAAAGCATGGGCAGTACGCCAAGGCAAGTAGACCGAAATCCATCTGCATCTACTACTAATCATCCACCTTGAGATATCTATCCAGAACATCTCGCTGGTATTAAGTTGTGAATCCCACCCATAGTGTAAACTCAAAGCAACAGACAACTGCATTAAAAGAACTTTGCGTAAAGTAAACAATCCTTGCACCCGCAAGTACAAGCACCGTTGTTTTCCCCCTTGTGGCAACAGCACATCCCCTAGACTCATGTTTCTGTCACTCAAGCTAGTCATCAGGGGGCATGAACACACAATCAAGCATAACGCTCCCTCTTGGAGTTACTACCTACTACTTGGCCAAAGCAATAAACAGCAACGAAGAACATGCAAGAATTACTCAAGAACATAAATATAAAAGAGGTGAATCAAATATATTACTCACACACAATCTGAACATAATCTCATAATCCATCGGATCCTAGCAAACTCAGCAGAGCAACAGCATAAAGATTACATATGTGCCTCGATCATGTAGGGCAGCTCACGAGGTCTAAGCCATGAAGAACAAAGAGGGGAGGAGAACATCACATAGCTACTGATCATGGACCCATGGTCCAAGGTGGACTACTCACGACTCATCCGGGAAGCGTCCATGGTGGTGGAGAAGCTCCCTGTGGTGGTTCCCCCCTCCGGCAGGGTGCCGGGAAGAGTTCTCCTGATGCTCCCGATCTTGGAAGCGCTGTGGCGGCGGAACAGAGGCGAGATTGTGAAAAAGGGTTCCGTCCTCGAGGGTTTCGGAACGCAAGGAATATATATGCGAAGGGGGGTCACCAGAGGCGGAGCCGGGGCCCCAGGCGCCCCCTGGCGCGGCCAGGGGTGGGGCCGCGCCAGGTGGCCGCCTGGGCCACCCCTGGCTCCCCTCTGGCGCCGCTTTGGTTCTTCGTGAAGCTTCCTGTACGCTGATTTTTCCTGTATTTTTCCCGGAATTTTTAGAGCACTTTTAATATGGGGGAAACCTGAAATAGAAAAACAGCAGAAAACAGGAACTGGCACTGTGGTGCACTGAGTTAATAGGTTAGTCCAAATATGATCAAAAGTGTATGTAAGTGCATAAATATCATAGCAATATCACACAAAAGAAGCATGGAGCAAGCAGAAATTATAGATACGTTTTGGACGTATCAACATCCCCAAGCTTAATTCCTGCTCGTCCTCGAGTAGGTAAATGATAACAAGCATAATTTCTGTGGTGACATGCTATCAACCATATAAGAACTTTTAAGTAAAGCAATCAAGGTATGTAATTCAATTCAAGTCATAACAAGCAAGAGTCTATATTAGCATTGTAACAAGCAACATAAGAACATAAAGGTGCAAGAGCTCTCGCTGTCCGTGACTCGAATGTCTCCAAATGGTGTTTGCGTGCAAGAAAGGGGATAGGGATATACGAGAGAGTAAAACATAGTTTTTGTATTGTTGAGAACTTAATCTACTAAAGTTTCACACTTGGTCTTCTTTGGAATCTTATCTTGACTCATCCCCAGACCACCAGTCAGGTACAAGTCAAAATGATCCACTCCCTTTCGATATTTTGAGCACTCATGCAATGGATGAGCGTAAGCAAGAAAGTCGACACTTAGGATGGCAAAGAGAGAAAAATGATGAAGGGGGAAGACAAAAAAAGGTGTGAAAGGCTCACATCAATGAGGACAATCATAGGCGAGAGAAAGCCAAATGATAGATATGATGTGAGGAGTAGGGATTGCCATGCAACGGATGCACATATGAGCTAAGGTAAGCTCTCCAATGGAACTAGTGGGGGTGCATCCAACTTGCTTGCTCAAGAAGACCTAGAGCTCTTTTGAGGAGGCTCATCATTGGAATATACAAGCCAAGTTCTATAGTGTGAAGGTCCCCACATAGCTATATGCATGAATGATAATCTCTATGGAGGACAAGGTATAAGATGAAGTACGAGTGTGGATCTCTCAAAAGGAATAGTAGTGTGCCCCCTTCTCTCTTTTTATTTCTTTTTCTCTTTTTTTCTATTTTTTTATTTTTTTGTGGCCTCAATGGCTCTTTCTATTTAACTCTCATTTGTCCTCTTTGGGATCTTTTCCTCACTTTAGGGGCAACACTCTATATATTACAAGAAGTATAGAAGATCTTTCACACTTTACAGAAGTACTCAACATAAAGAAAATGAAACTATCATGATATATGCAAATGTATGCCTCTGCCAGTGTAGCAGGATATGCAATGATACTAGCGTGTCATGTAGCAATGATTAGGGCAAGGCCCAACTAGCATGCGGCTCATCGATCAAGCAACAAGCATGTATGACATGAAGATCAAGTCATGAGAAGATGGATGTTGCATGGCAATGTATCTCGGAAAGGCTATGGAAATGCCTTGATAGGTAGGTATGGTGGCTGTTTTGAGGAAGGATATAATGAGGCTTATGATGATAGAGCGTATCATGCCAAGGATTTGGATGCACCGGCGAAGTATGCGCCAACTCTCGAGGTGAGAAAGGGCAATGCACGGTACCGAAGAGGCTAGAAAAATATGGCTAGGTGGAAGTGTCAACTTTCGAATACTCACATTAGTCCGAAGAACTCATGCACTTATTATCGGTAACTCTCAATCTAATTAGGAGGTTCACAAAGAGACAAGTACCCCGAGGAGGAGTGTATGGGGGTTTGGTTATCCTTGCACATCCTCGACTCATGGTACGTGAGTGTACTCTAATATTCGATCCCTCCAAAGATTAGTGATCCATCTAGTAGCTAAAGTTCTCAACTATTTTGTAGGTTTTCGAAAATAAACACGGATTGCCCAAAATACGACATCTATCACTAATAGGCTAAAGCTCTTGACACCAAAAGTTCAGACATTAATCATGGCAATACCTCAAAACTATTGCCAGTTACTACTAAAATTAAATAGCAAACTCAATTACCTACTTTAAGTTAAGACACACAACTCAGTGCAACAGGCAAACTCTCTTAACAGGATAAACATGAAAACTCAAGAGAGTTCATCAACCAACTAAACAAAAGCTCTTTAAAAAGAAAAGGATGAAAACTAAGAGCTAAACATGACAGCAGCTACGGAAAGACAAAGAACACACACAGCAAAGATAAGCATGAAAATCCTATGTTGTGTTCTAGGTTGAAGTGGAGCGTGTTTCTCTCCCACACAAAGAAAGCTGGGTTCTAACTTGTTATGAACAACAAGCAAGGCTAAAGAAAACTAAAAAGGAAACTAAGAGCAAGACGCTCCAAGCATAGCACATAACGCATGAAGTGATTAAAATATAGTGGAACGAAAGACGAACTGATAATTGTTGATGGAGAAGGGGATGCATGGGGGCATCCCCAAGCTTAGACGCTTGAGTCTTCTTGAATATTTCTTGGGGGTGCACGGGGGCATCCCCAAGCTTGAGCGTTTGACCCTCCTGAATCTTTTTTTATCATCTTCCCTCGCACACTTGAAAACTCCCTTCATACATAAATCATCATAATCTGATTAGCGAGGTTAGTACCCACAATAAAATAACTTTTCCCTACTGGAAATAAAGATAATCTTAAATAGCTACTGTTTCTCAAGATTGCCAAAAGGTTTTTGCAAAGAAAAAGCAAGCTCAAGGTTTGCAAAACGAAGAAAAGGCAAAACAGGACAGAATCTGTGAAAAACAGACCAGCAGGTAGTAAATACTTTTTTCGGGGCACTTCTGCAACTCAAATCAAAAAACTCAGAACAGATGCCCGAAAGCCAATTGTATAGATCACGCTGTCAAAAAAATTCAGATCAAAAAGATGATCTGGTGATTTTATTCGAATTTTTTTGTCCAAGGACGGAATCTGTTTTCTGGACAGCACGTCACAACTTTTGAACTTTCTTGCAATCGGAGGCTAAACTTGGCACAAAGCTGAAAAGAAAAGATACAATGATGATGCTACTGTAGTAACAAACATCAAGACACAACAAAAGCAAAATAAAACCTAATTCGTTGTGGGCTGCCTCCCAAAAGCGCTTTCTTTTATGCCTTTAAGCTAGGCATGATGCAAAAAGAGAAGATCAAGTTTTATCAAGAGTAAGAGAATAGCTAGCCCGTATAATGGACTCAAAAGGCAACTTAATCTTCTTTCTAGGGAAGTGTTCCATCCCTTTCTTGAGAGGGAATTGGAATCTTATATTCCCCTCTTTCATGTCAATGATAGCACCAACGTTGCGAAGAAAAGGACGTCCCAAAATAATTGGACACGAAGGTTCACATTCAATATCCATAATAGTAAAATCAACGGGAACATAATTGTCATTGACAATGATAAGAACATCGTCGATCTTCCCCAAAGGTTTCTTTCCGGAAGAATCAACAAGACGAACACCAAAAGAACAAGGATCAAAAGGTTTCAATTTAATCATATCATACATTCTTTTGGGCATAACGGAGGTACTAGCTCCAACATCACATAAAGCATAGCAAGAGAAGTTATTCAACTTAATTTTAATCATAGGATCCCAACCATCTTCTAGCTTTCTAGGTATGGAAGCTTCTACCCTAAGCTTCTCCTACCTAGCTTTGATAAGAGCATTAGTGATATGCTCCGTGAAGGCAAGATTAAGTGTGCTAGTGTGGGGATCTCTAGACATCTTGTGAAGAAAACCAATAACTTCAGAAAGGGTGCAATTATCAAAATCAAGGTCACTATTATCAAGTAAAGTGGTAGTGGTGTCTTTTAGGCTCACTTGTTTGGTAGCTTCTATGGTTATATGAGTTTCTTCTTCTACGGTTGAGGTCATAGCATCACCATTAATAGGTCCAACGGGACTAGGAGTGCATTGGGTGCTAAGAGTTTGGATATCCTCAACAACTTGGATAGTAGCAACAGTGTGGTGGGTAGGAAGGCTCTTAATTCTATCTTCTTCCTCCTTTTCTCTAGCCCATCACTCTTTAAGTTTAGCCATCATCCTAATGTTTTCATTAATTTGCACTTGAATAGCATTCATAGGAGTGGTCTTCCTCTCCTCAGGAGGAGAAGTTCTAATTTTAAGCAACTCTACCTCATGGGCTAAATTGTCTACCTTCGAAGAGAGATTATCTAGTTTGTCTAGTTTTTCTTCTACACTCTTATTGAAGGCCTTTTGGGTAGTGATGAAGTCTTTAAGCATAATCTCTAGTTCAGAAGTGGAGTTCTTGGTGCTAGGATAAGCATTGTTGTTCCCATAGGAATTAGAGGGGAACGGTCTAGGGTTGCTACCAAAATTACTCCTATAAGCATTGTTATTGAAATTGTTTCTAGAGATAAAGTTCACATCTACTTGATCTTGAGCAATCAAAGAATTTAAAGGAACATTATGAGGATCAATAGAAGATTGCTTGGAAAGTAGAGACATGATCAAGTCAACTTTTTCATTTAGGGAGGAAATCTCCTCGACAGAGTTTACCTTCCTACATGTTGGAGCGCGTTCGGTGTGCCATTGGGAATAATTGGTTATCATCTCGTCGAGAAGCTTCGTGGCAGCACCAAGTGTAGTTGACATAAAGGTTCCTCCCGCGGCCGAATCTAACAAGTTCCGCGAGGTAAAGTTCAAGCCTGCATAAAAAGTTTGGATAACCATCCAAGTAGTCAAACCATGAGTAGGGCAGTTCTTGACAAGAGATTTCATGCGTTCCCAAGCTTGGGCAACGTGTTCATTATCCAATTGTTTAAAATTCATTATGTTACTCCTTAGTTGGATAATTTTAGCAGGGGGATAGTACTTCCCAATAAAGGCATATTTGCACTTGTCCCAAGAATCTATACTATTCCTAGGCAAGGATTGAAACCAGATTTTAGCTCCTCCTCTCAAGGAGAAAGGAAAAAGCTTAAGCTTAACAATATCACCATCTATTTCTTGGTACTTTTGCATATCACAGAGCTCGACAAAATTATTTAAGTGCAAAGCAGCATCATCTCCAGCACCGGAGAATTGATCTTTCATAACTAGGTTCAGTAAAGCAGGTTTAATCTCATAAGAGGGTGCTGAAGTGGCAGGTGTAGTAATAGGCGTGCAGATAAAGTCATTGTTGTTATGACTAGTGAAGTCACACAACTTGGTGTTCTCGGTGGAACCCATAGTAGCAGCAAGCAAGATAACTATTTTTGTGATTTTTGGTAAGGGACACTAAAGCAAAAACTGAAAGGTAAACTAACAAGACTAAAAAGCAAAGATAAAAGATAGCGTGCAACTCCCCTATCTCGAAGAGTGGAGTCCCCGGCAACGGCGCCAGAAACTTTGCTTGATGGCTTCTCGCCCCTCGTTGGTTACCCCAAGTGGAAGGTTTGGGATGTAGCGTAGCAGCAAATTTCCCTTGGCAAAGATACCAAGGATCGAATCCCTTGAGACTCCGAGGGTCGACAAGAAGGTGTCAACGGCGCCAGAAACTTAGCGGTTGACAGGACCTGCACACAGATACAAATAACTTTGCTCCCAACGAGTCCAGAGAGGTTGTCAATCCCTCCGGCCTTGTTGTTTACAAAGGATCAAACACAAGAGATAATAATGATAGGTATGACTGCAACTAGGAAATAAGAACAGGAAGTAAATAGAAGGTGTGATCAGTGGTGGTAATATGGACCGGGGTCCCATGATGTTCACTAGTGATGTCTCTCTCCCAAAAGACGATAAAATAGCAAAGCGAGGTAAACAAATTACAGTTGGGCAATTCACAGGATTATGGGCGCAAACCAATGCTAACTATGCTGCAAAGAAAGGTAGAGGCTCAAAAGCATGGGTGGTACGCCAAGGCAAGTAGACCGAAATCCATCTGCATCTACTACTAATCATCCACCTTGAGATATCTATCCAGAACATCTCGCTGGTATTAAGTTGCGAATCCCACCCATAGTGTAAACTCAAAGCAACAGACAACTGCATTAAAAGAACTTTGCGTAAAGTAAACAATCCTTGCACCCGCAAGTACAAGCACCGTTGTTTTCCCCCTTGTGGCAACAACACATCCCCTAGACTCATGTTTCTGTCACTCAGGCTAGTCATCAGGGGGCATGAACCCACAATCAAGCATAACGCTCCCTCTTGGAGTTACTACCTACTACTTGGCCAAAGCAATAAACAGCAACGGAGAACATGCAAGAATTACTCAAGAACATATATATAAAAGAGGTGAATCAAATATATTACTCACACACAATCTGAACATAATCTCATAATCCATCGGATCCCAGCAAACTCAGCAGAGCAACAGCATAAAGATTACATATGTGCCTCGATCATGTAGGGCAGCTCACGAGGTCTAAGCCATGAAGAACAAAGAGGGGAGGAGAACATCACATAGCTACTGATCATTGACCCATGGTCCAAGGTGGACTACTCACGACTCATCCGGGAAGCGTCCATGGTGGTGGAGAAGCTCCCGGTGGTGGTTCTCCCCTCCGGCAGGGTGCCGGGAAGAGTTCTCCTGATGCTCCCGATCTTGGAAGCGCTGGGGCGGCGGAACAGAGGCGAGATCGCGAAAAAGGGTTCCGTCCTCGAGTGTTTCGGGACGCGAGGAATATATATGCGAAGGGGGGTCACCAGAGGCGGAGCCGGGGCCCCAGGCGCCCCCCTGGCGCGGCCAGGGGTGGCGCCGCGCCAGGTGGCCGCCTGGGCCACCCCTGGCTCCCCTCTGGCCCCGCTTTGGTTCTTCGTGAAGCTTCCTGTGCGCTGATTTTTCCTATATTTTTCCCGGAATTTTTAGAGCACTTTTAATATGGGGGAAACCTGAAATAGAAAAACAGCAGAAAACAGGAACTGGCACTGTGGAGCACTGAGTTAATAGGTTATTCCAAATATGATCAAAAGTGTATGGAAGTGCATAAATATCATAGCAATATCACACAAAAGAAGCATGGAGCAAGCAGAAATTATAGATACGTTTTGGACGTATCAGCATGCCCCCAACGCCGCCACCGGCCCAGCGCGGCTTGAACAGCAGGCCTCGTCCCTGCACCCCTCCGTGCGGCGAGACGGACGCACCGCGACCCCGTCACTAACCCCAGCAGTCTCGTCATCCCATGCTCGTCGCAGACCTGTGGACGTGCACGCTGTATTGCTTATGGCAAGCGAGCTCCTGCGCTACCGCCCCATCGACGACTTCTATGAAGAATGGCTCGACTGCATCGCCGAGCTTGTCAGTGCCACTGGGGGCTCTTCAGCGTTGTCCCTCTCCCTGCCTCGTCCGCCTCCCCATGCAGACGACGTGGCCCATGAAGCTCCACTGCTACCTCCGCGTCAAGGCGTCGTCCAAGACCCAAGGCACGTGGCCCCGCGGCGTGACTGCCCACGCACGGCGCCAGTGCATGAAGAAGGAAGCTGCCAAGAGATCCAGCATCCCTGCGGGGAAGCGCTAGCTCTCCCTCCACCACTGCGTCGAGACCGCGCGCCCCCCACCGCGGTGGCGTGCGAGGACCAAGATCAAGTTCCACCTCCCTAACAAGCTCTGGTGTCGACAGTAGGCTGCACGGCCCTCGCCCCCGAGCTGCGCAACGTCAACTGGCCTGGGAAGTTCAAGCCCAACCTGCCTCCACGCTACGATGGCACCCCAGACCCTGTGGAGTTCCTGCAGCTCTACGAGCTGAGCATCGAAGCGTCCGGCGGCAATGAGAAGATCATGGCGAACTGGTTCCCCATGGCCCTCAAAGATGGCGCGCGCTAGTGGCTCCTGATCCTGCCCGTGGGATCGATCTCCACCTGGAGCGAGATGCGCGACCGGTTCATCGCCAACTTTCAGGGCACACGAGACCGCCCCCCGGCTACGGGTGACCTGCGGCGTATCAAGCAACAACTAGGAGAAACCCTACAGAAGTTCATCCAACGCTTCAATAGTGTCCGCGTCAAGATCCCCAAGGTCACGGATGAGGCCATCATTTTGGCGTTCTCAGATGGTGTCCGCGATGTCAAGATGAAGGAGGAGCTCGCCATCCATGAAGATCTGTGCACGTCCCTGGAGCTGTTCAACCTTGCGACCAAGTGCGCCAGAGCTGAAGAGGGGTGCCTCTCCCTCGTCGAGCTCCTCGTTGCTGAACCTGAAGACAAGAAGGCCAAGTGCAAGGTCATAAAGCGCAAAGGAGCGACAGTGCTCGCGGCTGAACTGGAGATGAAGTGCGGCCGCGACTACCCAGAATCACCCAAGAACAGCCAGGCGTTTTGCGCCTTCCACAACGTGCACAGCCACAACACCCACGATTGTCAAGAGCTCAGGGCCCTTCGCGAAGGACGCGTCATCCAACGCCCCGAACGCAGCAACCGTAGCTACAGTCGTGTGGGAAGTTGGACCGGGGGACGCTGGGACGACCGCGGCCACCGCCAGGAGTGGCGTGATCCAACTCGGGAGGACCGTTGGCGCGATCAGCCCTGTGAGGGCGCCTGGAGGGACCAGCCTTGTGAGGACCGCCCTCAGGGCAAGGCTGGCCTTCCACCTCTGCCACCACCAAGGAGAAATGACAACTAGGACGAGGGGGCCGGGGGCTTCCAGGAGCCACGCGTCATCGCCTGCATCTTGGGCAGAGCACATGCCCCAGCTTCTCAGCGCCTCTTCAAGCAGTTTGCCCGAGAAGTAAACGCGGCTCTCCCCAAGCACGAGACTACCCGCCCACTCAGGTGGTCCAGGAGCCCCATCACCTTCAGTTCAGCAGACTAGCTCAAGTGCGTGGCTACGGCCGGCCCCTCCCGATGCTTTGTTCGCCCATCATCAGCATCATCCAAGTTACCAAGACCCTCATCAATGGTGGCGCATGGCTCAATGTCCTATCCATCGAGACATTCGACAACCTCCAAGTACGCTACGATCAGTTGCTGCCTACCAAGCCCTTCTCCGGAGTGACTGACGGCTCCACCACCCCCGTAGGGCAGGTCCGCCTTCCTGTCACCTTTGGCAAGCGTGACAACTACCACACTGAGCTCATCGACTTTGATGTGCCTACATCCATCTCCCTTACAACGCCATCTTCGGGTACCCAGCCCTGGCCAAGTTCATGGCAGTGACTCACCACGGCTACAACGTCCTCAAGATGCTAGGAAGCAGCGGCGTCATCACCATCGCCGGTTAGGAGAAGGATGCAATGTGCTCACTTGAGTGCGCTTACCAGGCGGCAGCAGTCGAGGATCCAGACAATGACAGCATCATCTACCCACCTGAGGTCGTCCCCAAGAAGAAGAAGAAGCTGCTCGCCCTGGAGCCTCATGGGGATGCAGCACCTGGCGGCAGCACCTCAGGACCTACACCTATGGAGGGGCCGCCTCCCTCCCTTGCCTAGGGAGGCGCGCCCGATGCCCCCCTTAGGCAGGGCTCGGGGGCTCTCCTCTGGAGGGACTCTGACTTAGCCAATGTCACGAGGGAGGCGCTCGGGCACCATGTGGAGGAGTGCTTCGTCGCACACTTCCCTCCGGAGGCCTCAAGGCGTGAGGCACCAAGCGCTCAGGAGTTCATCAGCCAGACCATCAAAGACCTACAGGTGCCAAGAGCAATGCAGGGTGAGCGTCGTCCGATGCCTCGGAGTTCAGCTATCGGCCCAGGCTTTGGCGGCGGGATGCGCGTCTGCGTCAACGTCCCCGCACTCAAGAGGATCGCATCTCAGGAGCTCTACTGGCCTTCCCAGGTGGGCCCGTGCGAGGGTCCCCTTCACAGCTACGCTCGCATGCCCTTCAGCCTGCCGAACCAAGCGACCCTACACCAGTGCCATATGCGGGAGGTCCTGGCAACTCGTGAGGCCAGGTGTCAGGAGATCCAGGCGGAGTTGGACTCGGTTCTCCGCGAGATCTGGGGAACCCCGGAGCCTCACGGGGTGCCGGAGCTAGGCGTCGCATGAGGAGCAGTGTCTACATCAAGTGTCTTCAACTACACCAACACTACTTCAGCAACTGTTCCAGGTGACATTTTCCAGTTTTTATTCAACTGGGAGCGCCCCTCGGGCTGCATCATTCCTAGCTCGCACGGGCCTGCCCCTCCGGTGTGTATCCTTTTGCATCTTTAGCTCACCTGGTTGGGGCGCCACTCAGGCTGCATCATCCCCAGTCCGCATAGGCCTGTCCTCGTGGCATGTATCTCCCTTGCATCTTACCTGAGCTATCGTTACCGTTTCTGTCAGCTGCATTAGAATCACTCATCTATCTGACCATCACTCCGACACCATGAACATCTTGCGCCCTCACAAGCTTGCTTGCACCCGCCTTATGATCAAGGGCGGGCACGGCGTCTGTGCTCGGGTCCATCCCTGCAACGTCGCCAAATCCAAGCGGCTGAGCTCTGGCTCGCGGGCTAGCCCCATGTACATCACCTCCCGTGGCCCTTGGTGCCTCGCCCACGCTCGAGCCGGATACTAGCAGGTGAGTTGGGGTGCACGATACTGTGCCCCGTCGCTGCGGGATCCGCGCGCCGGTTGTCTTTTCTTAGGGCATCCACATGAGAAGACTACGCACGGCGTCTGTGCTCGGGTCTGTCCCTGCAGCGTCGATAAATCTAACGGCTGAGCTATGTCTGGCGGGCCGGCCCCGTTCACGTCACCTCCTAGGGTCGTTGGTGCCCGGCCTTCTGATGGCTTCTCACCCCTCGTTGGTTACCCCAAGTGGAAGGTTGAGATGTAGCGTAGCGGCAAATTTCCCTTGGCAAAGATACCAAGGATCGAATCTCGTGAGACTTCGAGGGTCGACAAGTAGGTGTTAACGGCGCCAGAAACTTAGCGGTTGACAGGACCTGCACACAGATACAGATAACTTCGCTCCCAACGAGTACAGAGAGGTTGTCAATCCCTCCGGCCTTGTTATTTACAAAGGATCAAACACAAGAGATAATAATGATAGCTATGACTGCAACTAGGAAATAAAAACAGGAAGTAAATAGAAGGTGTGATCAGCGGTGGTAATATGGACCGGGGTCCCATGATGTTCACTAGTGATGTCTCTCTCCCAAAAGACGATAAAACAGCAAAGCGAGGTAAACAAATTACAGCTGGGCAATTGACAGGATTATGTGCGCAAACCAATGCTAACTATGCTGCAAAGAAAGGTAGAGGCTCAAAAGCATGGGTGGTACGCCAAGGCAAGTAGACCGAAATCCATCTGCATCTACTACTAATCATCCACCTTGAGATATCTATCCAGAACATCTCGCTGGTATTAAGTTGTGAATCCCACCCAAAGTGTAAACTCAAAGCAACAGACAACTGCATTAAAAGAACTTTGCGTAAAGTAAACAATCATTGCACCCGCAAGTACAAGCACCGTTGTTTTCCCCCTTATGGCAACAGCACATCCCCTAGACTCATGTTTATGTCACTCAAGCTAGTCATCAGGGGGCATGAACCCACAATCAAAAGCATAACGCTCCCTCTTGGAGTTACTACCTACTACTTGGCGAAAGCAATAAACAGCAACGGAGAACATGCAAGAATTACTCAAGAACAAAGATATAAAAGAGGTGAATCAAATATATTACTCAAACACAATCTGAACATAGTCTCATAATCCATCAGATCCCAGCAAACTCAGCAAAGCAACAGCAGAAAGATTACATATGTGCCTCGATCATGTAGGGCAGCTCACGAGGTCTAAACCATGAAGAGCAAAGAGGGGAGGAGAACATCACATAGCTACTGATCATGGACCCATGGTCCAAGGTGGACTACTCACGACTCATCCGGGAAGCGTCCATGGTGGTGGAGAAGCTCCCGGTGGTGGTTCTCCCCTCCGGCAGGGTGCCGGGAAGAGTTCTCCTGATGCTCCCGATCTTGGAAGCGCTGCGGCGGTGGAACAGAGGCGAGATCGCGAAAAAGGGTTCTGTCCTCGAGGTTTTCGAGACGAGAGGAATATATATGCGAAGGGGGGCAACCAAAGGCGGAGCAGGGGCCCAGGGGCCCCCCTGGCACGGCCAGGGGTGGGGCCGCGCCAGGTGACTGCCTGGGCCACCCCTGGCTCCCCTCTGGCCCCGCATGGTTCTTCGCGAAGCTTCCTGTATGCTGATATTTCCTGTATTTTTCCCGGAATTTTTGGAGCACTTTTAATATGGGGGAAACCTGAAATAGAAAAAAAGCAGAAAATAGGAACTGGCACTGTGGTGCACTGAGTTAATAGGTTAGTCCAAATATGATCAAATATGTATGGAAGTGCATCAATATCATAGCAATATCACACAAAAGAGGCATGGAGCAAGCAGAAATTATAGATACGTTTTGGACGTATCACCTTCTCATATGGCGGCCTCGACGGATTCACTCGGCGCAGGTTGCCTAACCATCTTTCAGGATCACCTCAAGCGCTCTCATTCAAGACCAGGTGCAACCCTCCTTGAGGTAGGGCCTCGTGAGTCCCGCGTTGGCTCACGGGTGCCCAGATACACCTTGTCTAGCCCTACCATGCCAGCCACACATCAGGGCGGGGCTGTGCAAGCCCCGGGGGCTCTCCACATTAGGGAGTCCCCTCCCACGGTCTAGTTGAAGCACCATGCTCCGTGCTGGCAAACGACATGGTCGAGGAGTGGCTATGCCCATGCAAGAATGGTAGCGCCATGCTCTGTGCTGGTGATAAACAACTGGGGGGTGGTCTCACGGCCGCATCAACCTCAGGGAGCCCCTCGGTTCAGTGACCAGCCCCACCGTGCTGCGCTCCCCTCGGGAGGGTAGCGCGAGGGGGCAGGGCACTGGGGCTGTGCTCAGGTCACGCCTGGCATACGCCCCACCAGAACCCCTGGGCCTGGTCGACACGCAACCCTCCCGAGCGCAAGCCCGGCGAGGACAGATATAAGGTCTGTTCGTACGTCAAGGGGGACCCTTGGGCATCGCGACCCAAGGGCCTAACTAGTCTCGTAGCCCCTCACTCCCTGGTCTTTTCCTGGTGGTCCGGTCAAGCCAGCGGTGGCTGAGGTACGCGCGGGTCCGGGCCCTGCCGACGCAGAACGCTAAGGCTGGCTCACGCACTACTTCCCTCAGGGATGTTCGTACGTCAAGGGGGACCCTTGGGCATCGCGACCCAAGGGCCTAACTGGTCCCGTAGCCCCTCACTCCCTGGTCTTGTCCTGGTGTTTCGGTCAAGCCAGCGGTGGCTGAGGTACGTGCGGGGCCGGGCCCTGCCGGCGCAAAACACAAAAGCCCTGCCTAGCGCTTCCTACCTAGGGACCGTTTGCATGTCAAGGGGGACTCCTGAGCATTGCGACTCAGGAGCCTAACTGGCCATGTAGCCCCTCACTCCCTGGTCTTGTCCCGGTGATCCGGACAAGCCAGCGGTGGCTGAGGTATGCGTGGGGCCGGGCTCTGCCGACGTATAACGACAAATAGGAAGGGAACCGCGAATATCTAGCAATTATTACAAGCCAAATTGTCATTCAAACATCAAACAGAAGTTTTAACGCCTCCACGAGGTCCGTATATGTCACAGGAAAACGAGGATAGGGAGGAGCACCATCACTCACCAGCAGGCCCTTCCTTCAGCCTTGGGCGCCGCCGCCAGGAAGCACTCCCTCGCCAACGATGTCGCCACGCCTTGAGGAGTCGGTCTTGGCCACGGGATCGGTGGCGCCGTCGGCTAGGGGAGAGGGGTCGATGATGAGGAACTTCTTCAGCAAGGCCTCCACGTGGTCTTTCACGGCTTCAGTGGCGGCCTCGTAGCGCTCCGCATCCACGGGCTCGAGAGTGCCCCAAGATCGGCGTCGGGATCGCGAAGCTGCGGGTGGCTAAGAACGTGTGTCAAGACAGAAGAAGAAAGCACACGATCTTCCTCCTCCGCCAGGGGGCCGATCTCGTGGACAACACCCTCGAGCGCCAAGACAAGATAAGGAAGCAGTTGGGCGGGGCCTTCCTCGTCCGTCGCCAGTGGTTTCTCCAAGCCCTTCTCATAGAGCGCCCTCAGCGCCTGGCGGGACCTCTCCTCGAGAGACATGAAGGCCGTGCGGTCCTCAGCCAGAATCTTTGCCTTGGTTGCCAGCTGGGCCTCCTTTGCTTCCATCGTCTGCTTCAGCTCCTCCAGGCGACTGCACTCCGCAGACAGCTCCTTCGCCAACTGCTCCAGCTCGGCGTCGCGACTGGCTACGACATCCTCTCGGGCCTTCATCCTCTCCTCGTCCGCCTTGCACTTGCTACACAAGTCCCTCAGCTCGGTCTCCACCGACTGGCAGCGCTCCTGGATGGTCCGCGCATCCTTCAGCGCTGCCTCGCGAGCGGCTTCGGCTTGGACGGCGGCCAGCTTGTCCTCCTCGGAGGCCGCCACGACTCAGCTCAGCACATTCCGAACAGACGTATTGGAGTTCAGCCAGCCGGAAACCAGATCCAAACGCCCAGCCACCAGACAAAAATCGACGCCTTGAAGGTCGTCCTGGAGCTACGTCAGTGCAGAGAAGGCCTCCTTCAGGGCGTCGGGCGAAGCCGGAGGGCCACGAACCGGCGGCGGGATTGCAGTAGGGGACTGTGGCGTGGCCAAGACCTCCTGAGCCCTGACGACGTCAGCAGAGGAGTCGAAGACGGGAGCCTCAGAACCCTGCTCGACCAAGGACGTGACCCCCACCTGAGGTTGGTCCACTGGGCCTAGTGGTGGCAACCGTGCAGCGGAAGCAGGAGCTCCTCCACCACCCGTCTACGTCAGAGGGAATGAAGCCGAGCCAAGCCGCTGGGCCACTGATGCGGCTGCCTCCCCCATTCTTCTTCTTTGTCGGCGGCGCTGGCCTAGCAATGTAGAGCAAGATGTCATGAATCAACAATGGAATCAAGAACGAAGACAAAACCAGGCCAAGGTACTCACTAGTCCACTGCGACGAAACCCCGAGGCATCTTCAGAACCATGGATCCCAAGGGCCTCGCAGCTTGCGACGCCGGCACGCGAGCCCCCAAGACAGATAAGGCCGTATCAGCCGGCACATCAACAGTGTCTGGCGGTGCCGAGGCTGAGGCGCCACCTCGGGAGATCAGCGCCGACCTGCTCTTCGTCGGGACCCCAGCTGGCGGCTTCTTCGAGGGGGTGAGCTTGGACCTCGTGACAACCCCAGCCGAGGGTGCCACCTCCTCACCGGGTGGTCGTCAGCGTCGTCATCATCAAGCAAGGCGCGAAGGATGTCGTCCTTGCATGGAGGGGAGAACTCCCCGGTCCCCTCTGCGGTCGCCTCCGAGTCATCTTCCCCGCTGGAGTCACCCGAAGACACCTCCACCGGTTCAGCTACCACTTGAGCTTCAGAGGGCGCCGGAGGCACGAGCCCGCGCCCGTCTAAGGTGGGCATGGAAGCCTCCACCGTCACCCCATCCTGGCGGCGGTACAAGGGGACATGGGTAGCAGGCGGATATCCCAGATCGCCCCCAACTAGGAGACGGAGAGCTGCCCCAAGCTGCTCGGCGGACAGGGCATCATGGCGCAGCCGGAGGTTGTCCGCCTCGTCCCCAAGTGTCCACAAGGGGCGCGAGCATGCCTGAAGTGGAGCCACGCGGCATGCCAAGAATTCCTTGACGATCATGGCCCCCATCAGCTTCCCCGCCTTGGGGTCATCAGGCTTCAGGTCCGCAGTCATCTTCTCTAACACCTTCTCTGCCCGAGGGTCAGTGAGCTTCACGCTGAGCGACCTATCGCTCGACTCAGGCATCACCGTCGGCAGCACCAGCCAAGGATGGGAGCACTTGGCGTCCATGAGGACCCACTTATTCCTGAAGTTCTCGGCCTTCTTCCCGGCTCTCGAGATTGCATTGGCCCCATTGGCCGCAACAAGGTTAGCGCACCCCGAGCATTGGCCCTCCTTGATCCTGAGGTGGAAGAAGTGGCGAAGCAACACCACAGGCGGCATCACTCCCGTGAATGCCTCGCAGTAGAAGCCGAAGATGGATAGAAGAAGGATGTAGTTGGGATGAAGATGAAGGGCATGAAGCTTATAGTGTCTAAGGACGGAGAAAAAGAAATCGGAGAAAGAAGGGACGAGCCCCGCAACAACACTGCTTATAAAGAATGGATAGAAGGTACTCTTGGAGTCCTTCGGTACGGCAAGTGTAGCTCAGACTGCGGTCTTCCCCTTCTCGTTGGTGTCCTCCGCCGTCATCAGAAGCACGGCGGCATGGTTCGTCTCTGAGGCAATGGGCGCACACAAGGCCGACTCGTACCAAGCGGGCGGAGCAACGGCCTTCAACTTGCCGGACACCATCAGTTGCGAGCTTGGAGGGGAGACGGCGGAGATCTGGAGCCTTGCAGAGGAGAGAAACAAGAAAGTGGATCTGGAGCAAGGCAAGGGCTAGCAATGAAGGCACAACAACACGCACTTGCCTTTTGTCAGTCGTGTGGTTGCAGAGGGGGCGTGGGGAGCGCAGACGCCCACGTCCAATCAATCGCCATGCGTCAATCAAGGCCGCAGGCTTTTGGGGCCCGTAGTGCTCCGCACTTGACCCTTGGCTTCGCCGTGAAGCCAAGCCCGAGCGCACCTTGGGCCCGGGGGCTACTGTCGGTGTTCTAGTAATGGGGGTACCCAGACTTGCATGCCTGCGGCCCAGAGCGTGGCTCATCAGGCAGCCTGGTACGGCCCAACCTCTTCAGCAGCCACTCAAGATCCTCGTGAGGGTCCGAACCTCGCGAGGCGGACGACGCAAGACATCCCCTGGGGCGGCCTCACTAGGATGGCTCATGAAGATCGGAGATATCAAGGCAAGGGGTACCTCGCGAGGTCCTCGTGACGTGAGAAGTGACGACCATGGCTAGGCAGGCGCCAGCGGGCACAGAGTGCCAGTTTCCTCTTTGGTGCTAAAGGAGCAGGTGCAGGCGAGGAGTCCCGAAGTGTCAGGCAAAGGTTTCCATATCGGTGCAACAAGACCAATACCAGCAGGACGGCAGAGCGGAGGTCATCGCGGAGCCCACGGCAGCATCACCACCAGAGCCTTTGGCGGGCCTAGACCACCTTTTGTCAGGATAGCTTATACTAGATGCCCCCCTTCAAATTTGGCCGTTGTGGGATCCCTTCCCACGCAATATTTGGGAAGAGGACCCGACTAGCCACTACCATTGGGATCATCTCATCTTGAGTTGATCAGATAGAAGGCCACACACGACAAGATCACCCGAGCGTAAGAACTTCTCTCCTCGGGAGGCAGCTCATCTATGTACTAGTTCTTCCTCAGCCTACAAGGCAATCCACCACGCCACACTAGATTAGGGTATTACACCACAACGGTAGCCCGGACCAGTATAAACCTTGTGTCCCTTGTTCCTCGAATTTGACGAGCTAGGCCTAGGGATCGGCGAGTAGACGAGCTAGGGCGGAAGGAGAGATCTTCGTGCGCACCCCAGATTTCGAACTTCAAGGGTTTTGCCGGAACCCCAGATCCGACATTTGGCGCGCCAGGTAGGGGTGTGCCGAAACTTCCCTTCCGTCAATCTGTGCTCCGTCGTCCCATCGGTTCCATGGCCGACGCTCGCAGAGCCCGTGCTGAGCGGTGGGCTGCCCTTGCCGCCCGTGTCGCTCAGCCTGCTCCTGCCGGCGGACCGCCGCGCCGTTCTCCATCGCCTTCCCCGAATGCCGCCACCGGCCCGGCAAGGCATGAACAGCAGGTCGCGTCCCTGCACCCCTCCGTGCGGCGAGATGGATGCACCGCGACCCCGTCACTAACCCCAGCAGTCTCATCATCCCATGCTCATCACGGACCCGCGGACGCGTGATGTCTACACACGCTTCTACTCTTGTAGACTATGTTGGGCCTCCAAGCGCAGAGGTTTGTAGGACAGCAGCAATTTCCCTCAAGTGGATGACCTAAGGTTTATCGAACTCAGGGAAGTAGAGGTTGAAGATGGTCTCTCTCAAGCAACCCTGCAACTAAGATACAAGAAGTCTCTTGTGTCCCCAACACACCTAATACACTTGTTAGATGTATAGGTGCACTAGTTCGGCGAAGAGATGTTAAATGGCAAGTGATATGGATGGCAAAACAAAGTAATATAAATCTGTAATAAAAAGTGCAGCAAGCAAACAAGTGGTAAACGTGAGCACAAATGGTATTGCAATGGTGGAAACAAGGCCTAGGGATCATACTTTCACTAGTGGCAACTCCCAACAACATTAACATAATCGAATCACATGATATTTCCCATAAAACATGCAAAGGGGACACACTCGGAGGTCATTCCTTCGTGGTCAAGAGAGGACGAGAATTATGTAGGGCTACAAAAGCACACCTCAAAGTTCGTAGTTCTCAATCTAAGGATTTCCCAGTGTCACCGCGGCCATCCAAAGAGAGTCCCACAATCACCACCACATATCTAAAGGATAGTCAAAGACAAGCACCAAGAGACTCTCAATCTTCAATCAACACACAAGAAAGGAAATCACTCATGAAAATATTGTTCTAATCCATGTCCAATAGACCGCTGTCACCTTGGTCTCGGGGATTATACTAGATAAAGACAAGTGAGTACATCAATCTGATACATAGAGGAAGGGGAAATATCTTAGATTAACATAGCCTATGATCACAACGAAGATCACATCATGGGAGAGAGAATTGACCACATAGCTACTGGTAAGAACCTCAGCCCCGAGGAGGAACTACTCCCGCATCATGGAGGGAGGAAGCAACGTCGATGGAGATGAATCCGGTGGCACTTCCCCGTCCCGGCAGGGTGCCGGCGCAGGAATTCTGGTCCCCCGAAGCTTGATGGCGATGGCGGCGGAGATCGGAATCGCGTCTGGAGAAAAGGGGTCTGGAATCAGGGTTTCCGCGACGGACCTTAAATATATGCCAAAGGGGGTCACCGGGGGAGTCCTGGGGGGCCCAGGCGCCCCCCCGGCACGGCCTAGGGGTGGGCCGCCTGGAGCCCCTGTGTGTCCCCCCCGGTTGTACTTTGGCCGCACGGTAGCTCCTGGAACGCTGATTTTTTATATATATTTTCTGGATTTTTCCTGGCAGTTCTCGTAATGTGAAAACCTGAAATACAAAAACAGCCGAAAACAGAAACTGGCACTGGGGTGCACTGGATTAGTAGGTTAGTCCAAATATGATCAAAGGTGTATGGAAGTGTATGAATATCATAGCAATATCACCCAAAAGTGGCATGGAGCAAGCAGAAATTATAGATACGTTTTGGACGTATCAACATCCCCAAGCTTAATTCATGCTCGTCCTCGAGTAGGTAAATGATAACAAGAATAATTTCTGTGGTGACATGCTATTAACCATATAGGACTTTTTATAGTCATATGACAAAAGCTTACTGAGACAATGATTCTATAGTAATTAAATTGCCTCATGAGAAAATCACAAATGACTGAAAGTTTTACAACATGACATTGAAGCATCAAAAAGATTTGCAATGAACATGATGTGCAAATATGATAAAGTGATATGTAGCTTGCCCCCTTTAGTGAAGCAAAACATAAATGCAGGGGCACCTTCAAGGTTTTAAGTGATGACTAGATACAATGATTTCAAAATAAACGATATCATAATCATGCAAAAGACAATGCTACTTTGGAACAATGCACATTACACTTAGAATGACAATCATGCTCTCAGTAGTTGGTGCTTGAAGAAAGAAGGTGGAGACTCAACATAAAAGTAAAAGAATGGTTATGTGCTAGAGCTTTTTATTTTGAAAACATAGAAGCAATTTTGTCAACGGTAGTAGTACTTCATATGTGTCATGCATAAGACATCCTATAAGTTGCAAGCCTCATGCATCGAATACCAATAGTGCTCGCACCTTGTCCTAATTAGCTCGGATTTCCATGGGTTATCATTGCATTACATATGTTTCAACCAAGTGTCACAAAGGGGTACCTCTATGCCACCTGTACAAAGGTCCAAGGAGATAAATCGCATTTGATTTCTCGTTTTTGATAGATCTCAACTTGAGGACATCCATACCGGGACAACATAGAAAATAGATAATGGACTCCTCTTCAATGCATAAGCATATTCTCAAAAGAGATTGAGGATTAATGTCCAAGCTAAAACTTCCACCATGATGCATGGCTTTGGTTGGCGGCCCAATGTTCTTCTCTAACAATATGCATACTCAAACCATTCAACTCATGGCAAATCACCCTTACTTCGGACAAGACGAACATGCATAGCAACTCACATGATATTCAACAAAAGTGTGACAGTTGATGGCGTCCCCAGAAACATGGTTACCGCTCAGCAAGCAACTTATAAGAAATAAGATACATAGGCAACATATTCATTACCACAATAGTTTTTAAGCTACTTTCCCATGAGCTATGTATTGCAAAGTTAGTCTGCTTAGTACAGGTGGAGGTTAGCAAAAGACTGGGAGTGACCGACTAAGAGAGCAATGACGGTCATAATCATGCAGAGCGACAAAGCAACATTGAATCAGGCATGGTAGTTATATCGCTACTCAGAAATAAAAGATCATCAAGGCTTGACAGACTTTCTTTACAGTCTTAAATATGCGTGAGCATACGCCAAGTCAATAAAAATAAATTCTTGAAGGAAGATATTACTAAACCATACCACATCATAGGCAAACAAATCAAGTTGGCACTCCAATAACACATTGGGAATCCCCCAGCTATTTGAGACTAACCACAAGAAAACATGAACTACTAAGCGCCATCATGCACGTAGCATCTTTATCATAGACATATTAACCAATGCAACGGAAGCAAACTCTCTTAATGAGGTGAGCATGGTAATTAAAGAGAGTTCAAGCAACCAACTAAATAAAAGCTCTTTGAAAAGATAAGCATGAATACTAAGAGCAGAGCATGATAGTAGCTATTAAAAGACAAAGAACACACACAGCAAAGATAGACATGAAAATTCTATGTTATGTTCTAGGTAGAAGTGGAGCGTGTTTCTCTCCCACATAAAGAACGCTGAGTTCCGACTCGTTATGAAAAGCTAAAGAAAACTAAAAACAAGACGCTCCAAGCATAGCACATAGCACATGAAGTGATTAAAATATAGTGGAACGAAAGACGAACTGATAATGTTGATGGAGAAGGGGATGCACGGGGGCATCCCCAAGCTTAGACGCTTGAGTCTCCTTGAATATTTCTTGGGGGTGCACGGGGGCATCCCCAAGCTTGAGCGCTTGACACTCCTGAATCTTTTTATCATCTTCCCTCGCACACTTGAAAACTCCCTTCATACATAACTCATCATAATCTGATTAGCGAGGTTAGTACCCATAATAAAATAATTGCACCTTGATGGAAATAAAGATATTCTTGAAGTTCTACTGTTTCTCAAGATTGCCAAAAGGTTTTTGCAAAGAAAAAGCAAGCTCTTGGTTTGCAAAATGAAGGAAAGGCAAAACAGGACAGAATCTATGAAAAACAGAACAACAGGTAGTAATTGATTTGTTCGGGGCACTTCTTCAACTCAAATCAAAAAACTCAGAACAGATGCACGAAAGACAATTATATAGAGAACGCTGTAGAAAAAATTCAGACCAAAAAGATGATCTGGTGATTTTATACGAATTTTTCTATCCAAGGACAGAATATGTTTCCTGGACAGCACCTCACAACTTTTGAACTTTCCAGCAATCAGAGGCTATACTTGGCACAAAATTGAAAAGCAAAGATACAATGATGATGCTACTGTAGTAACAACATCAAGACACAACAAAAAGCAAAATAAAAATTTATTCATTGTGGGCTGCCTCCCAAAAGCGCTTTCTTTTATGCCTTTAAGCTAGGCATAGGACTTTAATGATGCTCTCGTAAGAATAAGAGCTGAAGAACAAAAGAGGGCATCAAGAAGCAAATGCCAAATACATTTAAGCCTAACATGCTTCCTATGCATAGGAATATTGCAATAGAATAATTCATTGAAGCACGAAGCAACTAGCATAGGAAGGCAAAACAAGCATAACTTCAAAATATTCACCATAAAGAGAGGAAACTTCTTATTATTAAGATATTTAGAACCAAGCCTCCCTCTCTCATTATAAATTTCAGTGGCATCATGGATGAACTCAACAATATAAGCATCACATAAAGCATTGTTACCATGATCCACATGCAAAAAGGTACTCTCACTCCCCACATAAGCATAATTTTTCTCATTGGTAATAGTGGGAGTAGGACTATCATAAACAACTTGAACACTATAGATTAGTTGTATATTAGGAGGGTGGTGTTCAACAAGGGAGTAATTCCCCTCATGATTATGACAAGTTTCATAAGGATAATTTCTCCTTATGTCATAGGTACCTTTATAATCACTATAGATTGGAGTTATAACATCATCATGGTAGAGAAGAGCATTATCATTGCTAGCAACTATATTTGTAATCATGTTGTCTTTATTCTTACTAGCAAAAGAATTATCAATTGTCACATCACTAGTGGGTAAAGGATTTGCAATCCTATCATCCCCAAGCTTAGAGCTTCCCATATCTTCACTTTCAGAGTTGGTACCAAAAAGATTTTCAAGATCATAAGCAGCATTATCATCATTTTCCCAATCACAATAAGTAACATGCATATCATAATCAAAATCATCTTCAATAGTACCTACGGACGTATCATCAAGATGATAATTAAGGCAATAAACTTCACCTTCTTCTTTAAACTTACAACCGTTAGGATAAAAGTTGATAGGAGGAATATGCTCAGGCCAGGTTGATACCCATTCTTCTTCCTTCTTGCTCCTCCTCCTCCTCCTCTTATTTTTCTTCTTCTTCACCTTAGGAGGGGGTGGTTGGAGATGAAGCTTCTCCACATATCCTGGTTTATCATTAGAAACAATAGGGGAAACTTGGGAGAAACTCTCCTTTTTATTAGCAGAAATATAAGAGACATTTTTATACTTTGGTAAAGTTCCCTCCTTTCTAATCTTACTTATGTAATCATTTTCATGGCAATTAACAACACAATAGAGATGGCAATTTTGAAAAGTGTTTTCTATTCCTATGGCATTATCATCTAGCCAAGAAGTCTTTTCTGATAACTCTTCACACATCAAAAATAACATAAGCTCATCATAAAGATCAGAGGTGATCATGTTATCACACAACCGGTTAATAGTTATGTTTTGAAAGTTCATGCATTGAAAATTAAAGTGACCCTCTATACGGCAAAGTTCACAAGTAAAAGGATAAAGGTCACACAATTCTCTAGCAATTTCATTTAGATCTCTGACCCAAGTGATTGTTCTTTCATGCTTATGTTGCTTACAATACTTCTCTTCTTCAATCATAGGCCTTTCACAAGGTCTATCCACTCCACAAAAATTAACATGCTTATATAAAACTTCATTTTTAGGAATTGGATCATGCATGTTGCAATCATCATGAACAATTTCATTTTCTTTGCAAGTCTCTTTAAAAGGTTTATGATACTTGATCCAATCCTCCTTAGGCATATTAAGATGTGAAGCAAAAGATTTGAGGAAATCAACAAGGAGTTGAGAATCAAGCCCAAACTTAGCACTAAACTTATTAAAACTTGTAGTTTCAGCAAAGGACTTAATGCAATCATACTCATAAATTATACCTGACTCTTTACCTTGGTCGATCTCCCAATCTTCAGTGTTGCATTGAATTCTTTCAAGGAGTTCCCATTTAGCATCAATCTTTTCGTTTGTGAAAGAACCCATAGAGGAAGCATCGAGCAAATCTTTATCCTGTCGAGAGAGCCTTGCATAGAAGTTATTAATAATAATATCTTTGGGGAGCCCATGATTAGGACATTTTAGCATTAACGTTTTCAGTCTCCCCCAAGCTTGAGCTATGCTCTCTCCGTCATGAGGATAAAAATTATAAACATAATTCCTATTCTCATGGACTTCATGAAGAGGATAAAACTTGGAGTAAAAGAGAGACTGGATCTCTTCCCACTCCAGCAGGTGAGAGTCATTTAGTAGCCTATACCATTCCAATGTTTTTCCTTTCAGTGACAAGGCAAATAATTTCCTCATGACAAACTCCCTCGATACACCTGCAAGCTTAAATAATGAACATAGTTGTGACAGATATAGCAAGTGTTCACCGGGATGTCTGTCTCCTGCATAACGATTAGCCAAAACATAATCGATAATACCAGCTGGTATTTTATAGGGCACAATTTCAGTAGGGGGAGGAGCAACCACCACAGGTGTGGGGCGTCTTCCCGCAAGCAACGATCCAATAGCATGGTTTTCCATAAACATAACTAGTGAAATAAAAACAAGAAACAAAAAGATTTAATTGCAAGATCTAAAGATATACCTTCAAGCGCTCACCTCCCCGGCAACGGCGCCAGAAATATCTTGATGTCTACACACGCTTCTACTCTTGTAGACTATGTTGGGCCTCCAAGCGCAGAGGTTTGTAGGACAGCAGCAATTTCCCTCAAGTGGATGACCTAAGGTTTATCGAACTCAGGGAAGTAGAGGTTGAAGATGGTCTCTCTCAAGCAACCCTGCAACTAAGATACAAGAAGTCTCTTGTGTCCCCAACACACCTAATACACTTGTTAGATGTATAGGTGCACTAGTTCGGCGAAGAGATGTTAAATGGCAAGTGATATGGATGGCAAAACAAAGTAATATAAATCTGTAATAAAAAGTGCAGCAAGCAAACAAGTGGTAAACGTGAGCACAAATGGTATTGCAATGGTGGAAACAAGGCCTAGGGATCATACTTTCACTAGTGGCAACTCCCAACAACATTAACATAATCGAATCACATGATATTTCCCATAAAACATGCAAAGGGGACACACTCGAAGGTCATTCCTTCGTGGTCAAGAGAGGACGAGAATTATGTAGGGCTACAAAAGCACACCTCAAAGTTCGTAGTTCTCAATCTAAGGATTTCCCAATGTCACTGCGGCCATCCAAAGAGAGTCCCACAATCACCACAACATATCTAAAGGATAGTCAAAGACAAGCACCAAGAGACTCTCAATCTTCAATCAACACACAAGAGAGGAAATCACTCATGAAAATATTGTTCTAATCCATGTCCAATAGACCGCTGTCACCTTGGTCTCGGGGATTATACTACATAAAGACAAGTGAGTACATCAATCTGATACATAGAGGAAGGGGAAATATCTTAGATTAACATAGCCTATGATCACAACGAAGATCACATCATGGGAGAGAGAATTGACCACATAGCTACTGGTAATAACCTCAGCCCCGAGGAGGAACTACTCCCGCATCATGGAGGGAGGAAGCAACGTCGATGGAGATGAATCCGGGGGCACTTCCCCGTCCCGGTAGGGTGCCGGCGCAGGAATTCTGGTCCCTCGAAGCTTGATGGCGATGGCGGCGGAGATCGGAATCGCGTCTGGAGAAAAGGGGTCTGGAATCAGGGTTTCCGCGACGGACCTTAAATATATGCCAAAGGGGGTCACCGGGGGAGTCCTGGGGGGCCCAGCCCCCCCCCCCCGGCGCGGCCTAGGGGTGGGCCGCCTGGGCAGGCCGCCTGGAGCCCCTGTGGGTCCCCCCCGGCTGTACTTTGGCCGCACGGTAGCTCCTGGAACGCTGATTTTTTATATATTTTTTCTGGATTTTTCCTGGCAGTTCTCGTAATGTGAAAACCTGAAATACAAAAATAGCCGAAAACAGAAACTGGCACTGTGGTGCACTGGATTAGTAGGTTAGTCCAAATATGATCAAAAGTGTATGGAAGTGTATGAATATCATAGCAATATCACCCAAAAGTGGCATGGAGCAAGCAGAAATTATAGATACGTTTTGGACGTATCAACGCGCAGGCTGCATTGCTTATGGCACGCGAGCTCCTGCACTACCGCCCCGTCGACGACTTCTATGAAGAATGGCTCGACCGCAACGCCGAGCTTGTCAGCGCCGCTGGGGGCTCTTTAGCGCCGTCCCTCTCCCTGCCTTGTCCACCTCCCCATGCGGACGACGTGGCCCATGAAGCTCCACTGCTACCTCCGCGTCAAGGCGTCGTCCAAGACCCAAGGCACGTGGCCCCACGGCGTGACTGCCCACGCGCGGCGCCAGTGCATGAAGAAGGAAGCTGCCAAGAGATCCAGCATCCCCAGATCTGACACAAGGTTATCAAACCAGTAGGAAAACCAAACAACACAACATAAACGGCACCTGCACACAAATAACAAATACTCGCAAGCCGACATGTAAAAGGGGTTGTCAATCCCTTTCGGGTAACGGACGTGAGAGAGTTGTAAATATTGATAGATCGAAGGCCAAATAAGATAAATTGCAGCAAGGTATTTTTGGGTTTTTGGTTTAATAGATCTGAAAATAAAAGCAAAGGAACATAGATTGTAAAGGGAAATAATATAAGGAAGAGACCCGAGGGCCGTAGATTTCACAAGTGGCTTCTCTCTAGAAAAATAGCAAACGATGGGTGAACCATTACTGTTGGGCAATTGTTAGAACTTCGAATAATCATGATGATATCCAGGCAATGATCATTATATATACATCACATCCAAGATTAGTAGACCGACTGTTGCCTGCATGTAATGCCCATGATGGGACTATACCTCCTACGTGTCGAGGCACGACTTAAAGGTATAAGCCCATTCTGGAATGATCTCAAGTTTGGTATCTTTGCACGACTCATGTAAAAGAGGGATCAAATTACAAAAGGAGATAGTTGGCTTACACTCGCCACTTCACTCAATACATTACATAAGCAAGACATCATTCAAAACATCACAACCCGACTACGGGTGAAGATCCAAAAGAAAGATACCAAAACATAAAGCCATAGGTCAGAATCACCCCTAGTAGAAACCACTACTGATCGTCGAAAAACGTCACAAGCATACGGCCACTCTCTTCATTGAGCTCCCAGTGAAGTACTTGGACCAGCTCCTGCATCAATCTCGGCTGAACCTGCATCTGGTGTTGTAGTATCTGTGAGCCACGAGGACTCAGCAATCCCATAACCATGGGTATCAAGACTAGCAAAGCTTTAAGGGTAGGAAGAGGGTAGAGTGGTGAGGTAGCAGCAGAGGCTGAGCATAATATGGTGGCTAACTTACGAGTACTAGAATAAGATGAGCATCTACGCAAACGGTCGCAACTAGTAGTGATCGCTAAAGATCCTGAACTACATACGAATCAAACATAACCCCACCGTGTTCTCTTCTCAAAGTGAAAAGAGACAGTCATGGTTACTCACACAGTTGTGTGTTTTACTTCGGATCCTCTGTCAAGTTTTCTACAATCGGACATTAACAAATTCCAATCTGCCACATAACTGCGGGCACGGCTTTCGGAAGATTATAACCCAGCAGGGGTGTCCCAACTTAGCCCGTCACAAGCTGTCACGATTAG
The DNA here is from genome assembly GCA_902687465.1 of Secale cereale. Taxonomy (NCBI): domain Eukaryota; kingdom Viridiplantae; phylum Streptophyta; class Magnoliopsida; order Poales; family Poaceae; genus Secale; species Secale cereale. The sequence goes on along the minus strand of LR738715.1, from coordinate 153,201,450 downwards.
CTGAAGTGATAAATATAATATCATCACCCCTTATCTTAGGGAAATCCGATCAGGCTCGGCTTCCCGGTGCACAAGACATTTCGACAATGGTAAAACAAGTCCAGCAAGACCTCCCGGCGTGCCGACACCCTGATAGTAGCCGCGCGTATCTCGTCTCAGGCCACGACCGGATGAGCACAGCGTACAGCGGCCAAACCCCAAGTTTCCAAGGGGGGCGCCGCACACGACTCTATTTGGGACCAACACCATCAGCACTGGCCCCCCCTTCTATGTAGAATTAAGAACCCGGGGACATGACCCCCTATGCAATTAATTAATTCATTTTAAGTTGTTATTATGAGCAAATTAAAACCAATGTTGGGCCTTGCTGGAGGAGTTTTATTCAAAGTCGAACTGTCAAGGGGTCCCCATCCACCCATCGTGTAAGGAACGCAAAATCAAGGAACATAATGCCGGTTTATCGGCGCCTAAGGTGGCATGAGTGGAACAAAACACCGAGCAAAAGGCCAAGCCTTCCACCCATGCCCAGTATATAGGTGTGTTAATAATAATTATAGATATTGTGATATTCCAACAACAAGTTCCCTCCTGGAACGATCTTCATCTTCACCTGCAACTAACAACGCCATAAGAGGGGCTGAGAAAGCGGGTAACATAGCCAAACAGTGGTTTTGCTAGGAAGGTTTCAAAGGTTAGAGGTTTCATGGCAACAAGGAGAGGCTGACATAAAAGATGGGTAGCGCGACATGTAACGATAGCATCGAGACAACTAAGCATGGCAATGGTAGTAAAGGTATCCAAAGGTATGATCATCTTGCCTGGGATTCCGCAAGGTAGAAGAACAAATCCATGAAGTAGTCGAAGCAACATAGTCGAGTGAATCCTCACAACTCCGGAACGGAACCGAAGCTAACAAGAGAAGCAACCGGAAAGAAGCAAACAACACGGTAAACACACAAGCATAAACATGGCATACGATGCACATCCAAGTATGATGCATGTCCGGTTTAAATATGCATGGCATGGCAAAGTGCACAAACAAGTACTACAAGTTAAGTGGAGCTCAATATGCAACGAGTTGCATATTGACGAAACACCACATTTTAATTATTTAGTTGACTCTCGTTTATTTACAAGACAAGATCAAATGTTTTTAACATAGCAAGAGGTGAAACAAAAGTAAACTACCTATCTAGGCAATTTAAATGAGGCCGGAAATACCAACAACAATTCTGGAAAACCCCATATGCACGTTTAGTAATTTTAAGCAAACAACAATTCACACATATAATGTTGTTAACATGATGCGGATGACATGATCAAGTTTATGCAATTTAGTTAAACATTAACAAGAAGAGATATGAAGATGATACGGAGTATTAGTCGCCGTGGTGGAAAGAAAGGGTGCCACGGCAACGATCCGAAAATGATGCAACGGCAACATCTCGGTTCCGGTAACTCGTTGAGAGACCGGAGCAAAAGAAAGATGGCAGAGAGCATGTCGAACAAGATGAAAGGTGGGGTGATCCCGTCACCGGGTTCCCACGAGTCGGCGACGAGGCAACCGAGGAGCATGACAAAAGGACGAAACGGGCACGAAGCACACAAGGGAAACATCTCATACAACACAACAGGCAACCATCCACGGGTCATCGTCTCGGGGTTATACCTTCGGAACGTTCATTCTCGGAGGGGGTTCGAGTCGTCGAGGGACGTAGTGGTACACGGGGCGTAGAGGAAGTAGTCGTTTCGTAGAGGTACACATTCGTAGAGGAAGTAGGCGTTCTCGTTTCGTAGATGTACTTGACGGTTCCGATGGCTCCGGGCGTCGTGGTACTCATGTTGGTGTAGTGGAACTTGACGCATCGTCGTGGTACTTGCCAAAACAACCTCGGAGGTAGTCGTACACACATGTAGATGAACTTGACGGATCTCGGGGTCCCTCGTTTATATGAACTTTACAAAAACAAAAGGGGGCAGCAAGGTCTTGGCGAGGCGTTTATGACGGTCAAACATCCTAGCTACACCCGAAGGCAGCGGGGCTTGCGAACAGGGTGGTCGCAGCGGGTACAAGGAGACGAACAGCGGGAACGGGTGGAGATGGTGGTGGAGCCGCATGGCTCAATGGAAAACAGGGGCGGCGGAGCTCACGCAGCACCATGGGAAGCGAGGCTGGGTGACGCTGGTCGCCAAAAAGGGCAGCGACGGGTCGGTGAGGAGGACGGCGCTTGGGTGCGAGCACCATGGCAGGGCGGTGGCTGACGGTGGAGCATGATCCCGGCATCAGAGGGCGTGGAGGCGTCGGAGATGGACTGGGGAGCTCCGGCGCGGGTGGACGCGGCAGCTCCTGGCCGCGGGAACAAGGCACGGGCGCGGCCTGCTCGAGGGGGCTCTGGCGTGGTGGCGGGCACCCGGCGCTGGAGGGCGCGCTGGAGGCGCGATGGCAGGAGGTAGGGCGCGGGCGCTGTCGCCTTGAGACGGAGGGGAAGGCGCAGGGCCATGGCGATGCGGGGCGAGGCGAGAGGATGGAGAGGTGCGGGCGAAGGGGAAAATGAGGAGAGGGAGATCGAGGGAGCGAGGCGGCTCGGCCTCTTGGGCGCGACGGGGAAGGGGAGATGGCGAAGGGAGAGCGAGGGGACGAGGAGATGGGATCGGGGAGAGGAGCAAGCGATGCGGGACTCTGGCGGCGCAGGGAGAGAGCGAGGGGAGAGGGTGAGGTCGCTAGGGTTAAGGGCGATTGGGCCAATGGGCCAGATGGAGGCTGCATGAGGCCTCAGTT
>LR738715.1:153165738-153198326 GCA_902687465.1 Secale cereale | reverse complement strand
GATAAATATGTGATAAACAATCTGGACATAATAATATTTCTCCAACAAAACTCAATAGCATTCACCACAAAGTAGTAATCAACACCGATGGAGTAGAGAGGATAGGTAGTACGAGTTACAACACGAGTTGCGATTGTAAGATGAGATTTGGATGAAGATGGAGATGGTGCTGGTGTTGGGGATGATGTTGATGATGATCTCGATGATGCCCGTGACGATGGTGATGACGATGGCGACGATCTCCCCTTCCGGGAGGTGATCTCCCCGGCGGAATCTGCCCGCCGGAGATGCCCTTTTCTTCTCTGTAGGTTTCCGCCTCGGAGCGGCGGCGGAACTCCGTAAAAAGTCTTCTTTTTAGGGTTTTCGGAGAACGGAGAGTATATAGGCAAAAGGGGGCATCCGGAGGTGGGCCAGGGGCTCCAGGCGCCCCCCGGCGCGGCCAGGCGGCACGCCCCCAGGCCGCCTGGGCACCCTGTGGCCCCCCTCTGGCTCCCCTTTTGCGTGTCTTCGTGATTCATCTGAGAAATATCTCCCGTCAATTTTCAGGTAATTTGGAGGTATTCTTCTTCAGCAACTCAGCATCCACTTTTTACTGCTGAATCTTGCGTCTGCTGTTCCGGCATCGGAGAGTTTGCAAACTGTGTAAAATAGACCAAAACAACATAAGAACATCACCGTAACGTGAAATATATCAATGAATAAGGATAAATTATGATACAAAATAGTGATGCATTTTGGACGTATCAACACCCCCAAGCTTAGACCTCGCTTGTCCCCAAGCGAATATGAACTCGGTAAACCTGTCCACAAGTTTAGAGAGTGAAGTGTCGATAAATAGAATATGGACAAGACGCATCATAGTTTCTTTACCAACTCAAATATCCTCAACAGCAATCTTCAACTCATAAGGCCCTTATGAAAGAGTGATAACACTTATATTCGAAAGTAGGGCTAAGGAAACTCATTATATCATGGCAAACATGTCCTTTGGTCAAAGAACAACAATAGATTTAACTTTTGCTCTTATATTTGATGAGATCAATTGAAGCTTTTTGAAAATAACATGTTAATAGGCAAGAAGTGAAAGTGTTAACACAAAGGAAGATGTTTGCCTTAGCTGGGCATGACAAACAACTTACTTATCGAATGATAATGTCAACAAGGATATGATATGACAAATCTTAATGCAGCTTTATATGAATGAATCCTTATCAACATCAAACGTCTGCTCTCTTTGAGAAATAGAAGGAAGTAGAAGTAACTGACTCAATTTAAAATTAAAAGATAGGCACTGCTCTAGGGTAGTAGGGAAAATTCATGTGCTATCCTCAAATCAAACAGAATGAAAACAAGTTTTTAGGGGTGCATGATTTGTCAACGAATGCTGATAGATAACTCAATTGCTTTTTGAGCTCGACAAGTTTCGAGGAACGGCTCCCGCACGAGGACGATAACATCCTCTTATTCTCCTTTGTTTATCACTGCCAAAGTTTTCTGATTTCTCATGAACAAAGCGTGAAGGAGGGTTTGTTTGTTATATTATTTTTAAGCCGGGCGCACTCTATGCCAGCTCCTTCTCGTATTATGGGTTTGCACATTATACATGCAATCCTGGGGTGAAGCTTGTCCAACTCAAAAAGACTATGAATTAGCTATTACTTCCTCATGAGCTAAAACAGAGGCACAAAATAAAAGATTTTGAACATTTGAGGATAACACATAAATTATATACTTTTAGGAGGTGGTAGCGGAATACCACGAGTAGGTAGGTATGGTGGACTCATATGGAAGGTATTGGCGTAAGGGTATGGATGCACAAGCAGAATACCGCTTAGTACAGAGTTAGGCTAGCAAAGGTTTTGAGAGAACAGACAATTGATGATGACTAAGATGCAAAGCAATATAAAGCATGAACATTGAAATAAGCATAACACATCAAGTTGTCTTCCTTGTCAGCATAACACTTCAAGCATAATAACATAAAGTTTTGGCTATGTTGATAATTTAAGAAAATCATGCTTGTTGTTATGACCAAAGCTATATTTGCCAAGATTAAATAAGGTTTCATAGCCATACCTGACATAAGGTCAATACTCCCCATAAGAATCATCATATAAGGTCGATTGCGTGAAGAGAATACCGAGTGCAGCAAAAGGAACCGATAAACTTCTTATTAATATTCCATCATAAACGACTCCACACTCACGGATACAATTCCTCACCGAAGGAGCGATAGACCTCAATGCACACACCTATCTCATATAACAACCTCCCTAGACATGATACGACTCTACTTGACTCTAAAAGACAAAAGGTAAAGATAAAGATACCGGGCACTCCCCCAAGCTTGGAACAAGCCAAGGGAATGCCATTACCCCAGGAGATTTCACTCATCATCCTTTTTGGCGTTGATCAAGTAGTCCTTGGCGAAACGCTTCCATGGAAGGGGTTCTCCAGTCTCATATGAGAAGCTCGTCTCCTGAATCCTGCATTCAGCACCCAAACCCATGCGCAGAAACCTTAGTTCATACTCACAGTTCTGGTTATGTAGATCATTAATTTTCCCTTGGAGCTCTATAATTCTTTCTTCAGACGCGGCGATTCTTTCCCACATCTCCTTCATCTCCTTCAGGAAGTAGTTCTTCAGCTCGTTGGTGATGTCAAAGTTAGCTTCGACACCATGCTCGGTCATCTTCTTGTACTCGAAGACTTCTTGCTCCACTTCTTCCAGCCTGGCCTGGATGCTCCCCTCCTTGATAGGTCCCTTCAGATCTTCTTGATGAAGGACACCGTCCTCCATCCGAACAACCTGAGGGTGCTTCTTCACCTCAGCGAGGTAAGGGTTGATGACGTTGACGACGAACTTGTCCTCGGGGGAACTTGGAGAAGCCTGAAGGAAATATGCCCTAGAGGCAATAATAAAGTTATTATTTATTTCCTTATATCATGATAAATGTTTATTATTCATGCAAGAATTGTATTAACCGGAAACTTAATACATGTGTGAATACATAGACAAAACAGTATGTCCCTAGTATGCCTCTACTAGACTAGCTCATTGATCAAAGATGGTTATGTTTCCTAGCCATAGACATGAGTTGTCATTTGATCAACGGGATCACATCATTAGGAGAATGATGTGATGGACAAGACCCATCCGTTAGCATAGCACTATGATCGTTTAGTTTAACTGCTATTGCTTTCTTCATGACTTATACATGTTCCTATGACTATGAGATTATGAAACTCCCGAATACCGTAGGAACACCTTGTGTGCTATCAAACGTCACAACGTAACTGGGTGATCATAAAGATGCTCTACAGGTGTCTTCGAAAGTATTCGTGGTGTTGGCATAGATCAAGATTAGGATTTGTCACTCCGACTGTCGGAGAGGTATCTCTGGGCCCTCTCGGTAACACACATCACAATAAGCCTTGCAAGCAAAAGACTAATGAGTTGGTCACGAGATGATGTGTTACGGAACGAGTAAAGAGACTTGCCGATAACGAGATTGAACTAGGCATAGAGATACCGACGATCGAATCTCGGGCAAGTAACATACCGTTTGACAAAAGGAACAACGTATGTTGTTATGCGGTTCTGACCGATAAAAGATCTTCGTAGAATATGTAGGAGCCAATATGAACATCCAGGTTCCGCTATTGGTTATTGACCGAAGATGAGTCTCGGTCATGTCTACATAGTTCTCGAACCCGTAGGGTCCGCACGCTTAACGTTTGATGACGATCGGTATTATGAGTTTTTGAGTATTGATGTACCGAAGGTAGTTCGGAGTCCCGGATGAGATCACGGACATGACGAGGAGTCTCGGAATGTCCGAGACATAAAGATTGATATATTGGACGGCTATATTCGGACACCGGAAGTATACCGGAAAAGTTTCGGATTTATCGGGAATGACGGAGGGGGTTACCGGAACCCCCTACGAGAGGGGATGGTCCATAGTGGGCCTAAAGGGAAAGAGAGAGGCAGCCCATAGGGCTGGCCGGCGCCCCCACCTAGGGTTCCTAGTTGGACTAGGATTGGGGGGGCGCCACCTCTCCTATTCCTTTCCCCCTTCTTCCTTTCGGTGAATCCTACTAGGAATAGGATTGCAATCCTGTTCCTAGTAGGACTCCCTCCCTAGCCGCACCAGGAAGGGCCGGCCGGCCTCCCTCCCCTGCTCCTTTATATACGGGGGCAGGGGGGCACCCAAAGACACACAAAAGTTGAATTGTTTTAGCCGTGTGCGGTGCCCCCCTCCACAGAATCACACCTCGGTCATACCGTCGCGGAGCTTAGGCGAAGCCCTGCGCCGGTGAACACATCATATCCGTCACCATGTCGTCGTGCTGACGAAACTCTCCCGTGAAGCTCAACTGAATCAAGAGCTCGTGGGACGTCATCAAGCTGAACGTGTGCTGAACGCGGAGGTTCCGTACGTTCGGTGCTTGATCGGTTGGATCGCGAAGAAGTTCGACAACATCAACCGCGTCACTTGACGCTTCCGCTCCCGGTCTACGAGGGTACGTAGACACACTCTTCCCTCTCGTTGCTATGCATCTGGTAGATAGATCTTGCGTGATCGTAGGAAAATTTTAAAATACTACGTTCCCCAACAGTGGCATCAGAGCCAGGTCTATGCGTAGATGATATGCACGAGTAGAACACAATGAGATTGTGGACGATACTAGTCATACTGCTTACCAGCATGTCATACTTTGCTTCGGCGGTATTGTGAGATGAAGCGGCCCGGACCGACATTACGCGTACGCTTACGCGAGACTGGTTTCACCGTTATGAGCACTCGTTGCTTAAAGGTGACTGGCGGGTGTCTGTCTCTCTCACTTTAGCTGAATCAAGTGTGGCTACGCCCGGTCCTTGTGAAGGTTAAAACAGCACATACTTGATGAAACATCGTTGTGGTTTTGTATGCGTAGGTAAGAACGGTTCTTGCTAAGCCCATAGCAGCCACGTAAAACTTGCAACAACAAAGTAGAGGACGTCTAACTTGTTTTTGCAGGGCATGTTGTGATGTGATATGGTCAAGACATGATGAGTTATACGGTTTTGTATGAGATGATCATGTTTTGTAAAGTTATCGGCAACTGGCAGGAGCCATATGGTTGTCGCTTTATTGTATGAAATGCAATCGCCATGTAATTGCTTTACTTTATCACTAAGCGGTAGCGATAATTGAGGAAGCAATAGTTGGCGAGACGACAACGATGCTACGATGGAGATCAAGGTGTCGCGCCGGTGACGAAGGTGATCATGACGGTGCTTTGGAGATAGAGATCAAAAGCACAAGATGATGATGGCCATATCATGTCACATATTTTGATTGCATGTGATGTTTATCTTATTATGCTTCTTATTTTGCTTAGAACGACGGTAGCATTATAAGATGATCCCTTACTAAATTTCAAGGTATAAGTGTTCTCCCTGAGTATGCACCGTTGCGAAAGTTCGTCGTGCTGAGACACCACGTGATGATCGGGTGTGATAAGCTCTACGTTCAAATACAACGGGTGTAAGCCAGTTTTGCACACGCAGAATACTCGGGTTAAACTTGACGAGCCTAGCATATACAGATATGGCCTCGGAACACTGGAGACCGAAAGGTCGAGCGTGAATCATATAGTAGATATGATCAACATAAGATGTTCACCATTGAAAACTACTCCATCTCACGTGATGATCGGACATGGTTTAGTTGATTTGGATCACGTGATCATTTAGATGACCAGAGGGATGTCTATCTAAGTGGGAGTTCTTTAAATTAATATGATTAAATTGAACTTTAATTTATCATGAACTTAGTCCTGGTAGTATTAGCATATCTATGTTGTAGATCAATAGCTCGCGATGTTGCTCCACGTTTATTTTTTATATGTTCCTAGAGAAAACTAAGTTGAAAGATGTTAGTAGCAATGATGCGGAATTGTTCCGTGATCTGAGGTTTATCCTCATTGCTACACAGAAGAATTATGTCCTTGATGCACCGCTAGGTGACAGACCTATTGCAGGAGCAGATGTAGACGCTATGAACGTTTTGACAAAAGTTCAGTATGATGACTACTTGATAGTTTAGTGCACCATACTTTACGGCTTATAACCGGGACTTCAAAAATGTTTTGAACGCCACGGAGCATATAAGATGTTCCAAGAGTTGAAATTAGTATTTCATACTCATGCCCGTGTCGAGAGGTATGAGACCTCTGACAGTACTTTGCCTACAAGATGGAGGAGAATAGCTCAACCAGTGAGCATGTGCTCAGATTGTCTGGGTACTGCAGTTGCTTGAATCAAGTGGGAGTTAATCTTCCAGATATGATAGTAATTGACAAAGTTCTCTAGACACTATCACCAAGTTAGTAGAACTTCGTGATGAACTATAATATGCAAGGGATGACGAAAGTAATTCCCAAGCTCTTCGCAATGCTGAAATCGGCGAAGGTAGAAATCAAGAAAGAGCATCAAGTGTTGATGGTTAACAAGACCACTTGTTTCAAGTAAAGGGCAAAGAGATAGAAGGGGAACTTCAAGAAGAATGACAAGCAAGTTGTCACTCCCGTGAAGAAACCCAAAGCTAAACTCAAGCCTGAAACAAGTGCTTCTACTGCAAAGGAAATGGTCACTGGAAGTGGAACTGCCCTAGATACTTGGCGGATAAGAAGGATGGCAAAGTGAACAAAGGTATATTTGATATACAGATTATTGATGTGTATTTTACTAGTATTCATAGCAACCCCTCGGTATTTGATACTGATTTAGTTGCTAAAAAGTAGTAACTCGAAATGGGAGTTGCATAATGAACAGAAACTAGTTAAAGGATGAAGTGACGATGTGTATTGGAAATAGTTCCAAGATTGATATGATCATCATCGCACACTCCCTATACTTTCGGGATTAGTGTTGAACCTAAATAAGTGTTATTTGGTGTTTATGTTGAGCATGAATGTGATTTGATCATGTTTATTGCAATACGATTATTCATGTAAGTTAGAGAATAATTGTTGTTCTGTTTACATGAATAAAACCTTCTATGGTCATACACCCAATGAAAATGGTTTGTTGGATCTCGATCGTGTGATACACATATTCATAATATTGAAGCCAAAAGATGCAAGGTTAATAATGATAGTGCAACTTATTTGTGGCACTGCCGTTTAGGTCATATTGGTGTAAAACGCATGAAGAAACTCCATAATGATGGACTTTTGGAATCACTTGATTATGAATCACTTGGTGCTTGCGAACCATGCCTCATGGGCAAGATGACTAAAACTCTGTTCTCCGGAACTATGGAGCGAGCAACATATTTGTTGGAAATCATACATACTGATGTATGCGGACCAATGAGTGTTGAAGCACGCGGCGGGTATCGTTATTTTCTGACCTTCACTGATGATTTAAGCAGATATGGGTATATCTACTTAATGAAACACAAGTCTGAAACATTTGAAAAGTTCAAAGAATTTCAGAGTGAAGTAGAGAATCATCGTAACAAGAAAATAAAGTTTCTACGATCTGATCGTGGAGGAGAATATTTGAGTTACGAGTTTGGTCTTCATTTGAAACAATGTGGAATAGTTTCACAACTCACGCCACCTGGAACACCACAGCGTAATGGTGTGTCCGAACGTCATAACCGTACTTTATTGGATATGGTGCGATCTATGATGTCTCTTACCGATTTATCACTATCGTTTTGGGTCATGCATTAGAGACAGCTGCATTCACGTTAAATAAGGGCCTCATCTGAATCCGTTGAGACAACGCCTTAAGAACTGTGGTTTGGCAAGAAACCAAAGTTGTTGTTTCTTAAAGTTTGGGACTGCAATACCTATGTGAAAAAGTTTCAACATGATAAGCTCGAACCCAAACCGGAGAAGTAAATCTTCATAGGATACCCAAAAGAGACTGTTGGGTACACCTTCTATCACAGATCCGAAGGCAAGATTTTCGTTGCTAAAAATGGATCCTTTCTAGAGAAGGAGTTTCTCTCGAAAGAAGTGAGTGGGAGGAAAGTAGAACTTGATGAGGTAATTGTACCTTCTCCCATATTGGAAAGTAGTACATCACAGGAAATTGTTCCAGTGATTCCTACACCAATTAGTGAGGAAGTTGATGATAATGATCATGAAACTTCGGATCAAGTTTCTACTAATCGTCGTAGATCAACCAGAGTACGTTCCGCACCAGAGTGGTACGGCAACCCAGTTCTGGAAATCATGTTACTAGACCATGATGAACCTACGAACTATGAGGAAGCGATGATGAGCCTAGATTCCGCAAAATGGCTTGAAGCCATGAAATCTGAGATGGGATCCATGTATGAGAACAAAGTATGGACTTTGGTTGACTTGCCCGATGATCGGTAGGCCATCGAAAATAAATGGATCTTCAAGCGGAAGACCGACGCAGACGGTAATATTACTGTTTACAAAGCTCGACTTGTTGCGAAAGGTTTTCGACAAGTTCAAGGAGTTGACTACGATGAGACTTTCTCACCTGTAACGATGCTTAAGTCTGTCCGAATCATGTTAGCAATTGCCGCATTTTATGATTATGAAATCTGGCAAATGGATGTCAAAACTGCATTCCTAAATGAATATCTCAAAGAAGAGTTGTATATGATGCAACCAGAAGGTTTTGTCGATCCAAAAGGTGCTAACAAATTATGCAAGCTCCAGCGATCCATCTATGGACTGGTGCAAGCATCTCGGAGTTGGAATATACGCTTTGATGAGGTGATCAAAGCATATGGTTTTATACAGACTTTTGGAGAAGCCTGTATTTACAAGAAGTGAGTGGGAACACTACAACCTTTCTGATAAGTATATGTGAATGACATATTGTCGATCGGAAATGATGTAGAATTTTCTGGAAAGCATAAAGGAGTGTTTGAAAGGAATTTTCAAAGAAAGACCTCGGTGAAGCTGCTTACATATTGAGCATCAAGATCTATATAGATAGATTAAGACGCTTGATAAGACTTTCGATGAGTACATACCTTGATAAGATTTTGAAGTAGTTCAAAATGGATCAGTCAAAGAAGAAGTTCTTGCCTGACTTGTAAGGTGTGAAGTTGAGTAAGACTCAAAGCCAGACCACGGCAGAAAAAATATAGAGAGAATGAAAGTCATTCCCTATGCCTCAGCCATAGGTTCTATAAAGTATGCCATGCTGTGTACAAAACATGTTGTGTACCTTGCCAAGAGTTTGACAGGGAGGTACAATAGTGATCCAGGAGTAGATCACTGTACAGCGGTCAAAAGTATCCTTAGTAATTGAATGACTAAGGAAATATTTCTCGATTATGGAGGTGATAAAGAGTTCGTCGTAAAGGGTTGCGCCGATGCAAGCTTTGAAACTAAATCCAGATAACTCTAAGTATCAATCTGGATGCGTATTGAAAGTGGGAGCAATTAGCTAGAGTAGCTCCATGCAGAGCATTGTAGACATAGAAATTTGCGAAATACATAGGGATCTGTATATGACAGACCCGTTGACTAAACTTCTCTCACAAGCAAAACATGATCACACCTTATTACTCTTGGGTATTAATCACATAGCGATGTGAACTAGATTATTGACTCTAGTAAACCCTTTGGGTGTTGGTCACATAACGATGTGAACTATCGATATTAAATCACATGGCGATGTGAGCTAGATTATTGACTCTAGTGCAAGTGGGAGACTGAAGGAAATATGCCCTAGAGGCAATAATAAAGTTATTATTTATTTCCTTATATCATGATAAATGTTTATTATTCATGCTAGAATTGTATTAACCGGAAACTTAATACATGTGTGAATACATAGACAAAACAGTATGTCCCTAGTATGCCTCTACTAGACTAGCTCATTGATCAAAGATGGTTATGTTTCCTAGCCATAGACATGAGTTGTCATTTGATCAACGGGATCACATCATTAGGAGAATGATGTGATGGACAAGACCCATCCGTTAGCATAGCACTATGATCGTTTAGTTTAACTGCTATTGCTTTCTTCCTGACTTATACATGTTCCTATGACTATGAGATTATGCAACTCCCGAATACCGTAGGAACACCTTGTGTGCTATCAAACGTCACAACATAACTGGGTGATCATAAAGATGCTCTACAGGTGTCTCCGAAAGTATTCGTGGTGTTGGCATAGATCAAGATTAGGATTTGTCACTCTGACTGTCGGAGAGGTATCTCTGGGCCCTCTCGGTAACACACATCACAATAAGCCTTGCAAGCAAAAGACTAATGAGTTAGTCACGAGATGATGTGTTATGGAACGAGTAAAGAGACTTGCCGATAACGAGATTGAACTAGGTATAGAGATACCGACGATCGAATCTCGGGCAAGTAACATACCGTTTGACAAAAGGAACAACGTATGTTGTTATGCGGTTCTGACCGATAAAAGATCTTCGTAGAATATGTAGGAGCCAATATGAACATCCAGGTTCCGCTATTGGTTATTGACCGAAGATGAGTCTCGGTCATGTCTACATAGTTCTCGAACCCGTAAGGTCCGCACGCTTAACGTTTGATGACGATCGGTATTATGAGTTTTTGAGTATTGATGTACCGAAGGTAGTTCGGAGTCCCGGATGAGATCACGGACATGACGAGGAGTCTCGGAATGTCCGAGACATAAAGATTGATATATTGGACGGCTATATTCAGACACCGGAAGTATACCGGAAAAGTTTCGGATTTATCGGGAATGCCGGAGGGGGTTACCGGAACCCCCTACGAGAGGGGATGGTCCATAGTGGGCCTAAAGGGAAAGAGAGAGGCAGCCCATAGGGCTGGCCGGCGCCCCCACCTAGGGTTCCTAGTTGGACTAGGATTGGGGGGGCGCCACCTCTCCTATTCCTTTCCCCCTTCTTCCACATAGCTCTCAATATAATCATGTTCATAATTTATGGCGGGTTCAATACCTTTATCAATTTCCCAATCTTCGGTATTCCTCTGGATTCTTTCAAGGAGATCCCACCTTTCTTCAACACTCTTCTTCTGAAACACCCCACTAGAGGAGGCATCCAGCATCTCCTTATCCTGACGAGAAAGCCTGGCATAAAAATTTGTAAGTATAATTTCCTTGGGAAGCTTATGAATAGGGCATTTGAGCATTAGGGACTTCAATCTCCCCCAAGCTTGAGCAATGCTTTCTCCGTCACGAGACCTAAAGTTATAGATATAATTCCTGTCTTGATGAATTTCATGAAGAGGATAAAACTTAGTATAAAAGAGAGACATAAGCTCCTGCCAGTCCAGCAAGTGTGAGTTATCGAGAAGCCCATACCAATCTGAAGCTTTATCTATAAGTGATACGACAAACAATTTCCTCATGACAAACTCCCTCGATACACCTGCAAGCTTAAATAATGAACATAGTCGTGACAAATATAGCAAGTGTTCACCAGGATGTCTGTCTCCTGCATAACGATTAGCCAAAACATAATCGATAATGCCAGCTGGTATTTTATAAGGCACAATTTCAGTAGGGGGAGGATCAACCACCACAGGTGTGGGGCGTCTTCCCGCAAGCAACGCTCCAATAATAGGGTTGTCCATAAGGACAAAGAGCAGCAATAGCAAAAATAAAAACAGAATTATAAAAAGACTTTCTTACCAGTTTCACTTTACCAATAGCGCTACGCTCCCCGGCAACGGCGCCAGAAAACGGTACTTGATGACCCTCAACCGTAAGGGATCTGTTGCAGCGTTTTCGATAAGTAAGAGTGTCGAACCCAACGAGGAGCAGAAGGTATTGATAAGCGATTCTGAGCAAGAAATTACTGCAAGCACTGAAAGATAACTTTTAGGGGTTTTCTCGATATAAGCAACAGGAATGTAATGGCAAGTAATGTAAAAGGTACTGAAAGTAACAAGTGGCCCAATCCTTTCTTAGCAAAGGAGAGGCCTAGCAACTGAACTTATAAAGACTAAAGCGTTCTTGAGGACACACGGGAGAGGTAGTCATGTGCTTTCGCCATATTCCGTATCGATACTATGTTATGTGTTGATAAGTGTTGGTGGGTGGATCTATGCTAGTGCACTCTCTAGACTAAGATGAATGCACTCTTATGATTAAACACCTTGCAAGCATCCGCAAATACAAGATAGAATTTAAGGCAAAAGCCTAACCATAGCAATACAATCGAGGATCCATTATTCCCTTATGCAAAAGCGTGCGAACTGGGGTTCAGGTTTCTGTCACTCCGGCAACCCACCATAAGCATTCTTTATACACAATGTATTCTCCTAGGTCCTTAATAAGGCGAAGTGTTGGGTGTTCGACTCACACAACACCACTAGTAGAATGACAACGCAACTTAAGTATCAAACAACACATATTACTTCAACATCATATGACTACTAACAACAAGACTTTCCCCATGTCCTCAAGAACTAAGGTAGCTACTCACGAGACATAAAAGAGATCATGATCAGTGGGGATAAATATGTGATAAACAATCCGGACATAATAATATTTCTCCAACAAAACTCAATAGCATTCACCACAAAGTAGTAATCAACACCGATGGAGTAGAGAGGATAGGTAGTACGAGTTACAACACGAGTTGCGATTGTAAGATGAGATTTGGATGAAGATGGAGATGGTGCTGGTGTTGGGGATGATGTTGATGATGATCTCGATGATGCCCGTGACGATGGTGATGACGATGGCGACGATCTCCCCTTCCGGGAGGTGATCTCCCCGGCGGAATCTGCCCGCCGGAGATGCCCTTTTCTTCTCTGTAGGTTTCCGCCTCGGAGCGGCGGCGGAACTCCGTAAAAAGTCTTCTTTTTAGGGTTTTCGGAGAACGGAGAGTATATAGGCAAAAGGGGGCATCCGGAGGTGGGCCAGGGGCTCCAGGCGCCCCCCCCCCTCCCCCGACGCGGCCGGGGGGGGCGCCCCCAGGCCGCCTGGGCACCCTGTGGCCCCCCTCTGGCTCCCCTTTTGCGTGTCTTCGTGATTCATCTGAAAAATATCTCCCGTCAATTTTCAGGTAATTTGGAGGTATTCTTCTTCAGCAACTCAGCATCCACTTGTTACTGCTGAATCCTGCGTCTGCTGTTCCGGCATCGGAGAGTTTGCAAACTGTGTAAAATAGACCAAAACAACATAAGAACATCACCGTAACGTGAAATATATCAATGAATAAGGATAAATTATGATATAAAATAGTGATGCATTTTGGACGTATCAATGGCACCGGGTAAAAAACGGAAGAGGAAGAGGTAAAACAAAGTTGCTTCTTTGACAAACAAGTGAAACCAAAGAACCTTGAGAGGTTGAACAATCTTGAAGGAAAGAATACAACAGAGATGAACGAAGTTAAGAGCACTCTGTTAGAAAAGAGTAACGAGGAGCATTATGAGAACCTTGTAGGTTGAACGACATGAAACAAGAGCATACGAACCAAAATAATATGAAACCACAACGGTATAGCCAAGGAATAAGAATGACATAGTTTGGACAGCACTCCGTCTGAAAATGGAAGGAATTGAACAAAAACATGCCAAGTTGGAAAGATACTTGCTGAAATGAACAACACACATCCTCTGAAACAATTGAAAGAATGGCACAAGGGTAAGAAAGATTTCAGATAGCACTCCGGTTAAAAAGATAGGCAAAACTTGATAACATGACGTAACTTGAATGAAGAATACAACACTCCGGTTAAATGATAAGATAAAACGAGATGATGGTCAAAGAGAGCAATAACACAATGCCTCCGGAATGAAAGAATATAAGCTAGATCATTGGAAAGAAAAGAATGGAGAAGAAAATGACAACTTCTCCCAAAATTGAATTTGAAAGAGCATCCTTACGAAGAAGGGTTGCATAGAGTTGTTGGAAATTCAACAACGAGAAGAATAAGCTTGATGTGGGCTTATGGAAAACATCTCAAAATTATGAGGTGACAACCAGCCATTGACGGAAACATTTAATTGGACTGAGATCAACAAGGAGATGAAAAACTTATTTCACCGGAATGATAAATGAAGAACTTGGGTCATTTATAAGCACCATAATTAGCAACAATCCTAAGAGAAAGCTTTTAGATGAAATGCAACCCAAGATTACTCCAACGAATAAATTGAAGGGTTTAAATATCTCATTCCTGACATTGTGAATCATGAAACATGAAGGAAAATTGTCAAAAATGACATAACACCATCTGAAAAGATAAGGTAGAAAGAATTGCAATTGGAAGCATGGTGAAGAATGCTTGAGCTCCAACAAGAATCTTGATGAAGACTTCAAGGATGAATTAAAACATGAAGAACCACCATGAAAACTCCGGTAATGACAGCATGAGAAGTGTAAGATGAAAAGAATAAGATTAAAGGCCTGCGATGAATTAGATGGAGGTTTGGAATGATATAATTGAAATAACTTGGAGCTCCGGAAAACAAAATGAACAACTTAGAACCGAGAATATGATATGATGAACAAGCTCCAGACAAAAGAATTAAATCACCTTGAAGGAATAAGAATAAGAATTATGTCATGCATCTCCTTCACCAATTTAAATTGATGACAACCAAAGGATTTGGCATCCTACTTATTCTCATTGCAAGGAATTAAGAGAGATCTCGCACAAGCTTGGGTAAATCTTCAACGAACCACCGGTAGGATTGTGAAAAGAACAAACGAATTAAAATGATAACAACGGAAGGGTAATCTTGAAAGAACCACCGTAAGAATATGGAGACGAACGAAGAGACATCAATGAAGAATAGTTGGAGGACGAAGTTGCAAACAGAGAACGAAGAAATATTCTGAAATGATGGCCTTCGGAGGATCACAAAGAAAAGAATTCGTGAAATGCTTCGGATGGGTATAAAAGAATTCCTCACAATCTGAACAATAATGAGGATGGCATGAAGCTAGAACCACGAATCTTGAAGAGAACGGGCCAGGATTCAAGAGGAACTCGTCTTCGAGTCTTCAAAATCTGAGAAGACGATGAGATACACCACCATGAATTGTATAGGCACTCTGTAATGAAGAATTAAAAGGTTGAACCAATGATGAACAAGAATTTGAAAGCGATCTCGGAGAAGGCATGTGACTGATGGAAATCATTCTTACGTCACACTTTAAAAGGAATTTGAGTATAACTCCAGAAAAATAGAAGAGTCAGGTAAGATCCTGGGAAAAGACCTGTGGGTTAGGGCCCACTCAAAAGAAATCACCGCTGAAAAAGATTTCTCAAGAGATATTGCACCGGTTGAATTAAATGGCTTGAGTAAGATGATGATCCTCAAAATAATTTGAACGGATTAAGAATGGAATTATGAATCTTCTGAGATACCTTGAACACTCCGGATATGGATAGGAGAGGAGAATGAATAAGAGAGCCTTCGGATAATAAATTTCAACATGGAAAAACATGTGAAACAAAAAGGAAGAGATATGATCCTGACCGAAGCTTGAATTTAGTCCACCGGAGAAGAATATTAGAATTAAGAATGATGAACTTGAAACTCTTGAGTATCTTCATGATAAAACACCGGATAAGAACATTGAAGGAAAAGAATGAAGAAATATCACATGAATAAAATGGATATTTGATTAAGAATTCTGGCTCCGAGAAGAAGAAGAAGGTTGGGAGGGCGGGTAAAACAAAGACAACTTGAGATGATTGAAACAGACAAATCGTTAGATTTCTCAACGGCGTCTGTATGGAATAACTTGAAGAGAAGGCACACCGGTTGAAAAAGGATTAACATGAAAATCTTGATGGTCAAGAAGAATTAGCACTCCCATAGAAATATGAGAACACCGATTAGGAAAGGTATGGAATCAACATTTGACATCGAAGCAACTCGAATACCAGAATCAAGACAAAAACAAAGGATAGATATGTTGCAACAGAGTCTTCACAAATCATCCGAACAGAGAATTGAACGAATGAATTCTGCAGGTACATCAACTTGTCGAGAAGCCACTAGGGAGAACAAAGGATAAATAAAAACAACAAGGAGCAGATAGAACAAATACAAGATAGAAGCTTCGTCCGACATATTCGTGCTGAAAGCTCATGGAACGTGTTACAAAAGGGTTTTGCAATCCCCGGATCAGCATAGCCAAGGACCCTTTAAGATGCAACTCCCGATCGGAACAAGCCCATAAAACCACTTCACTCAATGTAGAACCCCGAACTTCATATCATGATTTCGTTGGAAGAATGCCTAGAACTACTTGATGAACCCACCTATTAATTTCCGAAAGTTTCCAGTTATGCAATCAGGTGTTGGGGATACAGGGGAAGCACCGCGCACTCAACTCTAATCCTATATCCAGCTGTATCCATCCTTCAACACATAACCAGTTGTTTCTGGAAACCGTTTACCTCGGACCTTCGAAACGCATCTACTATACAAGCTATGGCAATACTCCCGAACTACCTCCCCAGTACTGGGTGATGTCGGGGTTATCTTGCCACTAACCGCATAGGAGAGTTTTCGATGTCGGCCGTCTTAAGTATTCTAGAACCGCTGCGATGTATTTGTGACGACAACACCTCGGAGCTCAACTCCCCGGGACACTGCCACAACCCCTAATGACAGGAGGCATCGAGAACAATGTTCTCGTCACAAAGACATCGGAACAATACAAACAATACTCGCGAGATCCTAAAAAAAAAAAATTGGTGCATTTTTTGAAAGTATAAGAGGAAAGAGTAGTCGTCAGGAGTCCTCACCAGAATGAAAAGAGATGAGGAGCAAAGAAATCCTACTCTCTGATATAATATAGGACTCAAAACATTTTCAAGTGTGTGCCTAGACTCAACCGTCAACGATTCGATCAATCAGTGGGGGCTTCTGAATACCAACTTGTAATGCCCAGGATGGGACTATACCTCCTACGTGTCGAGGCACGACTTAAAGGTATAAGCCCATTCTGGAATGATCTCAAGTTTGGTATCTTTGCATGACTCATGTAAAAGAGGGATCAAATTGCAAAAGGAGATAGTTGGCTTACACTCGCCACTTCACTCAATACATTACATAAGCAAGACATCATTCAAAACATCACAACCCGACTACGGGTGAAGATCCAAAAGAAAGATACCAAAACATAAAGCCACAAGTCAGAATCGCCCCTAGTAGAAACCACTACTGATCGTCAAAAAACGTCACAAGCATACGGCCACTCTCTTCATTGAGCTCCCAGTGAAGTACTTGGACCAGCTCCTGCATCAATCTCGGCTGAACCTGCATCTGGTGTTGTAGTATCTGTGAGCCACGAGGACTCAGCAATCCCATAATCATGGGTATCAAGACTAGCAAAGCTTTAAGGGTAGGAAGAGGGTAGAGTGGTGAGGTAGCAGCAGCGGCTAAGCATAATATGGTGGCTAACTTACGAGTACAAGAATAAGATGAGCATCTACGCAAACGGTCGCAACTAGTAGTGATCGCTAAAGATCCTGACCTACATACGAATCAAACATAACCCCACCGTGTTCTCTTCTCAAAGTGAAAAGAGACAGTCACGGTTACTCACATAGTTGTGTGTTTTACTTCGGATCCTCTGTCAAGTTTTCTACAACCGGACATTAACAAATTCCAATCTGCCACATAACCGCGGGCATGGCTTTCGAAAGATTATAACCCTGCAGGGGTGTCCCAACTTAGCCCATCACAAGCTCTCACGATTAGCTGAAGTGATAAATATAATATCATCACCCCTTATCTTAGGGAAATCCGATCAGGCTCGGCTTCCCGGTGCACAAGACATTTCGACAATGGTAAAACAAGTCCAGCAAGACCTCCCGGCGTGCCGCAACCTGATAGTAGCCGCGCGTATCTCGTCTCAGGCCACGACCGGATGAGCACAGCGTACAGCGTCCAAACCCCAAGTTTCCAAGGGGGGGCGCCGCACACGACTCTATTTGGGACCAACACCATCAGCACTGGCCCCCCCTGCTATGTAGAATTAAGAACCTGGGGACATGACCCCCTATGCAATTAATTAATTAATTTTAAGTTGTTATTATGAGCAAATTAAAACCAATGTTGGGCCTTGCTGGAGGAGTTTTATTCAAAGTCGAACTGTCAAGGGGTCCCCATCCACCCATCGTGTAAGGAACGCAAAATCAAGAAACATAATGCCGGTTTATCGGCGCCTAAGGTGGCATGACTGGAACAAAACACCGAGCAAAAGGCCAAGCCTTCCACCCATGCCCAGTATATAGGTGTGTTAATAATAATTATAGATATTGTGATATTCCAACAACAAGTTCCCTCCTGGAACGATCTTCATCTTCACCTGCAACTAACAACGCTATAAGAGGGGCTGAGCAAGCGGGTAACATAGCCAAACAGTGGTTTTGCTGGGAAGGTTTCAAAGGTTAGAGCTTTCATGGCAACAAGGAGAGGCTGACATAAAAGATGGGTAGCGCGACATGTAACGATAGCATCGAGACAACTAAGCATGGCAATGGTAGTAAAGGTATCCATGGGTATGATCATCTTGCCTGGGATTCCGCAAGGGAGAAGAACAGATCCATGAAGTAGTCGAAGTAACATAGTCGAGCGAATCCTCACAACTCCGGAATGGAACCGAAGCAAACAAGAGAAGCAACCGGAAAGAAGCAAACAACACGGTAAACACACAAGCATAAACATGGCATACGATGCACATCCAAATATGATGCATGTCCGGTTTAAATATGCATGGCATGGCAAAGTGCACAAACAAGTACTACAAGTTAAGTGGAGCTCAATATGCAACGAGTTGCATATTGACGAAACACCACATTAAAATTATTTAGTTGACTCTCGTTTATTTACAAGACAAGATTAAATGTTTTTAACATAGCAAGAGGTGAAACAAAAGTAAACTACCTATCTAGGCAATTTAAATGAGGCCGGAAATACCAACAACAATTCCGGAAAACCCCATATGCACGTTTAGTAATTTTAAGCAAACAACAATTCACACATATAATGTTGTTAACATGATGCGGATGACATGATCAAGTTTATGCAATTTAGTTAAACATTAACAAGAAGAGATATGAAGATGATACGGAGTATTAGTCGCCATGGTGGAAAGAAAGGGTGCCACGGCAACGATCCGAAAATGATGCAACGGCAACATCTCGGTTCCGGTAACTCGTTGAGAGACCGGAGCAAAAGAAAGATGGCAGAGAGCGTGTCGAACAAGATGAAAGGTGGGGTGATCCCGTCGCCGGGTTCCCACGAGTCGGCGACGAGGCAACCGAGGAGCATGACAAAAGGACGAAACAGGCACGGAGCACACAAGGGAAACATCTCATACAACACAACAGGCAACCGTCCACGGGTCATCGTCTCGGGGTTATACCTTCGGAACGTTCATTCTCGGAGGGGGTTCGAGTCGTCGAGGGACGTAGTGGTACACGGGTCGTAGAGGAAGTAGTCGTTTCGTAGAGGTACACGTTCGTAGAGGAAGTAGGCGTTCTCGTTTCGTAGATGTACTTGACGGTTCCGATGGCTCCGGGCGTCGTGGTACTCATGTTGGTGTAGTGGAACTTGACGCATCGTCGTGGTACTTGCCAAAACAACCTCGGAGGTAGTCGTACACACATGTAGATGAACTTGACGGATCTCGGGGTCCCTCGTTTATATGAACTTGACAAAAACAAAAGGGGGCAGCAAGGTCTTGGCGAGGCGTTTATGACGGTCAAACATCCCAGCTACACCCGAAGGCAGCGGGGCTTGCGAACAGGGTGGTCGCAGCGGGTACAAGGCGACGAACAGCGGGAACGGATGGAGATGGTGGTGGAGCTGCACGGCTCGATGGAAAACAGGGGCGGCGGAGCTCACGCAGCACCATGGGAAGCGAGGCTGGGTGACGCTGGTCGCCAAAAAGGGCAGCGACGGGTCGGTGAGGAGGACGGCGCTTGGGTGCGAGCACCATGGCAGGGCGGTGGCTGACGGTGGAGCATGATCCCGGCGTCAGAGTGCGTGGAGGCGCCGGAGATGGACTGGGGAGCTCTGGCGCGGGTGGACGCGGCAGCTCCTGGCCGCGGGAACAAGGCACGGGCGCGGCCTGCTCGAGGGGGCTCTGGCGCGGTGGCGGGCACCCGGCGCTGGAGGGCGCGCTGGAGGCGCGATGGCGGGAGGCAGGGCGCGGGCGCTGTCGCCTTGAGACGGAGGGGAAGGCGCAGGGCCATGGCGATGCGGGGCGAGGCGAGAGGATGGAGAGGTGCGGGCGAAGGGGAAAACGAGGAGAGGGAGATCGAGGGAGCGAGGCGGCTCGGCCTCTTGGGCGCGATGGGGAAGGGGAGATGGCGAAGGGAGAGCGAGGGGACGAGGAGATGGGATCGGGGAGAGGAGCGAGCGATGCGGGACTCTGGCGGCGCAGGGAGAGAGCGAGGGGAGAGGGTGAGGTCGCTAGGGTTAAGGGCGGTTGGGCCAATGGGCCAGATGGAGGCTGCATGAGGCCTCAGTTCGGCTGGCCCTGGCTGGACAGCTAATTTTCCAAATACAGAAAAAAAAACAAGGAAGAAAGAGAGAGAGAAAAAGAAAGAAGCGTTAGGAACATAATTTTTGGCAGGAGGCCAATCTTCTTAGACTCATAAAAATATGAGGAATTTTAACAAAATGGCCTGAGGTTTTACTAGAGGAAGTAAAATCCAAACATGTTGAAAAACTCGACATGTTTGAATTTTTAAACCCATTCAAAAGAAATCCAAAAGAGTTGAAATTATAGAAGGTGACCCTACACACTAGATGTGATTTATGGGCAGATTTCGAACATCTATGGAGAAAGTAAAATTGCGATCCAATTTTACTAAAATGTTTCAAAGGAAGAAAAGACGTTGAGTTGGACAAAAGAAATTAAAGAACGGTGCAAATGTGTTATAAGTGATTCCAAGGAATGGAATATTTATTTAGCTCCATATATTAGGAGGATATGTTATAAAGAGAAGTCACCCTTCCCTCGATTTAAATGGACCGAAGGTCCAAACAATTTATTTAAGTTGAGATGCAAAAGATTAATGACATGATGGCAAGATGATATGATGCAATGCAAAAATAAGAACACAAGCACCAAAGAAACACACGGGAGAACCCGTAACATCTGGAATCTCTGGAATCTTCTGGGGCGTCGGTCTTCGGGCGTCACACTGCATCTACTACTATTACTCCACACATCGACCGCTATCCAGCATGCATTTAGTGTATTAAGTTCATGGAAAAACGGAGTGATGCAATAAGAACAATGACATGATGTAGACAAGATCTATTTATGTAGAAATAGACCCCATTGTTTTGTCCTTAGTAGCAACAATACATACATGTCGGTTCCCCTTCTGTCACTGGGATCAAGCACCGTAAGATCGAACCCACTACAAAGCACCTCTTCCCATTATACAAGATAAATAGATCAAGTTGGTCAAACAAAACCCAAATATCGAAGAAGAAATACGAGGCTATACACAATCATGCATATAAGAGATCAAATAAGACTCAAATAACTTTCATGGATATAAAAAGATAGATCTGATCATAAACTCAAAGTTCATCGGATCCCAACAAACACGCCGCAAGAAGAGTTACATCATATGGATCTCCAAAGACCATTGTATTGATAATCAAACGAGAGAGAGGAAGCCATCTAGCTACTAACTACGGACCCGTAGGTCTACAAAGAACTACTCACGCATCATCAGAGAGGTACCAATGGAAGTGGTGAACCCATCTGTGATGGTGTCTAGATTGGATCTAGTGGTTCTGGACTCTGCGGTGGCTGTAATTGATTTTCATCGACTCCTCTAGGGTTTCTGGAATATTGGGGTATTTATAGAGCAAAGAGGCGGTCCGGGGGGCACCTAAGGTGGGGACAACCCACCAGGGTGCGCCTGGTGGGTTGTACTCCCCTCGAAGCACCGCCAGGTGCTTCTCCAGCACATTGGATGTCATCTGGTCCAAAAAAATCCACAAAAAGTATCGCTGTGTTTGGACTCCGTTTGGTATTGATTTCCTGCGATGTAAAAAACATGCAGAAAACAGCAACTGCACTTGGCACTATGTCAATAGTTTAGTACGAAAAATGATATAAAATGAGTGTAAAACATCCAAGAATGATAATATAGCAGCATGGAGCAATAAAAAATTATAGATGCGTTGGAGAAGTATCAGACGACGGTCAAAATTATCCTTAGAGGAATAAGGAAATGGTTATCTATTATGGAGGTGATAAAGTGTTCATCGTAAGGGGTTACGCCGATGCAAGCTTTGGCACTAATCCAGATGACTCTGGATGCATATTGAACGTAGGAGCAATTAGCTAGAGTAGCTCTATACATAGCATTGTAGACATAGAAATTTGCAAAATACACACGGATCTGAAATGTTGCACACCCATTGACTAACTCTCTCACAAGCAAAACATGATCATACCTGGTGTCCTGGGAACCAGGGTACCCAGACTTGCGTGTCTGTGGGCCGCGACACGCTCCTACTACGGCCTGGTACGGCCCAGCTGATCGGCCAACTGTCCAAGACCCTCGCGAGGGGGCTAAACCTCACGAGGAGAACAACGTTAAGACCCCCTCAGGAGCGGCCTCGGCAAGGTGCTCCAGAGGGGCGGAGAATCCAAGGCCAAGTCTGCCTCAGGAGGAGGCAGAGACGTCAGCAGTGACGCACCGCGCCAGTGGGTGCCAGCGCCCGCCAACGGCGCAGTTGCCGTTTCGGTGCAAGGGGGATAGCGCAGCCGCAGGTTCCCAAGGAGCGGGACAAAGGTTTCCCCTTCGGTGCAACAAGACTGAAGACCGCAAGGACAACAAGGAGGGTGTCACCGTCGAGCCCACCACCGCGTCACCGCATAATCCTCTTGCAGGCGAAGACCGCTTTCGTCAGGATAGGAACGTCCTTGTGTTCCCGTTCAAAAATGGCCGTTGTGGGATCCCTTCCCGCCTAAACATTTCGGGGGAAGAGGTCCCTGGCCGCCTATATAAGTAGCTAGGACCCCCACTATGGAGGGACAAGTCGAACCAAGCCTAGCCAAGTAGAGCAGACCCATAAACTCTGCCACCACGCAAGGAGCAAGAACACTTGCCTCCTGACCCTCCTGAGCTCAGGAACCATTGTACTAGTTCATATTCCAGCCCTCTCGAGGCCAATCCACCAAAGCAGGAAGTAGGGTCTTACACCACTCGGTGGCCCGAACCTTGGTAAACTCTTGCGTGCTTCATCTGTTGTTTGCTTGAATCTCTTCACCAAGACGAGAGCGAGATGCTAGATAGGCGCGAGTGGGAGAGATCTTCGTTCACGCCCGTGTGTTCGAACTTCTTGGGTTTTGCGGAGCCCTAAATCCGACATTTGGCGCGCCAGGTAGGGGACGTGTCGAGATCTTGCTTCTCCGACGACCTCGTCCCGCTCTCGTCGTCGACTTCTCTACACAGCCATGGTGGACATACGCCGAGCTCGCGCCGCCCGCCGCGCCGCGAACGTCGCTCAGACGGCGCCCGTGGGCAACGGTGCACCGCTCCGCCCCAACTCGCCGGTCGCCAATGTCGCCACCAACCCGGCCGTCCACGAGCAGCAGGACTCGTCGCTGCCACCGTCTGTGCGGTGTGATTGCCGCACGGCGACGCCTTCACCCGCACCGGCCGCGGCGTCGTCCTCGCTGGTCCGTTGCGGGCCGGTCTACCAGCAGCCTGCACTGCTGATGGCACGGGAGCTCTTGCGCTACCGCCCGGCAGATGACCTCTACGATGAGTGGCTCCACCGCATCACCGAGCTCGTCAACGCCGCTGGAGAAGCACCTGCACCAACGCACTCCTCTCGTTCCCCGTCGCCCCCGGCGGGGAACGAAGGCCACGGAGTCCCGGCTCCGCCTCCACTCTACGGTGCCGGCCAGGAGGTCCGGCGCGAGGCTCCGCGGCGTGAGCTGCCCCGCAAAGCCCATGCTCGCAATGAGGAGAGCTGCCAGGTGATTCCGCATCCCCAGGCGGGGGCTCGCTGGCCCCCAGCGCCAAGACCGCGTGCCACAGGAGGTGGTGGCGCCAGCACCCCAAGAACCAGCACCGCAGGCGCAGGGGGCACCTGCGATCATGAGCATGGCTGGATGTCCTGCCCTAGCTCCTGAGCTACATCGCCTCGTCTGGCCTGGCAAGTTCAAGCCAGACCTGCCTCTGCGCTACGACGGCACCACCGTCCCCACGGAGTTCCTCCAACTCTACGAGCTGAGCATCGAGGCGTCCAACGACACTGAGCAGGTCATGGCGAACTGGTTCCCCGTGGCTCTCAAAGATGGCGCACGCTCCTGGCTCCTGAACCTCCCCGTGGGATCCATCTCCTCCTGGGAAGAGCTTCGCGAGCGTTTCGTCGCCAACTTCCAAGGCACCCGCAACCGAGCCCCGGCAGCTGCTGATCTGCGCCGCGTGAGGCAGCAACCGGGAGAGACCCTGCAAAAGTACATCCAACGCTTCAACACCATGCGCCTCCGGATCCCTTGGGTCTCGAACGAGGCCATCATCTCGGCGTTCTCCGACGGCGTCTGTGACGTCAGGATGAGGGAGGATCTCGCCATCCACGAGGACTTGTGCACAGCCCTCGAGATGTTCAAGCTCGCGGCAAAGTGCGCCAGGGTGGAGGAAGGACGTCTCTCACTCCAGGAGCTGCCTGAGGCGGAGGCGGACGACAAGAAGGCCAAGGCCAAAGAAGCAAAGTGCAAGGGACCCGCCATGCTGGCTGCGGAGCCAGAAGTGAAGCGTGGTTGCGGCTACGATGACCTCCCCAGAGACAACCAACAGTACTGTGTCTTCCACAACGTCCACAGCCACAACACTAACGACTGCCAGGAGCTCAGGGCAATATGTAGCGGGCGCGTCGGGCAGCGCCCTGAGCGCGACAACCGCGGCTACGGCCGTGGAGGAGGGCGAGGTGGAGGACGTTGGGACTGTAGGAACTCGCGCTAAGGGTGGCGCGAACAGCCTCGTGAAGACCACTGGCAGGAGTAGCCTCGTGACGCCCCCTGGCGCGACCAGCCTCGTGAGGGTCGCCCTTAGGGCAATGGAGGCCTGCCTCCGCTGCCGCCACCACCAATAAGGAATGACGATGACCGCCAGGGAGACGGAGTAGGGGGCTTCCAGGAGCCGCGTGTAGTTGCATGCATCTTGGGAGGAGCCCATGCTCCGGCTTCCCATCGCATCTTCAAGTAGTTCGCCCGTGAGGTGAACGCGGCGCTTCCGAGGCCTGACGCCGCGCGCAACCTCAGGTGGACCAAGCAAGTCATCACCTTCGACCCCAAGGACTAGATCAAGTGCACCGCGGCCCCAGGCGCTCTCCCGATGCTCTACACCCCGACCATCAGCAACGTCCTCGTGACCAAGACCCTCATCGACGGCGGAGCAGGACTCAACGTCCTCTCCGTACAGACCTTCGAGACGCTCCAGGTTCCCTACGATCAGCTCCACACGACCAAGCCATTCTACGGAGTCACGGATGGCTCCACACTCCCGATGGGGCAGGTCCGCCTTCCCATCACCTTTGCTGACCGCGACAATTACCACACTGAGCTCATCGACTTCGACGTCGCCAACATCCACCTCCCATACAACGCCATCCTTGGGTATCCTGCCCTCGCCAAATTCATGGCGGCGACCCATCACGGCTACAACATCCTCAAGATGCCTGGGAGCGGCGGAGTCATTATGATCGCCTCCGACGAGAAGGAAGCGGTGCGTTCCCTGGAGCGCGCCTACCAGACTACGGCGGTCGAATGCTCCGATGAGGATGGAGCCGTCCTCGCCCTGCAGACCGACCCCAAGAAGAAGAAGAACCTGCCCGTCAAGAGACCTCAGGACGCAGGGGTTCCTAATGGTCCGGCCTCAGGACTCGCGCCTGCTGACGAGGCGCCCTCCGCCCTCGCATAGGGAGGCGCGCCCGACGCCCCTCTCGTGACGGGCTCGGGGGCTCTCCTTTGGAGTGTCTCCGGACTCACCAGCGTCTCGAGGGAGGTGTTCGGGCACCACCGACAAGCGTGTCTTGACGCACATTTTTGTGAGCCCAGCGCGAACCGCTCAGCGCTGGGGGCTCAGGACTTCATCGACCAAGTTACCGAGGAACTTCAGTACGCAAGGCTGAAAGCACATTTGCTCTCTGGGTGGTTTTGGTAATTAATGACAACATACTTTGTGGTTGGACTAATACTTTTATCAAGTATGTTTCAGGAAACCCAATCACACTGGTATGGCAAGATGACTGAAGAAGTGGACCCCTCAAATGCTAAGGCAAGCATTGGCAAAAGCTCAAGACTCCATTTTTGGTTTAGTGATCAAAGATCACATTGAGTTCATAGGAAAAGCCAATACTATTAAAAGGGGATGAGGTTGTGTTGATGATCTGGTTGCTCAAGTGCTTAGTGATTTAGCTCCTTCAACTATCAGCACTATTCACTACTTAACACACACCCATAAGTAATCTCGGTCAAACCAACTCTGTCTCACCGAGATGAAGTTATCTCCACAAACCCTAACATCTCGGTCACACCGATTTATCCAACTCAGTCCCACCGAGATGAACCACTTCTGCCAGTTTTCCAAACCCTAGAAAAATCGGTCTTACCGAGTTTGAGATCGGTCACACCGAAACTGAACTGCCAACCTTCTGTAACCATTTCACATCATATCGGAATATCCGAGTTTGCATTATCGGTCTCACCGAAATGGGCAAGGTTCTGCCTTGACTCAAATCGGTCGCACCGATAATTCATTTTCGGTCAAACCGATTCTGGCATGTTCCCACTCTTTCTCAAATCGGTCCAACCGAGTTTTCTTTCTCGGTCTCACCGAAACCTCCAACGTTCATATCAGATACACTTTCGGTCCCACCGAGATGGTATTTTCGGTCCCACCGAAAATCCCAACGTTCACTATATTTGAACTTTCGGTCTGACCGAGTTTTCACTTCGGTCTCACCGAGATTGGTCAAATGTGTGTGTAACGGTTGGATTTTGTGTGGAGGCTATATATACCCCTCCACCCCCTCTTCATTCGTGAGGAGAGCCATCAGAAAGTACCACCACTTCTACCATACACTTTCTGAGAAGTGAACCACCTACCCTTGTGTTGAGATCAAGCCATTCCATTCCTACCATATGAAACTTGATTTCTAGCCTTCCCAAGTTGCTTTCCACTCAAACCTTTCTTCCACCACAGCCATATCAGTGAGGAGAGTTGAGTATTGGGGAGATTATCATCTGAAGCACAAGAGCAAGGAGTTCATCATCATCAACACCGTCTATTACCTTTTGGAGGGTGGTGCCTCCTAGATTGGTTAGGTGTCGCTTGGGAGCCTCCGTCTTCGAGATGTGGAGTTGAACCAAGAAGTTTGTAAGGGCAAGGAGATCGCCTACTTCGTGAAGATCTACCCCGAGTAAGGCTAGTCCTCCGTGGGCGTAGGCCATGATGGAATAGACAAGGTTGCTTCTTCGTGGACCCTTCGTGGGTGGAGCCCTCTGTGGACTCGCGCAGCCGTTACCCTCCGTGGGTTGAAGTCTCCATCAACGTGGATGTACGATAGCACCACCTATCGGAACCACGAGAAAAATCTCCGCGTCTCCAAATTGCGTTTGATCTTCTCCACCTCTCTTTACTACATGTGCAATTTACTTTCCGCTGCTTATACTCTAGAATTGCATGTGTAGGGTGATACTTGACTTGATCTTAATTGTGAAACTACCTAAAACTGTTCTTTGTCAAAGGCAGAATTTTTATATTTACAAGTAGTCTAATCACCCCCCCTCTAGACATACTTTCGATCCTACAAGTGGTATCAGAGCTTTGGTCTCCATTGTTTTGGTTTCCATTGCATTGGACTCCATAAGCTTGGTTTCACAACCTAGGAGAGTATGGCGTCTAGTGAGGGTAATTATCGTAGAGGTCCTTACTTTGATGGTACAAATTTTGCTAGTTGGAAGCATAAAATGAAAATGCATATTCTTGGTCATAACCCAGCCGCATGGGGCATTATTTGTGTTGGTATGCAAGGTGAATTCTTCGAGGAAGGAAAAGTTCCGGATCGCGAAGCTACACCGGAAGAGTTGCGGATGTTGCAAAACAATGCTCAAGCTTGTGACATTCTCTTCAATGCCTTGTGTTCCGAGGAGTTCAACAAAATCAGCCGTCTTGAGAATGCTAAAGAGATTTGGGATACTTTGGTTGAAATGCACGAAGGTACTGAATCTGTGAAGGAATCAAAGCTAGATATTCTGAAAGCACATTTGCTCCCTGGGTGGTTTTGGTAATTAATGACAACATACTTTGTGGTTGGACTAATACTTTTATCAAGTATGTTTCAGGAAACCCAATCACATTGGTATGGCAAGATGACTGAAGAAGTGGACCCCTCAAATGCTAAGGCAAGCATTGGCAAAAGCTCAAGACTCCATTTCTGGTTTAGTGATCAAAGATCACATTGAGTCCATAGGAAAGCCAATACTATTAAAAGGGGATGAGGTTGTGTTAATGTTCTTGTTGCTCAAGTGCTTGGTGATCTAACTCCCTCAACTATCAGCACTATTCACTACTTAACACAAACCCTAACATCTCGGTCACACCGATTTCTCCAACTCAGTCCCACCGAGATGAACCTCTTCAGTTGTTTCTCCAAACCCTAGCTTCTCGGTCAAACCGATTCTGAGTTTCGGTCTCACAGAAAAAGGGCTGCCAACCTTCTGTGATCAGTTGACATCAATTCGGAATATCCGAGTTTATATTTTCGGTCTCACCGAAATGGCAAACCCTAACCTTTGACTCACTTCGGTCTCACCGAGATGGTATTTTCGGTCCCACCAAAAATCCCAACGTTCACTATATTTGAACTTTCGGTCTAACCGAGTTTTCACTTCGGTCTGACCGAGATTGGTCAAATGTGTGTGTAACGGTTGGATTTTGTGTGGAGGCTATATATACCCCTCCACCCCCTCCTCATTCGTGAGGAGAGCCATCAGAAAGTACCACCACTTCTACCATACACTTTCTGAGAAGTGAACCACCTACCCTTGTGTTGAGATCAAGCCATTCCATTCCTACCATATGAAACTTGATCTCTAGCCTTCCCAAGTTGCTTTCCACTCAAATCTTTCTTCCACCACAGCCATATCAGTGAGGAGAGTTGAGTGTTGGGGAGATTATCATCTGAAGCACAAGAGCAAGGAGTTCATCATCATCAACACCGTCTATTACCTTTTGGGGGGTGGTGCCTCCTAGATTGGTTAGGTGTCTCTTGGGAGCCTCCGTCTTTGAGATGTGGAGTTGAACCAAGAAGTTTGTAAGGGCAAGGAGATCGCCTACTTCGTGAAGATCTACCCCGAGTAAGGCTAGTCCTCCGTGGGCGTAGGCCGTGATGGAATAGACAAGGTTGCTTCTTCGTGGACCCTTCGTGGGTGGAGCCCTCCGTGGACTCGCGCAGCCGTTACCCTCCGTGGGTTGAAGTCTCCATCAACGTGGATGTACGATAGCACCACCTATCGGAACCACGACAAAAATCTCCGTGTCACCAAACTGCGTTTGATCTTCTCCACCTCTCTTTACTATATATGCAATTTACTTTCCGCTGCCCATACTCTAGAATTGCATGTGTAGTATGTTACTTGACTTGATCTTAATTGCAAAACTGCCTAAATCTTTGCATAATCAAAAGGCAGATTTTTTATCTTGTCAAGTAGTCTAATCACCCCCCCCTCTAGACCTACTTCTTCGATCCTACAATTGGTATCAGAGCTTTGGTCTCCATTGCTTTGGTTTACACACCATTGGAGGAAGATGGACGTGTCTACGGATGGGAGTGTTAGCCATAGAGTGCCTGTTCTTGATGGAAGGTTTTATAACTCTTGGAGGTCTGAAATGCTTAGTATCTTTAAGGTGTACAATTTGTGCAAATATGTTAAGACCCCCTATGTGCCTCCTGTTGATCCCTTGCACCCTACCATGGATGAAGAGCTTGATTTGCTTCGTAACCTTAGAACTGTGAATCTTATCATTAGAGGGTTACCTGATGACTTGCTTAATCTTGTTACAAATTTTGAGTGTGCCTATGCTATGTGGAAATTCTTGGAAAAACTTTATTCGGACTACTCTATGAGAGGTCTTGATGAAATTCTGCACAAGACTATTGAATTTGATAGGTTGCACCCCAATGATCCTAACTTTGATAAATGCTTCTTTGAGCTTCGTGATCTTATGAAAAAGAAGGGTGATCCCGGTCTTATCAATATTAGAGTTAGAAATGCTCTTGCATTGCATCCCGAAGATTATTATTCCATTGACCAAACTAATGCAAATACTTATCAAATTGACCTAGGTGTTGATGATGAACAATCTATGGGTCAATATGATGATGAGCATGAGCAAGACGATGATTATTCCGATTCGGACACCGAGCTAGACAAAGTCATGAAGAGTCTCAATCTCATGGCAAATATGAGAGACTACATGTCCGGTGGAAAAGAGTGGATTCTTGATAGTGGATGTACCGATCACATGACCGGAGACAAAGACATGTTTCGAGAGCTTGCAAAGAATGATGGTCCACGCAAGTATGTGACTTTTGGAGACAACTCCAAGGGTAAGGTACTTGGCCTTGGTAAGGTGGCCATATCTCATGATAGCTCTATTCAAAATGTCATGCTTGTAGAATCTCTTGGATACAATTTACTTTCCGTGTCTAGATTAGCTGACTTTGGATTCAATGTGCTATTTACCAAAGTAGATTGCCAAGTCTTTCGTCGTGATAATCAAAACATGGCTTTTACTGGTATTCGTAGAGGTGATCTATATATTGTTGATTTCACTAAGAAAGCCCAACCTAGAGCTTGTTTCATTGCTAAATCCTCTAAAGGTTGGTTATGGCATAGAAGGCTAGGACATGTTGGTATGCGTAATCTAGACAAGCTAATCAAAGGTGATCATATTCTTGGTGTTAAAGATGTTTTCTTTGACAAAGATAGACTTTGTAGTGCTTGTCAAGCAGGAAAACAAGTTGGTGGAAGTCATCCCGTGAAAAACATCATGACCACAAGGAGACCGCTTGAGCTTCTTCATATGGATCTCTTTGGTCCCAATGCTTACAAAAGCCTTGGTGGTAACTCCTTTGGTCTAGTTATAGTTGATGATTATTCCAGATTTACGTGGGTATTTTTCCTTGATGATAAATCGCAGGTTCAGAAAATCTTCAAGACCTTTGCCAAAAAGGCCCAAAATCAATTTGAGGTGAAGATCAAGAAAGTTCGGAGTGACAATGGAACGGAGTTCAAGAACGCCAATGTAGACTCTTTTCTCGATGAGGAAGGAATTCTACATGAGTTCTCGGCTACGTACACTCCTCAACAAAATGGAGTTGTTGAGAGGAAGAACCGAACGCTCATTGAGATGGCAAGAATGATGCTTGATGAATACAAGACACCGAAACACTTTTGGGGAGAAGCAGTCGAGACAGCTTGTCATGCTATCAACAGGCTTTATCTTCATAAGCTTCTCGGCAAGACATCATACGAGCTTCTCACCGGTAACAAACCCCAAGTGGGATACTTTCGTGTCTTTGGTTCAAAATGCTATATTCTTGATAAGCATCGTCGATCTAAATTTGCTCCTAAATCTCATGAAGGCTTTCTTCTTGGTTATGGATCAAACTCCCACACCTACCATGTCTACAATAATTTCACCCGAAAGGTTGAAGAGACGGTAGATGTGAAGTTTGATGAATCTAATGGCTCGCAAGTAGAGCAAATGCCTATTGATGTAGGAGACAAGGACCCATCGGAAGCAATCCAAGATTTATCTATTGGAAAGATCCGTCCCATGGAAGTGAAGGAGAGTACCTCATCTACATATGTGGAGCCACCTACCTCACAGAGAGATGAACCTCAAGGCAACATGGAGGCCTCCACAAGTGGAACTCACCAAGATGAGGAAATGCAACAAGAAGATCCACCACAACCTCCTTCTCCACCACCTCAAGACAACACCAACAACAACAATGAAGAAGAAGAAGAGGAAGATGAAGATGATGAGGAAGCTGAGCCACAACATCAACAAAAGCTATCTCGAGTTCGAGCAAGAGTCAAGAAAAATCATCCCGTGGAACAAATGATGAATGACATCAACTCCGGGAGAATTACTCGCTCTAAAACTCGCTTAGCTAACTTTTGTGAGCATTACTCATTTATCTCTAGTATTGAACCTATGAAGGTAGAAGAAGCACTTGATGACCCGGATTGGGTGAACGCTATGCACGAAGAACTACACAACTTCGAGAGGAACAAAGTATGGACTTTGGTAGAGAAGCCCAACGATGATCAAAACATCATTGGAACCAAATGGGTGTTTCGGAACAAGCAAGATGAAGATGGACAAGTCATCCGCAACAAGGCTCGTCTCGTAGCTCAAGGTTACACACAAGTCGAAGGTATGGACTATGGTGAGACCTATGCCCCCGTTGCTAGACTTGAGTCCATTCGCATTCTTCTTGCTTATGCCAATCACCATGATATTACTCTCTATCAAATGGACATCAAAAGTGCTTTCCTAAATGGTGAAATTGAGGAGGAAGTATTT
>LR738715.1:153117276-153158084 GCA_902687465.1 Secale cereale | reverse complement strand
AGATATAATGCACTTTCACCTATCTTTGCTAGCCAAAAATTCTGTACTAAGTAGAGATACTACTTGTGCATCCAAAACCATTAAACCCAAATCGTTTTCGAGTATCCACCATACCTACCTATGGATTGAGTAAGATCCTTCAAGTAAGTTGTCATCGGTGCTAAAAGGCAATAAAAATTGCTTCTAAATATGTGAGATCATTTAGTGTAAGAGAAAATTGAGCGTTGCACGAACTTGGATGACAAAGAATAAAAGCGACAGACTGCATAATAAAGGTTGTCATCTTAAGGGGCAATGTAACATGACGTTCTCTTACACTAAGGGATTGAGCATGCAAACAAATAAGCACATGGAAACCTCTGCTTCCCTCTGTGAAGGGCCTATCTTTTACTTTTATGTATTTACTTTTGTGCAAAGAGTCAAAGTTTTCCTTCTATCCCTTTTTATTTTCTCCTTTGGCAAGCATCATGTGGTGAGGAAAGATCTAGGCACATATGTTCAGTTGAATATAGATAGCATGAGTTATTATTGTTGACATCACCTTTGAGGTGAGTATGTGGGGAGGCAAAACTATAAGCCCCTATCTTTCCCTATGTCCAGTTGAAATATTTTGCTCATGTGTACAAGGTGAGTGTTAGCAATCATAGAACACTATATGATGGTTGAGTATGTGGACTTGCCTAAAGGCTCCGACACGTGACCCTTCCTGAAAAGATGATGAATTGTAGTTGCAAAGTTGACTCAGAACATAGTTTGTTGGGTTCTAATAGAGTTTTTCCTTTATACTTCGATTGTGTGATGAACTATTACATATTCATGGGGAGTGTGATAAAAGTTCTATGATGAAAATTTATGTTTAAGTTTATTGCTGTAATAATAATCAACATGATGCTTCTATGTCTGTTTTTGTTTTTATCGACACCTCCCTCTCAAAGCATGTGGGCATGTTTTTCGATTTCGATTTTTGCTTGAAGACAAGCGAGGTCTCAGCTTGGGGGAGCTGATACGTCCATTTTGCATCATGTTTTCTTACTGTTAATTACATTTTTTATCAATAATAATGCTTTTTGGAGTAATTCTAATGCCTTTTATCTCATAATTTGCAAGGTATACACCAAGAGGGAGAATTCCGGCAGCTGGAAATCTGGACCTGAAAAAGCTACGTCAGGCCACCTATTATGCACAACTCCAAACAAGCTGAAACTCCACGAAGATTTTTTATGGAATATTTGAGAAATATTGGAGCCAATATACACCAGAGGGGGGCCACCAGGTGGGCACAACCCACCTGGGCGCGCCAGCCCCCTTGATGCGCCCTGGTGGATTGTGGCCTCCTCGGCCCACCTCCGGTGCCCATCTTCTGGTATATAAGCCTCTCTGGCCTAGAAAAAAATAAGGAGAAGACTTTCGGGACGGAACACCGTCGTCTCGAGGCGGAACTTGGGCAGGAGCACTTTTGCCCTCCGACGGAGCGATTCCGCCGGGGGAACTTCCCTCCCGGAGGGGGAAATCATCGTCATCATCATCACCAACAACTCTCCCATCTTGGGGAGGGCAATCTCCATCAACATCTTCACCAGCACCATCTCATCTCAAACCCTAGTTCATCTCTTGTATTCAATCTTGTTACCAGAACTATAGATTGTTGCTAGGGGTGACTTGTAGTGTTGATTACATCTTGTAGTTGATTACTATATGGTTTATTTGGTGGAAGATTATATTTTCAGATCTATGATGCATATTAATACCCCTCTGATCTTGAGCATGTTCATCACTTGTGAGTAGTTACCTTTGTTCTTGAGGTCACGGGAGAAATCATGTCGCAAGTAATCATGTGAATTTGATATGTGTTCGATATTTTGATAGCATGTATGTTGTGATTCCCTTAGTGGTGTCATGTGAACGTTGACTACATGACACTTCACCATATTTGGGCCTAAGGGAATGCATTGTGGAGTAGTAAATAGATGGTGGGTTGCGAGAGTGACAGAAACTTAAACCCCAGCTTATGCACTATTCCGTAAGGGACCGACTGGATCCTAGAGTTTAATGCTATGGTTAGAATTTATTCTTAATACTTTTCTCATAGTTGCGGATGCTTGCGGGAGGGTTAATCATAAGTAGGAGGTTTGTTAAAGTAAGAACAACACCTAAGCACCAGTCCACCCACATATCAAATTATCAAAGTAGCGAACACAAATCAAACCAACATGATCGATGAAAGTGACTAGATGAAATTCCCGTGCACCCTCAAGAACGCTTTGCTTACCATAAGAGACTGTTTTGGCCTATCCTTTGCCTCAAAAGGATTGTGCTACTTTTTCGCATACTTGTTACTATTATCATTATTTGCTCGTTACAAATTATCTTGTCATCAAACAACTCGCTACTTACAGTTTCGGCACTTGCAGACATTACCTTACTGAAAACTACCTGCCATTTCCTTCTGCTCCTCGTTGGGTTCGACACTCTTACTTATCAAAAAGAGCTACAATTGATCCCCTATACTTGTGGGTCATCAGTTGTCATTTGATAACGGAATCACATCATTATGAGAATGATGTGATGGACAAGACCCATCCATTAGCTTATCATTTGATCGTTCAGTTTATTGCTACTGCTTTCATGTATGTCAAATACATATTCCTTTGACTATGAGATCATGTAACTACCGGATACCGGAGGAATACCTATCAAAGGTCACAACGTAACTGGGTGATTATAAAGATGCTCCACAGGTATCTCCGAAGGTGTTTTGTTGGGTTGGCGTGAATCGAGATTAGGATTTATCACTTCGAGTATCGGAGATGTATCTCTGGGCCATCTCAGTAATACACATCATAATAAGCCTTGCAAGCAAATGATTAATGAGTTAGTCATGGGATGATGTATTGCGGAACGAGTATAGAGACTTGCCGGTAATGAGATTGAACTAGGTATAGAGATACTTACGATCGAATCTTGAGCAAGTAACATACCGACGGATAAAGGGAATTGTGTATGTTGTCATAACGGTTCGGCCGATAAAGATCTTCGTAGAATATGTAGGATCCAATATGGGCATCCATGTTTCGCTATTGGTCATTGACCGGAGAGGTGTCTCAGTCATGTCTACATAGTTCTCGAACCCGTAGGGTCCGCACGCTTAACGTTCGTTGATGATATAGTGTTATATGAGTTATGTGGTTTGGTGACCGAATGTTGTTTGGAGTCCCGGATGAGATCACGGGCATGACGATGAGTCTTAAAATGGTCGAGAGGTAAAGGTTTATATATAGGACGATGGTATTCGGACACCAGAAGTGTTCCGAAGGGAATCGGGTACTTATCGTGTCACCGGAAGGTGTTTCGGGTACCCCTCACAATCCTATAGGGCCATAGGAGGAGGAGAAGGAAACGGGG
The DNA here is from genome assembly GCA_902687465.1 of Secale cereale. Classification (NCBI taxonomy): domain Eukaryota; kingdom Viridiplantae; phylum Streptophyta; class Magnoliopsida; order Poales; family Poaceae; genus Secale; species Secale cereale. Next base: position 153,154,682 of record LR738715.1, on the reverse strand, counting down.
AAAGGGAAAGGAAAGTGTGGATTAGGATTCCACTTCCTTCCCTCACCCCCACTCTTTCCTTCCCCTTCATGCATACATGGAAAGGGGGGCGCAGGGCAAGGCAGGGCCCCTAGGGGGCGGTGGCCAACCCTAGGGCGCGCCCTGTGAAAGATCGTGGATGTCGCCTAGAGGGGGGGGTGAATAGGCGCTTTAAAATAATTACGGTTTCGGCTTGAACAAATGCGGAATAAACCTAGCGGTTAATTTGTCAAGCACAAAACCTACAACAACTAGGCTCACCTATGTGCACCAATAACTTATGCTAAGAAGGATAAACAACTAGGTGATAGCAAGATATATGACAAGAAACAATATGGCTATCACAAAGTATAGTGCATAAGTAAAGGGCTCGGGTAAGAGATAACCGAGGAACGCGGAGACGACGATGTATCCCGAAGTTCACACCCTTGCGGATGCTAATCTCCGTTTGGAGCGGTGTGGAGGCACAATGCTCCCCAAGAAGCCACTAGGGCCACCGTAATCTCCTCATGCCCTCGCACAATGCAAGATGTCGTGATTCCACTAAGGGACCCTTGAGGGCGGTCACCGAACCCGTACAAATGGCGACCCTTGGGGGCGGTCACCGAACCCGTACACTTTTGAAACCCTTGGGGGCGGTCACCGGAACCCGTCAAATTGCTCGGGGCGATCTCCACAACCTAATTGGAGACCCCGACGCTTGCCCGGAGCTTTACACCACAATGATTGAGCTCCGAACACCAAGGTTGGGGCTATCTCCCCAACGACACCACGAAGCTTCACCACAATGGAATATGGCTTCGAGGTGACCACAACCGTCTAGGGCGCCCAAGCACCCAAGAGGAACAAGCTCAAGGGTACCAAGCACCCAAGAGTAATAAGCTTCTCAACTTCACTTCCACGTATCACCGTGGAGAACTCAAACCGATCCACCAAATGCAATGGCAAGGGCACACGGAGTGCCCAAGTCCTTCTCTCCCAAATCCCACCAAAGCAACTAATTCTAGGGAGGGAAATGAGAGGAAGAACAAGAAGGAGAACACCAAGAACTCCAAGATAAAGATCCAAGGGGTTCCCCTCACCTAGAGGAGAAAGTGATTGGTGGAAATGTGGATCTAGATCTCCTCTCTCTTTTCCCCCAAAAACTAGCAAGAATCCATGGAGGGATTGAGAGATAGCAAGCTCGAAGAAGGTCAACAATGGGGGAAGAACACGAGCTCAAAGGATGAGGTTCATTGGGGAAGAAGACCCCCTTTTATAGGTGGGGGAAAATTCCAACCGTTATGCTCACAGCCCGCACAGAGCGGTACTACCGCTCCAGGAGCGGTACTACCGCTAGGGCAGTAGAACCCCTTTGAAAAACAATAGCGAGGAGGCAAAAAGGTCAGAAGAACCGTCGGAGCGGTAGTACCGCTTGACCTCATGGTACTACCGCTACGGGTAGCGGTGCTACTGCTAAGGGTAGCGGTACTACTGCTTGCGAGCGGTACTAAAAAATTACATCCGTGCCTACCACCGCTGGACTTGTGACGAGTTTTTGGTCCCGAGCGGAAGTAGCCACGGAAGTAGCCGCGGTAGTACTGCTCCAAGCGGTAGTACCGCTCCCGAAAGCGGTAGTAAAAAATTACTTCCGCTCCAACCCGCGGTAGTACCGCTGCAGCCTTTTCAGTACACCAAAACGACAATAACTTTTGCATACGAACTCCGAATTCGATGAAACCAAGTTTGTTGGAAAGCTAGCGACAAGGGCTAACACAATCTTGATAGAAAAACCAATAAGAAGAAAATTAGAAAAGGCCCATAAGAAAATGGTGAGAACCCTTCCTCGGATAAGACCGGTAAAACACCCAACACCGAAAACATCATAGAAGACACATGTGAACTCCGTTTTCGATGAACTCAAGCTTGTCATCAAGATGACCATAAGCTCTAAGACTCACAAAGAGAACCAAACAAGAACCAAGAAACATGATGCAAGGATGCAATGGTTTGAGCTCTCTACTAACGATACGATCAAGCTACCAACTTGAGAGCCCCCCTTGATAGTACGGCAAACGATCCTATAACCCGGTCTCCCAACTACCACCACGAGACCGGTAAAATAGAAAACCTATCAAGGGCAAACCTTTGCTTTGCACAAAGTCCACTTGAGCTAGATGTAGACGATCTTGACTTCCTCAAGTTGGACCACCTTTCTTGATTGCGTTGTCTCGGTGAAGACTAGTAGATTGCTCCCCCATACTCCTCTATGGGAGAGCCACTCTTCGGCATATCTTCACAAGTCCATTGTCACGACAATGGACGGCAAGCTTCAAGCACTTGATTTCTTCTTGATGCTCCACTTGAACTTGCACACCGCAACCTAACCCCATAAAGAACTCTCACGAAGACCATGGGTTAGTACACAAAGCGTGATTGACAATGCTTACCATACCATAGGATTGCTTGATCCCTCTCGGTACATCTTCTACGCTTTGTGTGTTGATCAACTTGATTCACTCCTTCACTTAGTCTTGATCAACCTTGAATCTTTCCAACTCTTCATTTGGATGATGTCTTGAAGGTAAACATGAATGGTAACACACTCTTCTTCTTCAAGACATTCTTGCAATAAGCTCAACACTCACAAGACCAATCTTTGGATAATTCCTTAATAGCACCTTGGTCATCACAAACTCTCCTTGAAACCAACAAATGAACTCCAAGAAAAGCCTATGGACAAACCCTTCAAATATAACTCAAGGAAACCATTAGTCCATAGAGATTGTCATCAATTACCAAAACCAAACATGGGGGCACCGCATGTTCTTTCAATCTCCCCCATTTTGGTAATTGATGACAATCACTTTCAAGAGAGTTTATATAAGGAATTATGCATCACAATACCATGCAACAATAATGTATGTGCATGAGATGCAAAAGCTTAGGAACAAAACCAAAGCAAGAAGAGTGAAGAGACAACTCTCTAAACTTCCTCACAAAACTCAACTCTCTGAAACTTCTCCCCCATTGGCATCGATTGCCAAAATGGGCGAAAAGCTTAGAAGGTCAATATAAATTGTGTTCCTCCATAAATTATGTATTCCTCAAAATAGAGAGTGGAAGGCAATACATATATCCAACTGTAAATACTTGGAGGAAGACAAACTATATTGAGGCCCAAAGATTGCAAAAGAATGATATGCCACAAAGGCATAACAAAGGGAGAAAAACACGCAATCAAGCAATCAAAGGATACCAATTGAATCAAGCTATCAAAAGATACCAATTGACCCAACTAGACCACTGATCCTACATGCCAAATGAATAAAAGATATTATGATAGGAGCAAAGGAGTGTTCTATAGAAACTAGGGAAGCTCCCCATGATTTGTGCACAATTTAGTTTTGTATTTGGATACAACGAGCACAAAGTAGGATCGTCGCTCCCCCAAGATCAATAGAACATCACGACATAGCAACGGAGTGTTCTAAAGACATTAGTGAAGCTCCCCATAATTTATGCACTCCTTAGAATATTTTCATTAGGATACCAAGTGCACAAAATAGGATCATCACTCCCCCAAGATCAATAGACACTCACACCAAGTGCAAGTGAGCATGAAAGAAACAAAGCCTAGCACTTGCAACAAAAAACTGGTTGAGCAATATATAAAAGAGTCAACTTAAGAGTAGGCTCAACCAAAATGATGTGTGTGAGTCATGGCAAAGCACTTGAGAAGATTAATGTATGGATGAACATTAAGCATCAGTATACTCTTGAATGAATGAGATACACAGTGCAAGGCCTATCATTCCCACACAAAACAGCAAATGGGTTCACAAGCTCACTAATAATCATATAAATAACCTATGCTTGTGACAACCTGTGGTGAAGATATAAAAAGGATAGCTTTGTCATGAGGAGGGATACCAGTAGAAATGGCAAAGCCTCATCAAGACAAGCAAGAGAGAATGATCTTCACCACAAAAGAGTGCATCTAGATGAAACGATATAAGATCCGCACTCGAGACACACACCTTCACGGAGCCACCAAAGAAATAAAACAGGAACAAAAAGGTGGACGTGAAAGAAGGGGATATCAAATAGATATGCAACTTCTCAAAAGTGTATAAGATTCTAGGTAGATGATGATATCAATCCACAAAGAAGGATGTACACACAAAATTGTTGCAAAAAGGAATGAATAAGATATCCCCAAGGAAGTCATAAATATACCAATAAGATATTTGCTTGAAGGCATAGCACATGGCTAGATATGTTCTTATTGTATATAAATGAGTTCCAACCACACGAGCATCAAAGACATCACAACTAGCAACAAGAGATCATTGTTGGGATGCTTTGAGAAAGGAAACAAGTATCATTAGAAGGAATGACTAACATGCCATGATACAACCTACACAAGGTTGGTGCAAGAAAAGTGTGCATGAAGTAGATGGTGATACTTGTTACCGAGATACCATTGGAAGGATGTAGTAGATACCAATTGAAGGTAGATAGTAGTTCATTGATCATCCTAGCTTGACTCCAATAAGCACATGGTGACACCACCTTCCTTTTGAATGAGCCGAGCATCCAATGCATCTCCAATTGTTCCTAGAACAACAACGCAAACAAAATGGTACCCAGACTCATTGGGACCAAAGAGTTAGAAACACCAATACATAGGACAAACTCCACAAACACATGTGCATTTATATATGAAAATGAATTTCATGCACATCTCATCCAAATTGAGACTAGGTGGAGTTTCCCCTATATACTGGGTTATAGAAAGAAAGCAAGCCAAAGAAAATACATGTAGTAAATATGCATGCTCAAGACTTTCAAGAAACGAAACGAAATGAAAAAGAAATACCAAGTGAAAATAGGATACTAAATGGAGAAATCATCACTTGGAGGATATCTATTTAGAAGATACATCAAGGAATGAGATATCCATTGATACACGCAAAAGGAAAGATATCGGACTCCCAAAAGAGAGGATGGTTCCAAACAAACCAACCCATCTACAAAGTTTCATGATGGCACAAAGTACCAAAAAGAAACGGCTTGCCTTCCATCAACACACACTTGAAATGAATCACAATAAGAGTGTTCTATCGAAAATAGGATAGCTCCCCCAAGAATTGTGCATTATAGAGAATTTGCAGTTGAATACGAAATGCACACGATGGGATCACCACTTTCGCTATATCTATAAAACACTAGACAAGATCAAGAAAACAACAAGATCCACAAGTGGCACGGAAGGCAATGGGAGTTGATGCAATCTTGGAAAGAAATAGGCCGAACAAAAGCAAAAGCCAATGTAAAGATGATCAACAATTTCTACCACATATATGATTACCAATTGTCAAGAGACAAGAAGTATTTGGGAATAATTTCCGGTGATAGATAGCAATGATATCCAACATCATCTTCACACCAAGCACAAGCAAATTGGAACTTGTAGAGCTAACATGTCACCTAGGAACAACAAAATTTATACTATCAACTCTAGGTGACAAAATCTCAAATGTACACATTTTCTAGGCTTGTAATATGCACATAGAATATTACTCCCCCATAATGTGATACCAATGAGAAACTTACCAAGATGCAAAAGAGGAACCAACAAGAGATAATTAATGGACACTTTAGAGTTTGAATTTCTCATGAGAAGATATACCACATAGTGACTAGATAATCTTGTAATATCAAAACTAGATGGTATTCCTCATGTACACACATTTTTAGGAGTGTGAGGTGCACAAAGCACATCACTCCCCCAAAATGGGATGTTCCATTAATCTCTCACAAGAGCCAACTAAGATATAAACAAGATGCAAAAAGGCTCAACACACGACACACGCGTACATGATGTACAAACCAACATACACATACTTGATTTCTCAAGATAAGCAAATTGGAAGCACAACATATACAAGCACATGCAAGGTACAAAACCACAACATGCTAAGGGGCAAGTAACTTTCAATGTAAACAATTTAAGCACGAGTTACCGCAAGGAGGAACATTGGATATACCATAGAAAGATAATCCGAATGACTTGGCTTGAGACAATATGAATGATGAAGACCCCTCAAATCTTCATAATGTAGCCAAGTCTCCAAAGCCCTCCAAATACACCTATTGATCAAGTTTGAGATAGTTGGTCCCCAACCAAGTTGGGTCCTAAGAGGTTAGTCACAATAGGCTTGGCTACCCAAATGGTTCTTTTCTTGACACCACTTTGAGTCCCAAGAAACTTGGCAAACACATTGCCAACCTTATCCTTCCCAAGAGAATAGACATCATCAATAATAATTGGGTTGGATAAGTTACCACTAGTGCATGAAGAAGCGACGTGACCTTTCTCACGACATAAGTAGCAACGTCTACTCTTCACTTTCTTCTCACTTGATTTCTCAACATGAGAAGCATTAACCCGAGTCTTCTTGGGAAGTGGCCTTTCTTCAACTTGAGGTTGAGCATGAGAATGAACTTGTGGCCGCTTCCCTTGTTGCTTGTCACTAATGGGCTTCTTCTTCAATGGGCATGATCTAACATGGTGCCCTCGAATTTTGCACTTGAAGCAAATAATCTTGGCCGAATTCTTGAGTTGTTCTTGGCCCTTATTCTTGTTAATGATTTTGGACCTTTTCTTCTTGTTGGAGTTGAATCCAAGTCCACCTTTGTCATTGGAGGATTTTTGCACACTCAAGATATTGTTGAGTGTGGACTTCCCTTCATGACACTTTTCCAAGTCTTTCTTCAAAGAAGTGACTTGGGCCTTGAGCTCTTTGATTTCCTCTACATGGTTAGTATCAACAAAAGTACTAGAGGAAGTATAAGCTTCATTGTTAGAGCAACAAGGCAAGGAGAGCAATTCATCACAAGATGTACTAACATTGTGAGTAGATGAATTACGAGGACTAGCACATGACAAGATAGCATTTTGACTTGAAGTAGTGCTAGTATCCACATGAGGCTCACTAGATGTTACCTTGATACTCATAGCCTCATGAGCTATCTTTAGCACATTATGGGATACTAGAAGATCATCATGAGAGCTTGTGAGCTTTACATGACTTTCTTCCAATTTCCCATAATTGCCAGATAGCAACTCAAGTTGAGCCCTTAGCTCAACATTCTCCTTCAAAATGGATGCTTCACTAGAAATAGAGTTAGTAGCACAAGCATCATCAATAATAGCAAGAGGAGAAGGCAACTTGGCAAGCTCCTTAGAATATGAAGCTTTAAGTTGAGCATGAGACTCGGTGAGTTTTATGAGCTCACCCTTAATGACCCTTGAGCCATTTTTGAGGTTCTCAAAATCCTCAAAGAGTTTAGCATGTGCAACTTCAAGCTTCTCATTTTTAGTTTCAAAATCATTAACCACCTCGAGAGCTCTATCACGGGATTCCTTTATTCTAGATAGTTCTAGAGCAAAAGTCTCCTCAAGAGATTCCTTGGTGGTTTGTTCAAGTTCAAGAGCTTGCGAGAGGTCGGCGATCTCATTAGCGTAATCACGCTCATGACCTTCCATTTTCTCAATGGTGACCTCATGCTCCTCTAGATGAGATTCCAACTCCTCTATATATTTCTTGCCCTCAATGGCAATAGACATGATTTCCATGAAGTTGGAACGAGCAATTTTATTCTTATGAAGAGCTTTAAAAATCATTTCCCCCTTAATTTTTAAGGAGGCAACATTATCATTTTCTTCATCATTTTCTACATCATCATCATTGTTATCATCACTATCATGACAAGATATATTGGGGTTCAAAGTGGGAGATACCTTTGAAGCCTTAGCCATAAGGCAAAACACAATAGATGATGATGTAGGATCCCTTGAAGCACCATTCAAGACTACATCTTGTTCCATGGGGTGTTGGGTTTCCTCTACATTGTTAGCACAACAATTCGAGGAAATAGATGCATTTTTATCATGGCAACAAGACATAGCAAGCATATCATCATGAGTTTTAGTCAAGCAATTTCTACATGATATGCAAGGACTATCAACACAGGCATGTGAAACATGTAGGGTGCTCGAAGTGTTAAAGTCCAAAGAAGATGCATTGCAGTAAGATAGTGATGAAGGATCATCCACAATAAGCATACTATCATCATTGCAATGACCAACACTACTCACCATATCATTACCTTGTGGCAAACCACATGTAGGTGAAGTAGAAGAAGTTGAGAAGACAACGCGGCCGGAGGTGGAGGGAGAACAATCATTCCTACAATTCTTGGACACACCATATTTATCTTGAAGCTTTGTCCACAACTCATGAGCATCCCGGAACGGCATGAGTTGAAATATAGCTACATTGCTCAAAGCATCAAAAAGCACATTAGAAGCTTGAGCATTGAGATAAGAGTTTTTCTCATCCTCTAAAGATAATCTTTGTGCATCCTTTGGAGGAGAAAAACCCATATCTACAATTCGCTCTAAATTTGGGTCCATGACCCTAAAGAGATTAAGCATGCGAATTACCCAAACATCAAAATTTGTGGCATTGAAACTAAGAGTGTCAGAGAATCCTAAACACCTAGTCGACATCCTTACTCTCTAGGCGGTTAAGCCCTATGAAGAGAGACGAGGCTCTGATACCAATTGAAAGATTGTGGATGTCGCCTAGAGGGGGGGTGAATATGCGCTTTAAAATAATTACGGTTTCGGCTTGAACAAATGCGGAATAAACCTAGCGGATAATTTGTCAAGCACAAAACCTACAACAACTAGGCTCACCTATGTGCACCAATAACTTATGCTAAGCAAGATAAACAACTAGGTGATAGCAAGATATATGACAAGAAACAATATGGCTATCACAAAGTATAGTGCATAAGTAAAGGGCTCGGGTAAGAGATAACCGAGGAACGCGGAGACGACGATGTATCCCGAAGTTCACACCCTTGCGGATGCTAATCTCCGTTTGGAGCGGTGTGGAGGCACAATGCTCCCCAAGAAGCCACTAGGGCCACCGTAATCTCCTCACGCCCTCGCACAATGCAAGATGCCGTGATTCCACTAAGGGACCCTTGAGGGCGGTCACCGAACCCGTACAAATGGCGACCCTTGGGGGCGGTCACCGAACCCGTACACTTTTGCAACCCTTGGGGGCGGTCACCGGAACCCGTCAAATTGCTCGGGGCGATCTCCACAACCTAATTGGAGACCCCGACGCTTGCCCGGAGCTTTACACCACAATGATTGAGCTCCGAACACCAAGGTTGGGGCTATCTCCCTAACGACACCACGAAGATTCACCACAATGGAATATGGCTTCGAGGTGACCACAACCGTCTAGGGCGCCCAAGCACCCAAGAGGAACAAGCTCAAGGGTACCAAGCACCCAAGAGTAATAAGCTTCTCAACTTCACTTCCACATATCACCGTGGAGAACTCAAACCGATGCACCAAATGCAATGGCAAGGGCACACGAAGTGCCCAAGTCCTTCTCTCCCAAATCCCACCAAAGCAACTAATGCTAGGGAGGGAAATGAGAGGAAGAACAAGAAGGAGAACACCAAGAACTCCAAGATAAAGATCCAAGGGGTTCCCCTCACCTAGAGGAGAAAGTGATTGGTGGAAATGTGGATCTAGATCTCCTCTCTCTTTTCCCCCAAAAACTAGCAAGAATCCATGGAGGGATTGAGAGATAGCAAGCTCGAAGAAGGTCAACAATGGGGGAAGAACACGAGCTCAAAGGATGAGGTTCATTGGGGAAGAAGACCCCCTTTTATAGGTGGGGGAAAATTCCAACCGTTATGCTCACAGCCCGCATAGAGCGGTACTACCGCTCCAGGAGCGGTACTACCGCTAGGGCAGTAGAACCCCTTTGAAAAACAATAGCGAGGAGGCAAAAAGGTCAGAAGAACCGTCGGAGCGGTAGTACCGCTTGACCTCACGGTACTACCGCTACGTGTAGCAGTACTACTGCTAAGGGTAGCGGTACTACTGCTTGCGAGCGGTACTAAAAAATTACATCCGTGCCTACCACCGCTGGACTTGTGACAAGTTTTTGGTCCCGAGCGGAAGTAGCCACGGAAGTAGCCGCGGTAGTAATGCTCCAAGCGGTAGTACCGCTCCCGAAAGCGGTAGTAAAAAATTACTTCCGCTCCAACCCGCGGTAGTACCGCTGCAGCCTTTTCAGTACACCAAAACGACAATAACTTTTGCATACGAACTCCGAATTCGATGAAACCAAGTTTGTTGGAAAGCTAGCAACAAGGGCTAACACAATCTTGATAGAAAAACCAATAAGAAGCAAATTAGAAAAGGCCCATAAGAAAATGGTGAGAACCCTTCCTCGGATAAGACCGGTAAAACACCCAACACCGAAAACATCATAGAAGACACATGTGAACTCCGTTTTCGATGAACTCAAGCTTGTCATCAAGATGACCATAAGCTCTAAGACTCACAAAGAGAACCAAACAAGAACCAAAAAACATGATGCAAGGATGCAATGGTTTGAGCTCTCTACTAACGATACGATCAAGCTACCAACTTGAGAGCCCCCCTTGATAGTATGGCAAACGATCCTATAACCCGGTCTCCCAACTACCACCACGAGACCGGTAAAATAGAAAACCTATCAAGGGCAAACCTTTGCTTTGCACAAAGTCCACTTGAGCTAGATGTAGACGATCTTGACTTCCTCAAGTTGGACCACCTTTCTTGATTGCGTTGTCTCGGTGAAGACTAGTAGATTGCTCCCCCATACTCCTCTATGGGTGAGCCACTCTTCGGCATATCTTCACAAGTCCATTGTCACGACAATGGACGGCAAGCTTCAAGCACTTGATTTCTTCGTGATGCTCCACTTGAACTTGCACACCGCAACCTAACCCCACAAAGAACTCTCACAAAGACCATGAGTTAGTACACAAAGCGTGATTGACAATGCTTACCATACCATAGGATTGCTTGATCCCTCTCGGTACATCTTTTACGCTTTGTGTGTTGATCAACTTGATTCACTCCTTCACTTAGTCTTGATCAACCTTGAATCTTTCCAACTCTCTTCATTTGGATGATGTCTTGAAGGTAAACATGAATGATAACACACTCTTCTTCTTCAAGACATGCTTGCAATAAGCTCAACACTCACAAGTCCAATCTTTGGATAATTCCTTAATAGCACCTTGGTCATCACAAACTCTTCTTGAAACCAACAAATGAACTCCAAGAAAAGCCTATGGACAAACCCTTCAAATATAACTCAAGGCAACCATTAGTCCATAGAGATTGTCATCAATTACCAAAACCAAACATGGGGGCACCGCATGTTCTTTCAATCTCCCCCATTTTGGTAATTGATGACAATCACTTTCAAGAGAGTTTATATAAGGAATTATGCATCACCATACCATGCAACAATAATGTATGCGCATGAGATGCAAAAGCTTAGGAACAAAACCAAAGCAAGAAGAGCGAAGAGACAACTCTCTAAACTTCCTCACAAAACTAAACTCTCTGAAACTTCTCCCCCATTGGCATCGATTGCCAAAATGGGCGAATAGCTTAGAAGGTCAATATAAATTGTGTTCCTCCATAAATTATGTATTCCTCAAAATAGAGAGAGGAAGGCAATACATATATCCAACTGTAAATACTTGGAGGAAGACAAACTATATTGAGGCCCAAAGATTGCAAAAGAATGATATGCCACAAAGGCATAACAAAGGGAGAAAAACACGCAATCAAGCAATCAAAGGATACCAATTGAATCAAGCTATCAAAAGATACCAATTGACCCAACTAGACCAATGATCCTACATGCCAAATGAATAAAAGATATTATGATAGGAGCAAAGGAGTGTTCTATAGAAACTAGGGAAGCTCCCCATGATTTGTGCACAATTTAGTTTTGTATTTGGATACAACGAGCACAAAGTAGGATCGTCGCTCCCCCAAGATCAATAGAACCTCACAACATAGCAACGGAGTGTTCTAAAGACATTAGTGAAGCTCCCCATAATTTATGCACTCCTTAGAATATTTTCATTAGGATACCAAGTGCACAAAATAGGATCATCACTCCCCCAAGATCAATAGACACTCACACCAAGTGCAAGTGAGCATGAAGGAAACAAAGCCTAGCACTTGCAACAAAAAAACTGGTTGAGCAATATATAAAAGAGTCAACTTAAGAGTAGGCTCAACCAAAATGATGTGTGTGAGTCATGGCAAAGCACTTGAGAAGATTAATGTATGGATGAACATTAAGCATCAGTATACTCTTGAATGAATGAGATACACAGTGCAAGGCCTATCATTCCCACACAAAACAGCAAATGGGTTCACAAGCTGACTAATAATCATATAAATAACCTATGCTTGTGACAACCTGTGGTGAAGATATAAAAAGGATAGCTTTGTCATGAGGAGGGATACCAGTAGAAATGGCAAAGCCTCATCAAGACAAGCAATAGAGAATGATCTTCACCACAAAAGAGTGCATCTAGATGAAACGATATAAGATCCGCACTCGAGACACACACCTTCACGGAGCCACCAAAGAAATAAAACAGGAACAAAAAGGTGGACGTGAAAGAAGGGGATATCAAATAGATATGCAACTTCTCAAAAGTGTATAAGATTCTAGGTAGATGAAGATCATGATGATATCAATCCACAAAGAAGGATGTAGTAGATACCAATTGAAGGTAGATAGTAGTTCATTGATCATCCTAGCTTGACTCCAATAAGCACATGGTGACACCACCTTCCTTTTGAATGAGCCGAGCATCCAATGCATCTCCAATTGTTCCTAGAACAACAACGCAAACAAAATGGTACCCAAACTCATTGGGACCAAAGAGTTAGAAACACCAATACATAGGACAAACTCCACAAACACATGTGCATTTATATATGAAAATGAATTTCATGCACATCTCATCCAAATTGAGACTAGGTGGAGTTTCCCCTATATATTGGGTTAAAGAAAGAAAGCATGCCAAAGAAAATACATGAAGTAAATATGCATGCTCAAGACTTTCAAGAAACGAAACAAAATGAAAAAGAAATACCAAGTGAAAATATGATACCAAATGGAGAAATCATCACTTGGAAGATATCTATTAGAAGATACATCAAGGAATGAGATATCCATTGATACACGTAAAAGGAAAGATATCGGACTCCCAAAAGAGAGGATGGTTCCAAACAAACCAACCCATCTACAAAGTTTCATGATGGCACAAAGTACCAAAAAGAAACGGCTCGCCTTCCATCAACACACACTTGAAATGAATCACAATAAGAGTGTTCTATCGAAAATAGGATAGCTCCCCCAAGAATTGTGCATTATAGAGAATTTGCAGTTGAATACGAAATGCACACGATGGGATCACCACTTTCGCTATATCCATAAAACACTAGACAAGATCAAGAAAACAACAAGATCCACAAGTGGCACGGAAGGGAATGGGAGTTGATGCAATCTTGGAAAGAAATAGGCCGAACAAAAGCAAAAGCCAATGTAAAGATGATCAACAATTTCTACCACATATATGATTACCAATTGTCAAGAGACAAGAAGTATTTGGGAATAATTTCCGGTGATAGATAGCAATGATATCCAACATCATCTTCACACCAAGCACAAGCAAATTGGAACTTGTAGAGCTAACATGTCACCTAGGAACAACATAATTTATACTATCAACTCTAGGTGACAAAATCTCAAATTTACACATTTTCTAGGCTTGTAATATGGACATAGAATATTACTCCCCCATAATGTGATACCAATGAAAAACTTACCAAGATGCAAAAGAGGAACCAACAAGAGATAATTAATGGACACTTTAGAATTTGAATTTCTCATGAGAAGATATACCACATAGTGACTAGATAATCTTGTAATATCAAAACTAGATGGTATTCCTCATGTACACACATTTTTAGGATTGTGAGGTGCACAAAGCACATCACTCCCCCAAAATGGGATGTTCCATTAATCTCTCACAAGAGCCAACTAAGATATAAACAAGATGCAAAAAGGCTCAACACACGACACACGCGTACATGATGTACAAACCAACATACACATACTTGATTTCTCAAGATAAGCAAATTGGAAGCACAACATATACAAGCACATGCAAGGTACAAAACCACAACATGCTAAGGGGCAAGTAACTTTCAATGTAAACAATTTAAGCACGAGTTACCGCAAGGAGGAACATTGGATATACCATAGAAAGATAATCCGAATGACTTGGCTTGAGACAATATGAATGATGAAGACCCCTCAAATCTTCATAATGTAGCCAAGTCTCCAATGCCCTCCAACAACACCTATTGATCAAGTTTGAGCTAGTTGGTCCCCAACCAAGTTGGGTCCTAAGAGGTTAGTCACAATAGGCTTGGCTACCCAAATGGTTCTTTTCTTGACACCACTTTGAGTGCCAAGAAACTTGGCAAACACATTTCCAACCTTATCCTTCCCAAGAGAATAAACATCATCAATAATAATTGGGTTGGATAAGTTACCACTAGTGCATGAAGAAGCAAGGTGACCCTTCTCACGGCATAGGTAGCAACATCTACTCTTCACTTTCTTCTCATTTGATTTCTCAAAATGAGAAGCATTACCATGAGTCTTCTTGGGAAGCGGCCTTTCTCCAACTTGCGGTTGAGCACGAGAATGAACGTGTGGCCTCTTCCCTTGTTGCTTGTCACTAATGGCCTTCTTCTTCAATGGGCAAGATCTAACATGATGCCCTTCAATTTTGCACTTGAAGCAAATAATCTTGGCCGAATTCTTGAGTTGTTCTTGGCCCTTATTCTTGTTAATGATCTTGGACTTCTTGTTGGAGTTGAATCCAAGTCCACCTTTGTCATTGGGGGATTTTTGCACGCTCAAGATATTGTTGACTGTGGACTTCCCTTCATGACACTTTTCCAAGTCTTTCTTCAAAGAAGTGACTTGGGCCTTGAGCTCTTTGATTTCCTCTACATGGTTAGTATAAACAAAAGTACTAGAGGAAGTATAATCTTCATTGTTAGAGCAACAAGGCAAGGAGAGCAATTCATCACAAGATGTACTAACATTCTGAGTAGATGAATTACGAGGACTAGCACATGGCAAGATAGCATTTTGACTTGAAGTAGTGCTAGTATCCACATGAGGCTCACTAGATGTTACCTTGATACTCATAGCCTCATGAGCTATCTTTAGCACATTATGGGATACTAGAAGATCATCATGAGAGCTTGTGAGCTTTACATGACTTTCTTCCAATTTCCCATAATTGCCAGATAGCAACTCAAGTTGAGCCCTTAGCTCAACATTCTCCTTCAAAATGGATGCTTCACTAGAAATAGAGTTAGTAGCACAAGCATCATCAATAATAGCAAGAGGAGAAGGCAACTTGGCAAGCTCCTTAGAATATGAAGCTTTAAGTTGAGCATGAGACTCGGTGAGTTTTATGAGCTCACCCTTAATGACCCTTGAGCCATTTTTGAGGTTCTCAAAATCCTCAAAGAGTTTAGCATGTGCAACTTCAAGCTTCTCATTTTTAGTTTCAAAATCATTAACCACCTCGAGAGCTCTATCACGGGATTCCTTTATTCTAGATAGTTCTAGAGCAAAAGTCTCCTCAAGAGATTCCTTGGTGGTTTGTTCAAGTTCAAGAGCTTGCGAGAGGTCGGCGATCTCATTAGCGTAATCACGCTCATGACCTTCCATTTTCTCAATGGTGACCTCATGCTCCTCTAGATGAGATTCCAACTCCTCTATATATTTCTTGCCCTCAATGGCAATAGACATGATTTCCATGAAGTTGGAACGAGCAATTTTATTCTTATGAAGAGCTTTAAAAATCATTTCCCCCTTAATTTTTAAGGAGGCAACATTATCATTTTCTTCATCATTTTCTACATCATCATCATTGTTATCATCACTATCATGACAAGATATATTGGGGTTCAAAGTGGGAGATACCTTTGAAGCCTTAGCCATAAGGCAAAACACAATAGATGATGATGTAGGATCCCTTGAAGCACCATTCAAGACTACATCTTGTTACATGGGGTGTTGGGTTTCCTCTACATTGTTAGCACAACAATTCGAGGAAATAGATGCATTTTTATCATGGCAACAAGACATAGCAAGCATATCATCATGAGTTTTAGTCAAGCAATTTCTACATGATATGCAAGGACTATCAACACAAGCATGTGAAACATGTAGGGTGCTCGAAGTGTTAAAGTCCAAAGAAGATGCATTGCAGTAAGATAGTGATGAAGGATCATCCACAATAAGCATACTATCATCATTGCAATGACCAACACTACTCACCATATCATTACCTTGTGGCAAACCACATGTAGGTGAAGTAGAAGAAGTTGAGAAGACAACACGGCCGGAGGTGGAGGGAGAACAATCATTCCTACAATTCTTGGACACACCATATTTATCTTGAAGCTTTGTCCACAACTCATGAGCATCCCGGAACGGCATGAGTTGAAATATAACTACATTGCTCAAAGCATCAAAAAGCACATTAGAAGCTTGAGCATTGAGATAAGAGTTTTTCTCATCCTCTAAAGATAATATTTGTGCATCCTTTGGAGGAGAAAAACCCATATCTACAATTCGCTCTAAATTTGGGTCCATGGCCCTAAAGAGATTAAGCATGCGAATTACCCAAACATCAAAATTTGTGGCATTGAAACTAAGAGTGTCAGAGAATCCTAAACCCCTAGTAGACATCCTTACTCTCTAGGCGGTTAAGCCCTATGAAGAGAGACGAGGCTCTGATACCGATTGAAAGATCGTGGATGTCGCCTAGAGGGGGGGTGAATAGGCGCTTTAAAATAATTACGGTTTCGGCTTGAACAAATGCGGAATAAACCTAGCGGTTAATTTGTCAAGCACAAAACCTACAACAACTAGGCTCACCTATGTGCACCAATAACTTATGCTAAGCAAGATAAACAACTAGGTGATAGCAAGATATATGACAAGAAACAATATGGCTATCACAAAGTATAGTGCATAAGTAAAGGGCTCGGGTAAGAGATAACCGAGGAACGCGGAGACGACGATGTATCCCGAAGTTCACACCCTTGCGGATGCTAATCTCCGTTTGGAGCGGTGTGGAGGCACAATGCTCCCCAAGAAGCCACTAGGGCCACCGTAATCTCCTCACGCCCTCGCACAATGCAAGATGCCGTGATTCCACTAAGGGACCCTTGAGGGCGGTCACCGAACCCGTATAAATGGCGACCCTTGGGGGCGGTCACCGAACCCGTACACTTTTGAAACCCTTGGGGGCGGTCACCGGAACCCGTCAAATTGCTCGGGGCGATCTCCACAACCTAATTGGAGACCCCGACGCTTGCCCGGAGCTTTACACCACAATGATTGAGCTCCGAACACCAAGGTTGGGGCTATCTCCCCAACGACACCACGAAGCTTCACCACAATGGAATATGGCTTCGAGGTGACCACAACCGTCTAGGGCTCCCAAGCACCCAAGAGGAACAAGCTCAAGGGTACCAAGCACCCAAGAGTAATAAGCTTCTCAACTTCACTTCCACGTATCACCGTGGAGAACTCAAACCGATGCACCAAATGCAATGGCAAGGGCACACGGAGTGCCCAAGTCCTTCTCTCCCAAATCCCACCAAAGCAACTAATGCTAGGGAGGGAAATGAGAGGAAGAACAAGAAGGAGAACACCAAGAACTCCAAGATAAAGATCCAAGGGGTTCCCCTCACCTAGAGGAGAAAAGTGATTGGTGGAAATGTGGATCTAGATCTCCTCTCTCTTTTCCCCCCAAAACTAGCAAGAATCCATGGAGGGATTGAGAGATAGCAAGCTCGAAGAAGGTCAACAATGGGGGAAGAACACGAGCTCAAAGGATGAGGTTCATTGGGGAAGAAGACCCCCTTTTATAGGTGGGGGAAAATTCCAACCATTATGCTCACAGCCCGCACAGAGCGGTACTACCGCTCCAGGAGCGGTACTACCGCTAGGGCAGTAGAACCCCTTTGAAAAACAATAGCGAGGAGGCAAAAAGGTCAAAAGAACCGTCGGAGCGGTAGTACCGCTTGACCTCACGGTACTACCCCTACGGGTAGCGGTACTACTGCTAAGGGTAGCGGTACTACTGCTTGCGAGCGGTACTAAAAAATTACATCCGTGCCTACCACCGCTGGACTTGTGACGAGTTTTTGGTCCCGAGCGGAAGTAGCCACGGAAGTAGCCGCGGTAGTACTGCTCCAAGCGGTAGTACCGCTCCCGAAAGCGGTAGTAAAAAATTACTTCCGCTCCAACCCGCGGTAGTACCGCTGCAGCCTCTTCAGTACACCAAAACGACAATAACTTTTGCATACGAACTCCGAATTCGATGAAACCAAGTTTGTTGGAAAGCTAGCGACAAGGGCTAACACAATCTTGATAGAAAACCAATAAGAAGCAAATTAGAAAAGGCCCATAAGAAAATGGTGAGAACCCTTCCTCGGATAAGACCGGTAAAACACCCAACACCGAAAACATCATAGAAGACACATGTGAACTCCGTTTTCGATGAACTCAAGTTTGTCATCAAGATGACCATAAGGTCTAAGACTCACAAAGAGAACCAAACAAGAACCAAGAAACATGATGCAAGGATGCAATGGTTTGAGCTCTCTACTAACGATACGATCAAGCTACCAACTTGAGAGCCCCCCTTGATAGTACGGCAAACGATCCTATAACCCGGTCTCCCAACTACCACCACGAGACCGGTAAAATAGAAAACCTATCAAGGGCAAACCTTTGCTTTGCACAAAGTCCACTTGAGCTAGATGTAGACGATCTTGGATTCCTCAAGTTGGACCACCTTTCTTGATTGCGTTTTCTCGGTGAAGACTAGTAGATTGCTCCCCCATACTCCTCTATGGGTGAGCCACTCTTCGGCATATCTTCACAAGTCCATTGTCATGACAATGGACGGCAAGCTTCAAGCACTTGATTTCTTCGTGATGCTCCACTTGAACTTGCACACCGCAACCTAACCCCACAAAGAACTCTCACGAAGACCATGAGTTAGTACACAAAGCGTGATTGACAATGCTTACCATACCATAGGATTGCTTGATCCCTCTCGGTACATCTTTTACGCTTTGTGTGTTGATCAACTTGATTCACTCCTTCACTTAGTCTTGATCAACCTTGAATCTTTCCAACTCTCTTCATTTGGATGATGTCTTGAAGGTAAACATGAATGATAACACACTCTTCTTCTTCAAGACATGCTTGCAATAAGCTCAACACTCACAAGACCAATCTTTGGATAATTCCTTAATAGCACCTTGGTCATCACAAACTCTTCTTGAAACCAACAAATGAACTCCAAGAAAAGCCTATGGACAAACCCTTCAAATATAACTCAAGGCAACCATTAGTCCATAGAGATTGTCATCAATTACCAAAACCAAACATGGGGGCACCGCATGTTCTTTCACCCTGGCTGCCCCCTCCCCTCCCACCTATATATAGGGGCGCCACACATGTACATAACATTTGTCTTAGACGTGTGTGGCGCTCCCGTCCAACGTTTACTCCCCCAGTCATATTTTCGTAGTGCTTAGGCGAAGTCCTGCGGAGATCACTTCACCATCACCGTCACCACGCCGTCGTGCTGACGGAACTCATCTACTACCTTGACATCTTGTTGGATCAAGAAGGCGAGGGACGTCATCGAGCTGAACGTGTGTATAAAGCGGAGGTGTTGTGCGTTCGGTACTTGATCGGTTGGATCGCGAAGAAGTTCGACTACATCAACCGCGTTGTCAAACGCTTCCGCTTACGGTCTACGAGGGTACGTAGACACACTCTCCCCCTCGTTGCTATGCATCTCCATGGATAGATCATTGTGTGTGCGTAGAATTTTTTTGTTTTCCATACAACGTTTCCCAACACATGCAAGCTTAAATAATCCACAAATTCCATCCACATATATCAAATGCATATAAGGATCTTCAGCTCCATCTCCTGCAAAAGGATTAGCTAGCAGTTGTTCTATCATACCCGAAGGAATTTCATATTCAGTATTTTCAGTAGGTGCAGCAAGTTGAGGGGCAATTAATTGTGCTTCTGCTCGAGGTGAAGATACCCCAAACAAACCCCTCAAAGGATTGTTCTCCATAGTAACAAGTGATAATAAATTTCAGCACGTAGTAATAATTTTTCCTTACCAATTTCCACTTACCAAGAGCGCTTCACTCCCCGGCAACTGCACCAGAAAAGAGTCTTGATGACCCACAAGTATAGGGTATCAATCGTAGTCCTTTCGATAAGTAAGAGTGTTGAACCCAACGAGGAGCAGAAGGAAATGACAAGTGGTTTTCAGCAAGGTAATGTATGCATGCACTGAAATTGTAAGTAGCAGATAGTTTGATAGCAAGATAATTTGTGACAAGCAAGTAACGGTAACAGCAAATAGTATGCAGCAAGGTAGCCCAATCCTTTTGTGGAAAAGGACATGCCAAAATGGTTTCTTATAATAAGCAAAGTGTTCTTGAGGGCACACGGGAATTTCATCTAGTCACTTTCACCATATTGGCTTGATTTGTGTTCACTACTTTGATAATTTGATACGTGTGTGGATCGGTGCTTAGGTGTTGTTCTTACTTGAACAAACCTCCTACTTATGATTAACCCCCTCGCAAGCATCCACAACTACGAGAAAAGTATTAAGATAGAATCTAACCATAACATTAAACATTTGGATCCAAATCGGTCCCTTACGAAGTAGCGCATAAATTAGGGTTTAAGAATCTGTCACTCTAGCAACCCATCATCTGATAACTACTCCACAATGCACCCCCTTAGGCCCAAACATGGTGAAGTGTCATGTAGTCGACGTTCACATGACAACACTAAGGGAATCACACCATATATATCATCAAAATATCGAACACTTATCAAGTTTACATGATTACTTGCAACAAGATTTCTCCCGTGACCTCAAGAACAAAAGTAACTACTAATAAGTGATAAACATGTTCATGATCAGAGGGGTATTGAATAACATAATGGATCTGGACATATAATCTTCCACCAAATAAACCATATAGTAATCAACTACAAGATGTAATCAACACTACTAGTTACCCACAAGCACCAATCTAAGAGCATCTCCAGCCGCGCCCCTAACAGGCCCCCCAGGCAACCTTTTCTGCGCCGGCACCAAAAAACGCCCCAGTCGCGCCCCCAAGACGTCGAAATCCGCCGGCTCGGCCCGTTTTTGGGCCCAACGATCGCAGGCCGAACCCGGCGCACTGGGGGCACTTGGGGGCTCCGGCGCAAGTGGAAAACACGCATGGCCCACGTTGTTAGGCGAAAAAGCAAGCTAACCGTCTAGGTTCGCCCCCTCTCCCCGCGAGTTCAGCCGCCGAACTGTCGATCCCAACGCTGCCCGCTGCCCACCACCGCTAGATAGGCCGTTCCCCACCGGCAAAGAGAAGAGGTTTCGGTGGCGGCAGGCACTCCACCACCGCCCGGGCGATTTTTCCGGTGTTCCGGCCGCGTAGGGCAGTGTAACGGCGAGTGTGCGTCCAACACACCCGCAAGGTGTTCAACGGTTTGCCTCACCGCGTTCGATAATGGACTCGGACGACGAGGAGGCGCTCGTCGCACTGCTGTCGGAGGAAGCCGAGGCCGACGTCGAGAAAGAGAAAAATCTCATGGTCCTCGTCGCCCTCGCCGGCCTGCTTGGGAGCAATGAGTCGCGGCGAGGTGGCTTGGCGCCAGGGCGGATGAAAGCAAAGAACCGGCATCGTCTGGAAGGCTATTGCTCTACTCCGACTACTTCGTCGATGCTCCACTGCACATCGACAAAGTATTTTGGTGCTGTTATCGAATGAGATGAAAGCTTTTCCTCATGGTTGTGAATTCCATCCGGGAGTTTGACAGCTACTTCAAATGCAAGAAGGTTTGCACCGGCAAACTTGGATTCACCTCAATCCAGAAGTGCATGACAGCGATGAGGATGCTTGCATACGGAGCTCCCGGTGATTCACTCGACGACTATGGGTGCATGGCCGAGTCCACCACCATTGAGTGTTTATACAAGTTCTGCAGGGCAGCGGTGGCAGTGTTTGGAAAAAAATACTTGCGAACACCCAATGCGGAAGACACTGCTCGGATCCTAGCACAGAATGCAGCGAGAGGATTCCCTGGGATGCTTGGGAGCATCGACTGCATGCATTGGAAGTGGAAGAACAGTCCATTTGCTTGACAGGGGATGTATAAAGGCGCCAAAGGCGGTTGCAGTGTGGTACTAGAGGCAGTGGCCACACAGGACCTCTGGATTTGGCACTCCTTGTTTGGTATGCCAGGAACTCACAATTGTATCAACGTGCTGTAGTGCTCCCCTGTCTTTGCCAAGCTTGTCGAATGTCATTCTCCTCCGGTAAACATCGAGGTCAATGGGCGGTAGTACAACAAGGGGTACTACCTAGCAGATGGCATCTATCCAAGATGATCGACATTTGTGAAGACTATCTCAAAACGCTATGCCAGGAGGCAAGAAGTCCCACTTTGCCAAGGTTCAGGAGTCTTGCAGGAAGGATGTCGAGCGGGCATTTGGTGTGCTCCAGTCTTGATTTGCTGTTGTCCGGTACCCTGCTCAGACATGGTCGAAAGATCAAATGTGGGAGATCATGACTTGCTGTGTCATATTGCACAACATGATCATTGAGAACGAGCAGGAAGAGCCAATGTTTGACACTGGACCATACTACATGCAGGGTCCTCTTGCCCAAGTCGATCACCAGCTACCGGCAACCTGGACTACCTACCTCAATATGCGTCAGGAGATCCGAGACCCACATGTGCATCAACAACTGCAGGAGGATCTGGTGGAGCACCTGTGGAGGATCAAAGGCGATGCCTAGCTCGACATGTGATGAAATATGAGTTTTATTTGTTGAACTATATAATTTGTGTTGAACTATTTGTTATTGAACTATATAATTTCTATTGATTTTCTATGATGAACAATGCGATAAAAAAATGTGTTGAGAATTCACGTCGAACCACGCCTAACCTCGCAGAATATGGGCCGATTTACGCCGATATTGGGTCATTTTTCACCCCATTTGGGCCGAAAAATGGGTCGGCGTCAGCGCTTGGGGACGACCTGGGGACGACGGCTGGGTGCCAAACCGACCCCAGGGCCGATTATACCGCCGGCTCGCCCCCAGGCGGCGGTTTTTATGCCTCCTGGGGGGCCAACGGCTGGAGATGCTCTAAGGTTCCAGTATAAAGATTAAACACAAAAGATGAACTATGGTTTGAGAGGAGATGGTGTTGTTGAAGATATTGATGGAGATTACCCTTCCAAAGATGGGAGAGTTGTTGGTGATGATGATGATAATGAGTTCCCCCTCTGGGAGGGAAGTTCCATTGCTCCGCCGGAGGGTAAAAGTGCTCCTGCCCAAGTTCCGCCTCGAGACGGCGGCGCTCCATCCCGAAAGTCTTCTCCTTAATTATTTTAGGTCAAAATGACTTATATACCAGAAGATGGGCACAGGAGGTGGGCCATGGAGGGCACAACCCACTAGGGTGAACCTGGGCTCCCTAGCGCGCTCAGGTGGGTTGTGCCCACCTGGTGGGCCCCCTCTGGTAGTTATTTGCTCCAATGATTCTTATATATTCCATAAATAATATTCGTGAAGTTTTCAGCTCATTTGGAGTTGTGCAGAATATGTAGGCTGACGTTGCTTTTTCAGGTCCAGATTTCCAGCTGCCGGTATTCTCCCTCTTGATATAAACCTTGCATATTATGAGAGAAAGGGCATTAGAATTACTCCAAAAGGCATTATTATGCATAAAAACATCATAGATGATAGCAGGAAAACATGATGCAAAATGGACGTATCAACATGCTATCCTTTTTCAAAAAGGAGGATATAACCCGTGGCCCCTGCATTGAGTGATGCGCATAGTCATATTATTTTATATGTGCTAACATGTGTTGGTATCATGACATCACCTAAAAGGGTGGGAGCGCTATATATGTTTCCATAATTTAACTTAGGCCATATGAGGTAGCAACAAGGTAAAATCCTTATAGTCAAACTCAATAAATTTGAGGTGGACAAGGATTCTAGTACTAGTCGATCTGAGGTGGTTTCTGGATATCCCTATTAACTAGGACCTTTGTCAGTAATGGTTAGACAAGTTGTCTTGGAGACGTTTTGCAACCATTTTGTAAGAACTAGTTTGTATTAGGATCAGTCAAGACGGGTTGGATTTTTCGAAGTATTTTTCAAAAAAAAATAGTTGGTGGAAGATGTCGATCCCCTGCGTTAAGATGGCATCAAGCTAGTATAAGCACGTAACATAATCCATTACTTTTAACACTTGATTTATGGTCATGGCGGATCAAATCGCCTTCCAAGATTCACTCGATATTCACATCAGTGATGTGTCGAAATCAAACTAATGATGCATCTCAGATTTTTTGAGATCGTCACTAATTAAGGGGTACCCTTAGCAAATGTCAATATACACTGCATATAGTGGTGACATGTGGTGCAATGTATGTGTGCCCCTCGCATCGATATCTCTGAAAGTAGCTCCCATGATGGTAGGTTTTGATGAACTTTTTCTGACCCAACATGTACTCTTGATTGTAGTGCATTTATCCACGCAGTGTAGTGTGCTTCTACTCCAGGTATGTATTGTACTTGTACTCCACGCGTACTTTGTGCGCTTGTACTTCTGGTGTAGTTTATATGTACTTCATGTGGTAGTGTTCTTCTTCTTCCCTCGACTATATATCCGTACTTCTCATAGTAGTATACATGTAGTCTCCGTAGTAGTATAGTTGCACTCTCGATCAGTGAATAGCTAAAAATGCACTACATGGAGGTATTACATGACAAAAAACCCAAAAGAAACGATAAGACTAGATGGAAATAAAAAGAAACAACCTCGTACAAAAACATCCATGGCATATAGTTCATAAAAACGCCCCTCTCTAAAAAAATCTCACTTGTTCTCTCCTCCTAGCATTGCCACGCGTCATACGAAGGCGTTGTTCCTTCATGCCCTTACTAGGTATACCACTTATTTAGTTGCTCCTGGGTCTCAATGATTTTCAAGAAAGACTCTAGGGATGATCAAGTTCCATAAAACACTTGTGGGGTTTGTGGATGAGAAAAATAAAATGTTTAGCACTGAGAGAGCTTCTCCGACAACCTTTTTTGACCCCGAAATAGTAGGAGACTTCTCATAGTGTGGCTTCCTAAAAGTGCATCGGTTAGATACCATAATTTTTGTTTAGGATGATTAATGTCAAACATGGTAGGACTCATGTTTTATCAAGTCTATTAAAGGAGAATGGAATATCAATGGTGACCCCTACCTTCCAACTTTTCAAGATGTTGTGTACCTCAAGCTCTTTTTTAACATATGATTTTTGTGAATCCGAGATTCACATTAAGTGTAGGACGCTCTGATTAAGAAGGGGACAAGAAAAGTGACTTTGGTTTGAACTCCAAGACTATATCCTAATTACCCAAAGATCCTCAAATAATGTGAAGCCACTCAACTCCTGTGTTTTGGAAAGCCCCACACCATTGTATCTTCTACCTGGTATTACTGAGGCTTATTGTGTGAGTTGGCCACATAGAGCAAAACTAGTTTCCTACAACGACAAAATTGTTGTTCTCTTTGTTCCCTGTCAGATCCGGCACATTCGAGTATAGATATTCCTCTTGCACTTTCGAGCACTATAAATTTTGTTTCTTTGTCGACTCGTAGTAAGTCTGATGCTCCCGAGCAAATCCTTCTGGAAACTTTGAGTTATGACTTTGGCTTTTCTACAAAGTTTTCTTCTGAGAAATACCCTATCTAGTGCGATAATACCGAGATATTGTTTTTAGCCGGTACTACCAAGCCAATTATTTTCTCGCATAAATGATCCACTTTTTTATGTAGACCTGCTGCTACTCTTTCATCCAATACTTTTGACAACTGTGTTTTCACTAAGGCTTCCTATACATGCTCTAGCCATTCAAACTTTTAATGTGTTGGGTAGTTCTGGGATTATTGCTCCAATACTTCCAGACTAGTTCCGACAATATTTCTTTGACTTGCATAGCCCTTCATTGCGGCAGGCCATTCAAACCAAACCACTCCAAGTCTCACTGTTACACTACCACTTCCTTCAAGTCCAAAGAGCCTAGACACAAGAAGAGAAGAAATCAAGTTTGTTGGGTGATTCCAAGAACACTTCCATGATTTGTTGGGTGGAGCCACTTTTTTTACTTCTTGGGTTGTCGTGGATGCTCATGAATCAACACATGTGGTACTAGGACCCGTTTTTACACTTAACACACACATTAGTCCTAATGGTTTGTTACTCAATACAAAAAAACTTCTAGGGGCCTCGATGTTCTTCGGTTCTAGCGCAAATTTTGATGTTTATAAAATAGATACCCTACATGATATTAAAGGTATATTAGATATCAAGTATCTAGTTTTATTTAAGACACATGGTTTAATCATGAATACACATTCCTTTTCATTTTAATCCATTAGCTCGACCTCATACACTATTGTAGTTTTTAAATTGTAAGGAAAAAAGTTGTATCATGTCATCTGGGAAATTAACACGCATTGCTCAAATAAGTGTGTATCTCATGGTGTGATGTAAGTTACTACCCCTTTAGGTTCCTAAAAGTTGGCATTTTGAACACACATGGTCTCCAAAGCAGACATTCGACCATTAATCTATGTATGACATTTTCAAAACATTACAAAATTAAAGTACCCATTGAGAATAATTTAATCACGTTATTTTGAAGTATAAACCCCGTATCATTTTCAAGATATATCTAATAAAAAAATTAAAATATAAAACTACCCCCATTTGAAGATACATTATCCTATAGCGGGAGTACATTTACAATAATGCGCGTGAGACTCTAGAATAAGCTAAAGAAGCGCACTCAAACGCCGCATTGATTTCAACACATCCCTACAAGGACCAGAATTGGGTCATGACTTTTAACTATGATGTCCATGAAGGAAATATGCCCTAGAGGCAATAATAAAGTTATTATTTATTTCCTTATATCATGATAAATGTTTATTATTCATGCTAGAATTGTATTAACCGGAAACTTAGTACATGTGTGAATACATAGACAAAACAGAGTGTCCCTAGTATGCCTCTACTAGACTAGCTCATTGATCAAAGATGGTTATGTTTCCTAGCCATAGACATGAGTTGTCATTTGATCAACGGGATCACATCATTAGGAGAATGATGTGATGGACAAGCCCCATCCGTTAGCTTAGCACTATGATCGTTTAGTTTTACTGCTATTGCTTTCTTCATGACTTATACATGTTCCTATGACTATGAGATTATGCAACTCCCGAATACCGGAGGAACACCTTGTGTGCTATCAAACGTCACAACGTAACTGGGTGATTATAAAGATGCTCTACAGGTGTCTCCGAAGGTGTTCGTGGTGTTGGCATAGATCAAGAACAGGATTTGTCACTCCGTGTGTCGGAGAGGTATCTCTGGGCCCTCTCGGTAATACACATCATAATAAGCCTTGCAAGCAAATGACTAATGAGTTAGTCACGAGATGATGTATTACGGAACGAGTAAAGAGACTTGCCGGTAACGAGATTAACTAGGTATGGTGATACCGACGATCGAATCTCGGGCAAGTAACATACCAATGACAAAGGGAACAACGTATGTTGTTATGCGGTTTGACCGATAAAGATCTTCGTAGAATATGTAGGAGCCAATATGAGCATACAGGTTCCGCTATTGGTTATTGACCGGAGATGAGTCTCGGTCATGTCTACATAGTTCTCAAACCCGTAGGGTCCGCACGCTTAACGTTTAATGACGATTGGTATTATGAGTTTATGTGGTTTGATGTACCGAAGATAGCTCAGAGTCCCGGATGAGATCGGGGACATGACGAGGAGTCTCTAAATGGTCGAGACGTAAAGATCGATATATTGGACGACTATATTCGGACATCGGAAAGGTTCCGAGTGATTCGGGTATTTTTCGGAGTACCGGAGAGTTACGGGAATTCGCCGGGGAGTATATGGGCCTTATTGGGCTTTAGGGGAAAGAGAGAGAGGGGGTTGGGCCCTCCCCAAGGCTTAGTCCGAATTGGACTAGGGGGGAGGGCTGCGCCACCTCCTTCCTTCTCTTCTCTTTTCCCTTTCCTTCTCTCCTAATCCTACTACTTGGAAGGGATCCTAGTTCTACTAGGAAAGGGGGAACCCTACTCCCGGTGGGAGTAGGACTCCCCTAGGGCGCGCCATAGAGAGGGCCGGCCCTCCCCTCCTCCACTCCTTTATATACGGGGGTAGAGGCACCCCATAGATACACAAGTTGATCAGTTGATCTCTCCCAACCGTGTGTGGTGCCCCTCTTCACAGAAACACACCTCGGTCATACCGTTGTAGTGCTTAGGCGAAGCCCTGCGTCGGTAGCTTCATCATCTCCGTCACCACGCTGTTATGCTGACGAAACTCTCCCGTGAAGCTCAACTGGATCAAGAGCTCGTGGGACGTCATCAAGCTGAACGTGTGCTGAACGCGGAGGTGCCGTACGTTCGGTGCTTGATCGGTTGGATCGTGAAGAAGTTCGACTACATCAACCGCATCACTAGACGCTTCCGCTCCCGGTCTACGAGGGTACGTGGACACACTCTCCCCTCTTGTTGCTATGCATCTAGTAGATAGATCTTGTGTGATCGTAGGAAAATTTTGAAATACTACGTTCCCCAACAGTGGCATCATGAGCCAGGTCTATGCGTAGATGATATGCACGAGTAGAACACAAGTGAGTTGTGGACGATACTAGTCATACTTTGGTTCAGCGGCATTGTGAGATGAAGCGGCCCGGACCGACATTACGCGTATGCTTATGTGAGACTGGTTTCACCGTTATGAGCACTCATTGCTTAAAGGTGACTGGCGGGTGTCTGTCTCTCTCACTTTAGCTGAATCGAGTGTGGCTACGCCCGGTCCTTGTGAAGTTTAAAACATCACATACTTGACGAAAAATCGTTGTGGTTTTTGTATGCGTAGGTAAAAACGGTTCTTGCTAAGCCTATAGCAGCCACGTAAAACTTGCAACAACAAAGTAGAGTACGTCTAACTTGTTTTTGCAGGGCATGTTGTGATGTGATATGGTCAAGACATCATGAGTGATACGTTATTGTATGAGATGATCATGTTTTGTAAAGTTATCGGCAACTGGCAGGAGCCATATGGTTGTCGCTTTATTGTATGAAATACAATCGCCATGTAATTGCTTTACTTTATCACTAGGCGGTAGCGATAGTCGTGGAAGCAATAGTTGGCGAGACGACAATGATGCTACGATGGAGATCAAGGTGTCGCGCCGATGACGAAGGTGATCATGATGGTGCTTTGGAGATGGAGATCAAAAACACAAGATGATGATGGCCATATCATGTCACATATTTCGATTGCATGTGATGTTTATCTTATTATGCTTCTTATTTTGCTTAGTACGACGGTAGCATTATAAGATGATCCCTTACAAAATTTCAAGGTATAAGTGTTCTCCCTGAGTATGCACTGTTGTGAAAGTTCGTCGTGCCGAGACACCACGTGATGATCGGGTGTGATAAGCTCTACGTTCACATACAACAGGTGTAAGCTAGTTTTGCACACGCAGAATACTCGGGTTAAACTTGACGAGCCTAGCATATGCAGATATGGCCTCGGAACACTGGAGGCCGAAAGGTCGAACGTGAATCATATAGTAGATATGATCAACATAAGATGTTCACCATTGAAAACTACTCCATCTCACGTGATGATCGGACATGGTTTAGTTGATTTGGATCACGTGATCATTTGGATGACCAGAGGGATGTCTATCTAAGTGGGAGTTCTTTAGTAATATGATTAATTGAACTTTAATTTATCATGAACTT
This sequence comes from Secale cereale, assembly GCA_902687465.1. Classification (NCBI taxonomy): domain Eukaryota; kingdom Viridiplantae; phylum Streptophyta; class Magnoliopsida; order Poales; family Poaceae; genus Secale; species Secale cereale. Next base: position 153,124,684 of record LR738715.1, on the reverse strand, counting down.
AGTCCTGGTAGTATTAGCATATCTATGTAGATCAATAGCTCGCGATATAGCTCCCCGTTTATTTTATATGTTCCTAGAGAATTATAAGTTGAAAGATGTTAGTAGCAATGATGCAGACTAGGTCCGTGATCTGAGGATTATCCTCATTGCTGCACAGAACTATTTTGTCCTTGATGCACCGCTAGGTGACAGACCTATTGCAGGAGCAGATGCAAACGTTATGAACGTTTTGACAAAAGCTCGGTATGATGACTACTTGATAGTTTAGTGCACCATGCTTTACGGCTTATAACCGGGACTTCAAAAACGTTTTGAACGCCATAGAGCATATGAGATGTTCCAAGAGTTGAAATTAGTATTTTATACTCATGCCCGTGTCGAGAGGTATAAGACCTCTGACAATACTTTGCCAACAAGATGGAGGAGAATAGCTCAACCAGTGAGCATGTGCTCAGATTGTCTGGGTACTACAATTGCTTGAATCAAGTGGGAGTTAATCTTCGAGATAAGATAGTAATTGACAAAAGTTCTCAGACACTATCACCAAGTTAGTAGAACTTCGTGATGAACTATAATATGCAAGGGATGACGAAAGTAATTCCCGAGCTCTTCGTGATGTTGAAATCGGCGAAGGTAGAAATCAAGAAAGAGCATCAAGTGTTGATGGTTAACAAGACCACTTGTTTCAAGTAAAAGGCAAAGGGATAGAAGGGGAACTTCATGAAGAATGACAAGCAAGTTGTCACTCCCGTGAAGAAACCCAAAGCTAAACTCAAGCCTAAAACTAAGTGCTTCTACTGCAAAGGAAATGGTCACTAGAAGTGGAACTGCCCTACAAACATGGCGGATAAGAAGGATGGCAAAGTGAACAAAGGTATATTTGATATACAGATTATTGATGTGTACTTTACTAGTGTTCATAGCAACCCTTGGGTATTTGATACCGGTTCAGTTGCTAAAATTAGTAACTCGAAACCAGAGTTGTAGAATGAACATAGACTAGTTAAAGGTGAAGTGACGATGTGTGTTGGAAGTGGTTCCAAGATTGATATGATCATCATCGCATACTCCCTATACTTTCGGGATTAGTGTAGAACCTAAATAAATGTTATTTGGCATTTGCTTTAAGCATGAATATGATTTGATCATGTTTGTTGTAATACGATTATTCATTTAAAGTCATAGAATAATTGTTATTCTGTTTACATGAATAAAGCCTTCGATGGTCATACACCCAATGAAAATAGTTTGTTGGATCTCGATCGTAGTGATACACATATTCATAATGTTGAAGCCAAAAGATGCAAGGTTAATGATGATAGTGCAACTTATTTGTGGCACTGCCGTTTAGATCATATTGCTGTAAAGCGCATGAAGAAACTCCATAGTGATGGACTTTTGGAATCACTTGATTATAAATCACTTGGTGCTTGCGAACCATGCCTCATAGGTAAGATGACTAAAACTCCATTCTCTGGAACAATGGAGCGAGCAACTGATTTATTGGAAATCATACATGCTGATGTATGTGGACCGATGAGTGTTGAGGCTCGCGGCGAGTATCGTTATTTTCTGACCTTCACTGATGATTTGAGAAGATATGGGTATATCTACTTGATAAAACACAAGTCTGAAACATTTGAAAAGTTCAAAGAATTTCAGAGTGACGTAGAGAATGATCGTGACAAGAAAATAAAGTTTCTACGATATGATCGTGGAGGTGAATATTTGAGTTACGAGTTTGGTCTTCATTTGAAACAATGTGAAATAGTTTCACAACTCACGCCACCTGGAACACCACAACGTAATGGTGTGACCGAATGTCCTAACCGCACTTTATTAGATATGGTGCGATATATGATGTCTCTTACCGATTTACCACTATAGTTTTGGGTTATGCATTAGAGACAACTACATTCACATTAAATAGGGCACCATCTAAATCCGTTGAGACGATGCCTTATGAACTGTGGTTTGGCAAGAAACCAAAGTTGTCGTTTCTTAAAGTTTGGGGCTGTGATGCTTATGTGAAAAAACTTCAACCTGATAAGCTCGAACCCAAGTCGGAGAAATGTGTCTTCATAGGATACCCAAAGGAGACCGTTGGGTACACCTTCTATCATAGATCCGAAGGCAAGATATTCACTACTAAGAATGGATCCTTTCTAGAGAAGGGTTTCTCTCGAAAGAAGTGAGTGGGAGGAAAGTGGAACTTGATGAGGTAATTCTACCTTCTCCCGAATTGGAAAGTAGTACATCACAGAAACTAATTCCAGTGATTCCTACACCAATTAGTGAGGAAGCTAATGATGATGATCATGAAACTTCGGATCAAGTAACTGCTAAACTTCGTAGATCAACCAGAGTACTTTCCGCACGAGAGTGGTAAGGCAACCCAGTTCTGTAAGTCATGTTACTAGACCATGATGAACCTACGAACTATGAGGAAGCGATGATGAGCCCAGATTCTGCAAAAATGGCTTAAGGCCATGAAACCTGAGATGGGATCCATGTATGAGAACAAAGTGTGGACTTTGGTTGACTTGCCCGATGATCCGCAAGCCATCGAAAATAAATGGATCTTCAAGAGGAAGACCGACGCTGACGGTAATGTTACTGTTTAAAAAGCTCGACTTGTTGTGAAAGGTTTTCGACAAGTTCAAGAAGTTGACTACGATGAGACTTTCTCACCCGTAGCGATGCTTAAGTCTGTCCAAATCATGTTAGCAATTGCCGCATTTTATAAAATCTGGCAAATGGATAACAAAATTGCATTCTTTAATGGATTTATTAAAGAGGAGTTGTATATGATGCAACCAGAAGGTTTTGTCGATCCTAAAGGTGGTAACAAAGTGTGCAAGCTCCAACGATCCATCTATGGACTGGTGCAAGCATCTCGGAGTTGGAATATATGCTTTGATGAGGTGATCAAAGCATATGGTTTTATACAGACTTACGGCGAAGCCTGTATTTACAAGAAAGTGAGTGGGAGCACTACAACATTTTTGATAAGTATATGTGAATGACATATTGTTGATCAGAAATAATGTAGAATATTCTGGAAAGCATAAAGGAGTGTTTGAAATGAGTTTTTCAAAGAAAGACCTCGGTGAAGCTGCTTACATATTGGGCATCAAGATCTATAGAGATAGATCAAAACGCTTGATAAGACTTTCGATGCGTACATACCTTGATAAGATTTTGAAGTAGTTCAAAATGGATCAGTCAAAGAAGGAGTTCTTGCCTGATTTGTAAGGTGTGAAGTTGATTAAAGACTCAAAGCATGACCACGACAGAAAAATATAGAGAGAATGAAAGTCATTCCCTATGCCTCAGCCATAGGTTCTATAAAGTATGCCATGCTGTGTACCAAACCTGTTGTGTACCTTGCCATGAGTTTGACAAGGAGGTACAATAGTGATCCAGGAGTAGATCACTGTACAACTATCAAAAATTATCCTTAGTAACTGGATGACTAAGGAAATGTTTCTCGATTATGGAGATGATAAAGAGTTCGTCGTAAAGGGTAACGCCGATGCAAGCTTTGACACTAATCCAGATGACTCTAAGTATTAATCTGGATACATATTGAAAGTGGGAGCAATTAGCTAGAGTAGCTCCATGCAGAGCATTATAGACATAGAAATTTGTGAAATACATACAGATCTGAATGTGACAGACCCGTTGACTAAACTTCTCTCACAAGCAAAACATGATCACACCTTATTACTCTTGGGTGTTAATCACATAGCGATGTGAACTAGATTATTGACTCTAGTAAACCCTTTGGGTATTGGTCACATGGCGATGTGAACTATGGGTGTTATTCACATAACGATGTGAACTATCGGTATTAAATCACATGGCGATGTGAACTAGATTATTGACTCTAGTGCAAGTGGGAGACTGAAGGAAATATGCCCTAGAGGCAATAATAAAGTTATTATTTATTTCCTTATATCATGATAAATGTTTATTATTCATGCTAGAATTGTATTAACCAGAAACTTAGTACATGTGTGAATACATAGACAAAACAGAGTGTCCCTAGTATGCCTCTACTAGACTAGCTCATTGATCAAAGATGGTTATGTTTCCTAGCCATAGACATGAGTTGTCATTTGATCAACGGGATCACATCATTGGAAGAATGATGTGATGGACAAGACCCATCCGTTAGCTTAGCACTATGGTCGTTTAGTTTTACTGCTATTGCTTTCTTCATGACTTATACATGTTCCTATGACTATGAGATTATGCAACTCCCGAATACCGAAGGAACACCTTGTGTGCTATCAAATGTCACAACGTAACTGGGTGATTATAAAGATGCTCTACAGGTGTCTCCGAAGGTGTTCGTGGTGTTGGCATAGATCAAGAATAGGATTTGTCACTCCGAGCGTCGGAGAGGTATCTCTGGGCCCTCTCGGTAATACACATCATAATAAGCCTTGCAAGCAAATGACTAATGAGTTAGTCACGAGATGATGCATTACGGAACGAGTAAAGAGACTTGCCGGTAACGAGATTAACTAGGTATGGTGATACCGACGATCGAATCTCGGGCAAGTAACATACCGATGACAAAGGGAACAATGTATGTTGTTATGCGGTTTGACCGATAAAGATCTTCGTAGAATATGTAGGAGCCAATATGAGCATCCAGGTTCCGCTATTGGTTATTGACCGGAGATGAGTCTCGGTCATGTCTACATAGTTCTCGAACCCGTAGGGTCCGCACGCTTAACGTTTGATGACGATCAGTATTATGAGTTTATGTGTTTTGATGTACTGAAGGTAGTTAGGAGTCCCGAATGAGATCGGGTACATGACGAGGAGTCTCGAAATGGTCGAGACGTAAAGATCGATATATTGGACGACTATATTCAGACATCGGAAAGGTTCCGAGTGATTCGGGTATTTTTCGGAGTACCGGAGAGTTACAGGAATTCGTCGGGGAGTATATGGGCCTTATTGGGCTTGAGGGGAAAGAGAGAGAGGAGGATGCGCCCTCCCCAAGGCTTAGTCGAATTGGACTAGGGGGAGGGCTGCGCCACCTCCTTCCTTCTCTTCTCTTTTCCCTTTCCTTCTCTCCTACTCCTACTACTTGAAAGGGATCCTAGTTCTACTAGGAAAGGGGGAATCCTACTCCCGGTGGGAGTAGGACTCTCCTAGGGCGCGCCATAGAGAGGGCCGGCCCTCCCCTCCTCCACTCCTTTATATACGGGGGTAGAGGCACCCCATAGACACACAAGTTGATCAGTTGATCTCTCCCAACCGTGTGCGGTGCCCCTCTTCACAGAAACACACCTCGGTCATACAGTCATAGTGCTTAGGCGAAGCCGTGCGTCGGTAGCTTCGTCATCTCCGTCACCACGCCGTTGTGCTGACGAAACTCTCCCGTGAAGCTCAACTGGATCAAGAGCTTGTGGGACGTCATCAAGTTGAACGTGTGCTGAGCGCGGATGTGCCGTACGTTCGGTGCTTGATCGGTTGGAACGCGAAGAAGTTCGACTACATCAACCGCGTCACTAGACGCTTCCGCTTCCGGTCTACGAGGGTACGTGGACACACTCTCCCCTCTCGTTGCTATGCATCTAGTAGATAGATCTTGCGTGATCGTAGGAAAATTTTGAAATACTACGTTCCCCAACAGTCCACGTGCTATAGAAAAAATAGTCCACAAAGATGACATTAAACTAGAAGCAACAATAACCTATAAAATCGACATTTGGAAGCTTGTAGAGAGGATCAAATGAAAATCCATCAATAGAGCAAAGTGCAAACGTGAAAACTCGCTGCAATTCACTATCATTCATAATTCAAGTCACAATACTTTCTCGGAGGGTTGGAGGAAATATGCATCAACGGAGAAAAAAGGTGAAAAATAGTTGTAGAGCATTATCAGTCAAAATTCAAGTCATGGCACTTCCCGAGACTCGATCTTACTTCAACTTCTGTCAAGTCCCAAGATACATGTCACATGTATTTCAAAGAGAGGGTGAACTTTATACAGGTGTGAACCAATCCAAGACATAGAGGGTCTTAATGGCCATCTTAGGTCGTGCCTCGAGGGCATCAAACTATTTTTGCCAATGAAAATGGCCCATTACAGGACCCATTACAACAACGCGAGTGTGATGAATCACTTGCAATGTCCATCTGGTCTCAATTTTTATTATGGGTCACACTCCACCGATGTAAAGATGGATGGACCAACGAAAACTGGCCCGATGCAACCGTATAGAAAAAGGAAAAATGTAGCCAATATCAATCTTACCATAAACTCGTTGGATCATAACATAACAAATGTGTGATGATTAACTTATCTTTGAATTAGAGGAAATACTAAGTAAACATTTTAGATATCATAATAATGAGCAATATCATGAAGTGCCAAAAAAGATGGCTAATTGTTTGATACCGAGGTGGAAAGGGTGACGATGAAGGACGCTGAGGTATCTATTATGTCTGCAACTGGTGACGGTACATCTCAACTATGGCTAGGGCAAACCCCCGCCGAACCGCCAACAACTAAAACATAAGAAACATGGAAAACCACGAGCCCCGAGTCGTGACATAGTTGATAGTTGACAACGCCATATGCTGGCATGTTACTTTTGGCATCAAATTACACGTGCACCATAGCAAGCGGCTAACCTTGGCATCTTGGCACCATCATGTTGATTTGCAAAATAATATATGAAAGCCGAAAGCAAGAGATAGATGTTACAATGTTGCATGATGGCTAAAAAGCTATCTCTTTATTAATCGAGAGTGCCAAGAAAACACGACGAAATACTAAGATTGAGCTGAAAAGGGAAGAAGAGTGACGAGGAAAGACGTCGGAGATAGCTATCATGTATGAAATTGGCGACGGCAAGTATTGACCCGCGGCTTAGGACAAAGCCCTCACAACCGTAAAAAAAAAACATACGAAGAAAACATGACTCCATGAGCAATGACATGATTTACATTGCCAAATTTTTCAAGGGTGATTTATACATTGCCAATTTGACAAGATAATTTTGTCATGGTTCCATACATATGACTTGTGCACTTGAGGTTTTCGATAGGATGGCTTGACAGACGACAGGTCACAACCTCGCATTTCTGATTCAACTATGCTGATTTGCAAGGTATTAACGCATGTGAAAACCAACCAAAAGCTGATTTGCAGGATAACACATGTGAAAACAAAAAGCAAGAGATATAGAGTACGTTGCAAAAATGGCATGATTGATGGCTAATAAAGCTGCACCACCTCTTTATTAACCGGAAGGATTACGTTTTTTTCACCCGCGATCTCCTCGGGCAACAGAAGATGCCCATAACCGGGAAGAAAATCAATCCACACGCCGCATGATCTCCCAACGCTATCACGAACGGACCTGTTGGACCAGAAAGA
>LR738715.1:153098942-153110192 GCA_902687465.1 Secale cereale | reverse complement strand
AGTGAATTCCCACACGAAATACCCAACTTGGTTCAGTTTAGCAGCTCTACAACCACAGACGTGTGCCGCTACAAAAAATCATTGGCAAATCGCAACTTCTTTTGTATTCTTTTTCTACAAAATACACCCCAAATATTTTAGGCAAACACCGGAACATATATTTGGCCGATCGACTGGCAAATTACAGCCGTACCATGTTTGGCTATATGGAGGACACTCGATACATATTGAGAAACTTTTGCCCTTTGACTGTAACCTTATAATTGTGGAATAAAACTCCTATTTTGTGCAGAGATACTGATAGATCTGGCACAATTATTGGGTTGATATGGCTTGGAATGAGACACTACATGCTCTACCCCTTTGTTCCTTAGGTGGTGGTCACATGTGTGTTCCCCACTTCTCCTTCAACGTGGAGTCACAAAAAACTCTGTGCCATGGGCTATTTTCGGAGGTGGGTTCTACCTCAACCTCTGCACAATTGCTTAACATGTAACATCATTTATGGCCCCACATGTAAAAACCCTCGATGTTAGCGAGAATGCTGCTTAGAGCATGTGAGGGACTGAGCAAGTAACGTCGCTGCCATGCCACCACACCTCACCTCTTTTACTTGGATCCTCACATGGATGATACATTTGTCAGTACGTGTGCCAGTAAGCAGAAGTGGCTCGACATCAATGACATCGCCGATTCGCCATCCTCTAAGCAGGGTAAGGGCTATAGTGTGAGTCTCTTTCACCGTCCAATTGCGGAGCATATGAGACGCAATGGCATGCAATATTGTTAGAGAGCAGTTTTAGCATGGTCCCTCTTACCCCCTCTTTTCACATGAGAGGTAAGAGTATGTAATAGATCTGAGTCGTTGATCACATTAATTAGTGGTCGGATTAACTCTTACCTTCTTACCTCATATGTAAAAATAAGGGGTAAGAGGGAGCATGTTAAAATTTGCCATTGTTAGAACACCACTAATATTACTGGTCATAGCTGGCTGAATATGAAGAAATTTAACCACATCACTTGGTTATTGTTAAACTCAAAAGTCCTCTATGAGAAATGATTGATCTAAAGATGCAAAACTTTTTTACATTTGATTTTTGATATGGTCACCTTTAGCTTAAAGCAAACCTAGACCTCATCCTAGTTATCGGCAACAGTTTATTTTATTTGTCTAGTGACTAGGAAATAATTATGTCCGCTGTCAAGATATCCATGCAAGTTATAGTTATTCCTAATTCAGAAACCAGTCCCTTACATTTTGCTCCTTTTAGTTAAGGTTTGCCCCTTTTAGTTAAGTTAATTCTTTTTGGCAATACGATACTCGCACAAGCTGTATCTTCTGGAACAATAAGTTTTTCTTTCTAAGGCATGGATTGCATAAGTCAGTATTTGATTAAAAAATTATATATCCAACTCAAGTTACCACGGCTGATCCTTACAAAAAAAGGGGCCTCGTCCCATTAGACAAAGCACCGACCAATATACAGCCAAATCCATACAACTCGACACCACAAGACACACACTCAAGGCAAGCTCATGGGTGTTGAGAACAACTACACTACACCATATAACTCAAAGCCACCTACAGGTAGGAAGAGAGGGCACCACTAAAGTCTTTGAAGCCCTCAACCATGAACGAGTCACATCGAAGAGTCGAAGCCGTGCACGACGAGCCATGTAATCCAATACCGCGTCTTCGGAAAGGACCAAACACTGGAGCGCCATCCGCGCTCGATCCAGGGATCGAGGTTTCCCCTAGAACAACAAGGAGGACAAAGAGGAACTGTAATGACACCTTCAAGAAGGAGGCAATCCGTTAATCGTCGCAGCTGCCGTCCTGGCAGAGCAGGGAGGTTTTCACCCTGGCAAGCCCTCACCACCTTCGAGATGTAATACAACAAGCTGCGGGGACGCCCATCGTACCACCGTTAACGGTCGTCGCACACTAGCTACCACATCGCGTACGCGACTATGGTAACCAACCATCATCCGAGTCGTGAGGTCCGCCCACGAGCGCCATGACTCACACAACCAAGGCCGTCGCCCCGGCATCTGAGACCGCCCTCAACCACCGCTACCACACACGAACACTGTCAACTGGTTAAGGGACAGAAAAGACCCCTCCTTCCGCCCCAAATGAGCCCCTTTGGTAGGGACGGAGCTCAGTCAGCTAGATCCGCCCAGTCGGCTAGATCCGGCAGGGGGACGTCGACAATGATCGCCAGCCACTTGCCACGCCCGATCCGGCACCTTTAGATCCTGCCTACGTCGAGTCCAGGAGACCCCTGCCTCCCTCCTCGAGGCGCCCCTGCCACCCACTGGCCAGCCATCAACGTGTCGCACGGATTGAACCACCACCTCTAGCCCAAAAAAGGACCACTACCAGCTGTCGAACCAAGTGCCACCACAAATAGAGAAGAGGAGGTCGAGCCACCACCACTGCTGCGCCACCACCTCCGCCCCATCGCCACGGCAGACAGCCGCCGTGACTAGTGTTGCCCATGACCCTTGCTGCCCAGAGGAAAAGAATGACCGACCGCCGCCGTCGTCCCAGGCAACCGCCACCATCGCGCCGCCGCTACATCTACGAGTAGCCACCACACCTGAGCGTCATCCTGTCGCGACGCCTGGCATCCGCGCCACGCCCTAGACCAAGGGCGTCGGCCTGCGCCAACCCCGCCATGTGAGAGGACGAGGAGGGAGGCTGCTCGATCTAGGGTTCCCTTCTCGTCGCCACACGGGAGGGGTGGGTTATCTTTTCTCCCCAAAGTAAACATAATCTGCTTTTTTTGAACCACGACTGATCCTAACAATTAGACCTTGTAACCAGATTATTTTTCCTATGTTTTTTTTAACACAGTACATACGCAAGCGCTCATACATACGCGCATACACTCATCTCTATAAACGCACACACGCATGTCCTAATCATATGAGCATATCCGGTAGATGCCTCGTAGTCGACGAGAACGTCTTCTTCGTGCATCGCAAGAAATTCTAAAATAATTTTAAAATAAATACGAGCACCATGAATTGAACCCTGTTGGACCGAGGATGTCCTTGTAAACATGCAACCACATGCTAAGTTCCCTTTCTCTATGTTTCTTACACGACATCAAAACTTAAGCTATTTGGCATCTCAAAAATAAAATAAAATTCAGCTATCTGCTCGGTCAACTTACAACTACGGTCTTGTTACGTGCGAGCCCCCCTCAAGTTGAGATGGTTACTTCAGGCTCTTGCAACACACACACACAACCCCTGTGGAAAATAAAAAATAAAGAGATAGACAGAGTATCTTTTCAAACGCCGCTAAACAAGAGAGAGAATCTTTTTAAACTGTCAATATATAATAACTGAAGCCAGAAAAAAAACCGAATCAATACGGGTAGTTGCGAAGAGAAACTTGCCAGCCAGCTTATAGCGCTATAAATACCGGCCGCGCCTCCCGGCTCTCACCTCATCCCCTGCTTCTCGACCTGCACACCTCATCTCATCATCGTCTTCCCCCGGTTGCCATCCCCTCCTTGCGAGCAGCAATGGCCAGCCTCGCCGACCTCGTCAACCTCGACCTCAGCGACTGCACCGACAAGGTCATCGTCGAGTACCTCTGGTCAGTTAGCTCCCTACCAGCCTCCCCTGCTTCCATCTCTTCCTCCTATCTTAAGAACAAGATGAAGATAAGAAATCTGCGAGATCGCGTTCTTGTGCAGAGTTATGCTACTTGCATTCCGCACCCGTGATCTTTGGTATCCTCATGGTTCGCAGTTTTGCTGCTTCAGAGTCACTTTTTAAATTCTGCTATAGCTCAAGAAATTCTACCAAAATTTTAAAAATTTACCTATCAAATTTTATCCGTGTGATCTCTTTTTTCTATCTCTAATCGCTTTGTTTGTTTGTTCAGGGTTGGAGGATCTGGAATCGACATCAGGAGCAAAGCAAGGGTGCGTGCACATACCTCTGATCTCTGAACTCGTTGGACTCTCTCGTTCTTGGCTGACGAAACTTGCTGAAACTCACTGAAATTTTCTTTTCCTTGTGTTGGATCGAGCAGACGGTGAACGGCCCCATTACCGACGCGAGCCAGCTGCCCAAGTGGAACTACGACGGCTCCAGCACCGGCCAGGCTCCCGGAGAGGACAGCGAAGTCATCCTCTAGTACGATCTCGATTCTCTCGCCTTCTCTAATGGTTTTACTTATTACTATTACAGTATTTCTACTTTCCTTGTTTGCTTACAAGCTGTATTTTCTTTCTTTTTGACTCTGAAGCCCCCAGGCCATTTTCAAGGACCCGTTCAGGAGGGGTGACAACCTCCTTGTAAGTCCTTGCCACCACTATTTATCTTCCATGTTTCTTTCAAACTTTTTATGCACCATAGATGCTGGATGCCATAAAGTGGGAAAAGTAAGATGCAGATGGGTCTTTGAAAAAAACTACAGGAAAACATTGTTTTCTGGGCACTTTTAAGTTTCAACCTTGTCAAGATGACTACTATTCTTCTTTATCGTCCCAAACTTATACCATTGCTAATTTTTAAAATAAAACTGAATTTTGTGGCTGTTTGATGTACTTGGACATATGTGTGATCGAAGTGTGATTTGGTGGACAAAATAACCAGGTGCTTGTGAGCTCTTGTATATTAAAGAGTCCAAAAAATAAACTGGTTGACCTACCCGCCTCATAATTAATTGCTTATGAGACCTGTCTCTTCAGAAAAACAAGTTGGCCTTTCAGAAACAGCAAGTCAACTCTTTGACCAACACAAATCTTAAATACTTGAACTGAAAAAAAAGGCTCAGGCTAAATCATAGGCCAGGTTTCTAGTGTATTTGGCACAAAGTCGCCGGTTTGTTGATCTTTTTCTGTTTATTACTCCTTGCAGGTCATGTGTGACTGCTACACACCCCAAGGTGTGCCAATCCCCACTAACAAGAGGCACAATGCTGCCAAGATCTTCAACACCCCCAAGGTTGCAGCTGAGGAGACATGGTACGCAAAATTCCGTCGATATTTCAAGTTTTTCATCTGAAGTTGTAGTGTTCTTGTGTCAAAAACATACACGCACTCACTTTGCATCACATGGAAATGAGTTAGGAAGATAAGAGTAAAATTCATGTTCCTGGAATTCCAGATTTATTTAGCATATACAGACAAAAGGGTTGAAGGACCACAAAATTTGGAGGTTTTCCACCTTTGTATCCTTGTCTGCTTACAATTGGAGCACTGATTAGGCTTATCTGTGAACCCAAACAGGTATGGTATTGAGCAGGAGTACACTCTCCTCCAGAAGGACGTGAACTGGCCTCTTGGCTGGCCCATTGGTGGCTACCCTGGTCCTCAGGCAAGAAAACTCTCAGCATGCTCTCCAACTTTTCATGTCTTAAACTTACATAAAAACATAAAAACATGCTACCTGATGTACACCATGTCACATAAAATATGTTCTTGAACCTGTCCTTGGTCACAGACTGAAGTCAAAATTGTCCACAATCCACTGAAGATAGATAGGTTTCTCATCATGTTGATTATATGCATTCTGTGCAGGGACCATACTACTGCGCCGCCGGCGCCGACAAGGCGTTCGGGCGTGACATCGTCGACGCCCACTACAAGGCCTGCCTCTACGCCGGGATCAACATCAGCGGCATCAACGGGGAGGTCATGCCCGGCCAGGTACCCATCTTGGTTTCTCTCTTGTCAAAAAGCTCCGCTAGGCGGGAATTTCTGAACCTGATTCTCATCTTGGTGACATGACATTGACATGACAGTGGGAGTTCCAAGTCGGGCCGTCGGTGGGGATCGCGGCGTCGGACCAGCTGTGGGTGGCGCGCTACATCCTGGAGAGGATCACGGAGGTCGCCGGGGTGGTGCTGTCCCTGGACCCGAAGCCGATCCCGGGCGACTGGAACGGCGCCGGCGCGCACACCAACTACAGCACCAAGTCGATGCGGGAGGCCGGCGGGTACGAGGTGATCAAGAAGGCCATCGAGAAGCTGGGCAAGCGGCACCCGCAGCACATCGCCGCCTACGGCGAGGGCAACGAGCGCCGCCTCACGGGCCACCACGAGACCGCCGACATCAACACCTTCAAGTGGGGCGTGGCTGACCGCGGCGCGTCCATCCGCGTGGGCCGCGACACCGAGAAGGACGGCAAGGGCTACTTCGAGGACCGCAGGCCGGCCTCCAACATGGACCCCTACGTCGTCACCTCCATGATCGCCGAGACCACGCTCCTCCTCTGAGCTCCCACCCATCCCATGCGGGCCGGCAATGCCAGATGACACTTAGCCTCCATGATCGGCTCTCTCGATCGAGGGTGGTGATTCATTTCTGCAAAACGTTTCCATGTTTCCGTTTCTTTTGCTTTGCAAGGTCTAGTCTGTTTTTGGGGGCGTGTCTTTCACTTTACTCGTTCAGATAAGAGTCTTGAGTGTACTCTGAAAATAATGTTGTTTCCGCATTCAGATAAATGAAATCATGGAACCGGTTGTGATTCTGTTCGATCACATGCCATGCAGAGTATGCATACAGTTCATGGTTCCATGTTCTCCACTGCTCTTTTCGAGCCCGACCCGAACAAAATTGACGCCATGCTCTGTCCTTGTCCGTCTCTTGCATTTTGATGCAAGTGTCACTAGCAGCTGCGGCCATGCTGTCTTATGTGCTGCAACTTGTTGCGGCCTGACGCATCTTATCTTATCTTTCCTGGTTCGCTCGCTCACGCGACAACTCGACGAATATGATCTCCGGACCTCTTTTGATGCTCGGCCATTCTTTTTTCCGCGCACCTTTCCGGACGCAGCGTACCGCCACCATTCCCAGACGAAAAGATGGAATTTCAGTTTCTTTCAGTCGGCTTCCAGCTGATCTGCGAGCAGCGACATTATGATCGATGCCTCTCCATCCGAGAATGGGAGAAAAGGGAGGGAAGAAAGCTCAACGCTCACCGCACATCGAGATTGATCGCTACATCGACCAAAGTTACCACCAAAGTGGTGGTCCTGCGCCACTGGATTGGATGATGAAATTTATTTTATTCTTGTCTGAGCATCTTGTCTGAGTACGTACTAGTTACTGTGAACCATACTCAGCCTGCTTCAACATACAAAACGTCAACACCAAAATTGTGTCTGAATCAGACTGAAAGCTGTGGCATAGGCAGCAGATCAGACAGCGAAACGATTCAGCAGAACCCTCCGTCCGGGTCAGGACAGAAAGACCGATCAGGACGGAAGAGTTCAGGTTTACTGTTTGTTAATTCAAGTGAACTCAGATTTTGGCTAGTCGCCATATATGACAAGGATAAACCATTATTATGGTGGATTCAGCCAAAACTAGACTTTTAAAGCACACGCTGTGGTTGGCAGTTGCAAGATGGCCATATAAAATTCTTCATGTTGGCACTGGCTTCCCTCGTGGCTTGTCTCCCCGTGTGCCTGCGATGGCCGTCCGAGGCAGTGCTGGCCTCCCGCCCGTCAAGCCCTCTGCCCCCAAGGCCGCTCCAGCTGGAGTGCCCCGCGGCGCTGGGCCGCAGCCGGCGTTGAGCGCCCAGCAAGGTGGGGGCGGGGGAGTTGCCAGGCCGGGCGGCCAGCGACCTATGGGTCGGGGTGCTGCGGTAGTTCCTGCTGCGACAGAGGCAGGCCGGGGGCATCCCGGTCGAGGTGCGGCGGCGGCGCCGGCCGCGGCGGAGGTGGGCCGTGGGCGTCATAGCCAGGATGATGGCGGCGGGTTTTACAACCGCAACCCCCCGAGACGTAGGTGGGGCGACGACGGTTATGATGCCTATGGAGAGGGCCAGCATCGAGGTTCTTCGTCAACCGGCGGTGGTCGGGGTTATGCTTGGCAGGGCGACGGAGGTGTTGGTCGCGGCAACGGTCAGCAAGGCGGCTTCCATGGACCTCCGGGTGGCTTTGTTGAGGGTGCTTCGGGGCCCAACCATCGATTCCGGGGAAGGTACCGCGGAGGTAGGGGAGGAGGTAGACGGCATCCTCCTCCCCCACCGCGGCAAGTCATCGATGCGCCGGTCGTGCCTTCGGTGGAGACTTCGGGGGCCGCCCCTCAGACGCTTTCTACGGCTGCGGTTGAGGTGGTTCGTGCTCTTGCTTCAGTTGAGGTACCGGAACAGGATGCTGGGTTGTCTGACAAGGCTGTTGACAAGCCGGTTGTTGATCGTCTATCCAAGTGGTTGCGCAAGAAGGAAAAGATGATTTGTCGCCGGTGTGGAGTGGCGGGGCACTTCGCGGCCGAGTGCACTACGGTGATGTGCGACACGTGTCAGAAACCCATGCATGATTCAGGGGAGTGCCCTGAACTCCAGGGGCCCATGCCGGCAGTGGCTGTGTACGGAGTCTGTTCTGCGGATCTTATGTTTTTCGAGTCTCCTTCTGATGAGGCTGAGGCAGTTGTGACGGAGGCCTCGCTTACATGGATTGTCAAAGTAACGAATGGAACACTGTCTGAGGCTCAGATTGTGCATACGCTCAGTGAGTTGATGCCAGGTAACTTTCAGTGGAAGCTGGTCAAGCTTGAGGGGCAATCATATAAGGTGGAGTTCCCCTCCCTTGATGATCTGAATCACGCGCTTAAGTATGGTATGTGTCGGGCGGCAAGTACTAGCTGTATCATAGAGTTTGCTCCGTGGAAGAACCCGGAGCCTCAGGGGAAGGCCCTCCCGCAGATTTGGGTTCGTTTTCTTGGGGTGCCCCCGAAGGCCCTTCTGAGTGCTCGGACTACCTGGAGTCTTGGCTCGCTTATTGGTAAAACTGAGAAGGTCGACATGCCCTTCTCGCGAGCTAATGGCATTGCTCGCTTGTTGGTGAGCGTTCTGGATATTGAGTTGGTTCCTTTTTTCGTGAGATGGTACTATGCTGGTCTGATGTACGAGTTGGAGATCGAGATTGAGCTTGAGAGTTCTGTTCTTGCTCAGGCTACTGATGGGAATGTGGACACTGATATGACTGATGGGGATGAGGCACGTGGGGCAAGTGAGTCGGCTGCGGGGGCGCCGGCTATGCCTGGGCAGGCACCGACACCGGGTCAGTCTCAGCAGTCCTCCGGGAGCTCCGGAGGGAAGGGGGAAGCACCCCCAGCTACCTCTCTATCTGCACTACGTTTTGGGTCCTTTGGAGCGGCTTCGGCCCCCAGTCGTTTGTGGGGCCACAGAGCCGAGTTGGACGATCCGGTGGAGATGGAACTTCCACCGTTGACACCATTGCTTCTGGATGCTACTCTACCTGGGGAGGAGGGTATCAGGGGGGAGTCCCCTCGTGTCACGCCATCTCCCGCAGTTCAGCGTCGCGAGGGCGCCCTGGAGGTTGGTGCTTATCGGGATGCGTCATCTGAGTCTGGAGGTCCGTTTCCGATTGTTCAGTTACCAGCTCACGGTGTGTTCTCTGGAGCTACTGCATCTAGCCCGAGTGTGGATGTTTCTGCAGATTTTGCGCCTCGAGAGGAGTACTCTCTGTTGGCGCCAGGGGCTGCCCCCGAGACACCTGCGGCAGGAGGCTCAGGTACTCGTGGTCTGGTGGGTGGGGGTCTACTTGGGTCTTCGGCGGGAGGCCCTACACCGAGTGGACCCTCCACCGCCGATATCGTCGCCTTCTGAGGGATAGCGGATCCCGTGACTGAAGGCCGACATCTCAGCAGTCGCCTGCAGGACCAGCCGGATGCGGATGATCTGCAGATGGGACGTGCCATGCGGCAGGCCAAGCTGCGGGACATTGAGGACTCGACAGGTATGTCAGTCTGTATTTCCAATTCGATTTTGCATTTTTCTGCTGATGATGTTATTAATAATGCAAATCAATTGGGGGTTTCGTTGGGCGGGAATGGGAAAGAGGTTGCTCAATCTGTTAACGACTTGTTTGATCGTGAGGCAGAACGGGCGATCGAGGTTATTACAAACTTAGCAGCCGTTAAGCCTTTAAACAACTCAGATTTTGATGCTCTAGGGGTGAGGGCTCTGGATAGTTTTTGTGCAGACCTTGATCCAGCTAGTGCTCAGTCGGAAGATGAGGGTAATGGAGAAGGCCTGGAGGAGTGCCTCCAGGCTGATACCGCTTTTGCTCAAGTACCCGAACCTGGTGGTACGGACCGGGCCGGGGAGCACTCTGTCCACAAGCGGAAATGGAACCGCAAGATTTACCCTGTGTCGGCTGTACGGAGGAGTGTTCGGATTTGGACCGCCAAGAAATTCCATGATGAAAAATGAGAGGCATTTTCTAGAATAGCAGAGGTCTGAAAGACTTGGCTAAACGTAGGTTCTTGGCGGAGGCGTCGGTTGAATACAAGCTTGACTTCATAGCCCTCTCCGAAACTGGTAGAGACAACTTCACCTCCTAGTTTCTGGGTACTCTATCTGGAGGTGTGGCTTTTGACTGGCATTGCTTACCCCCGAGAGGAAGGTCCGGTGGGATTTTGCTAGGGGTAAGAAGAGAGTCTTTAGAGGTCCGTAACGTGGTCTTGGGGGAGTTCGCCGTAAAGTTCCGGGTGAGATCCAGGGTCGACGGATTTCACTGGGCACTGGTGGCAGTCTACGGAGCTGCACAACCTGAGCTCAAACCAGACTTTTTGGCGGACCTAGTTCGGATTTGTGGAGACGAGCAGCTCCCAATTCTGGTGGGTGGTGATTTCAATATTATTAGAAGGCGGGAGGAGAAGAATAACGATAACTTTGACGGCAGATGGTCGTTTATGTTTAATGCTATTATTGAGAGCTTGGATCTCCGGGAGATAGAGCTTTCGGGCAGACAATTCACCTGGGCCAATTCACTACCAAACCCGACTTATGAGAAGCTAGATCGTGTTCTCTCTAGTGTGGAGTGGGAACAGAAGTTCCCCATGGTCACTGTTCAGGCTTTGTCGAGGGCTATTTCGGACCATACTCCACTTTTGGTAGATTCTGGGGAGGCAACATATACGGGGAATAAGAATACGTTCTCCTTCGAGCTAGCGTGGTTTGAACGAGAAGGTTTCTTGGACTTGGTTGCCCGGGAATGGGCGAAGGGTGAAGGTGGTCGGTCGGCTATAGACAGGTGGCAGAATAAGATTAGGCATTTAAGGCAGTTTTTACGAGGTTGGGCTAAACATCTCAGTGGTGTGTATAAGGTTGAAAAGGAGAGGCTTATCAACCTTATTCAAATTCTTGATGTTAAGGCGGAGTCGTCTATCCTTGAGCCTGGTGAACTGGAGGCTAAGGGAATGGCCGAATCTAGGTTGAAAGAACTGCTGCGAGAGGAAGAATTGA